>JBBCBC010000018.1:29046293-29437275 GCA_037126765.1 Stenogyne calaminthoides | reverse complement strand
ACTAACTTATTGTGATCGACACATTCCCCAAACCATAAATAATATAATTACGCTTGGTACGTCCCCGGGGACGTAGTCATTTTTATTTAATTTGGGTCAACAAATCCGTGTTATCATCCGCATACAACTGCGTTTCGTCACACCCACACACAGTGTATTACACATCAATATTTTATTTGTTAAGTCGTCACACACATCGCCACATCATATTATCCACGAAATACGACTTGCAACACCGTTGTCGAAACTTTGAGAAATGCGGGGATTCGTACCGAAAGACAACGGGTTTTATTACCCGTTGTCAAAACATGTATTCTTTCCTCTTTTTTTTAATTAATATTTAATTACTATAAAAGCCACCGTTAGAAATTATTTTGCCCCTTTCTCATCCTTTTTCATTTTTCAGTCGCGCAGCTTTAGCTAGGGAACAGTTAGAAAAATTTCAACCCTTCAAGATCTCCACAAACTCGCTTCCGCCGCCCGCCGCCTACTTTGAGCGGCGTTCTTTGCCGCCTCGCCATCACCGCTGCTCTCCATTCCACTCGCAGGCATCAGTTTCCTCCACTCGTGCAGTCGCTGTACTTCCACTCGTGTAGGCGCCGTTTTGCGCACTCTCTACCGTCGTTCTGCCGCCGCTCGTCGCCTTCTCCCCCGAGGCATCAGGTGAACTTTAATTTTAACCCTTAGTGCTCTGAAACCGTAAGTGTGGGATATTTAAATGTTGGTATTTGCGAAGGTGTTTAGGTGTAATTGCGGGAGGAAAGTTGAAATTGGAAGGAGGAATGAAGAAAGTTTGAGGTCGTCTCGATTTCGAAGATATTTCAGAAAATTCAATTTTGAGGTGCACGTTCAATTTTTGTTTTTTCTTTGTGAAAATTGTTCAGCCCATGTTTTACTTATTTCTACGCTTTCTGTTATTGATAGATGTGATTGCAATCCTGATGGAATTCAATTTGTTTGCTGAATATAGTTTCAATGTCTGTATAGATATTTATGGCAAACAAGGTAGTTTTCTTTATTGCTATCCAACTGTGTGGACTAAAGTTAATATAATAGCAAGAGCTTCTGTCAGAATACAGAGTTCAAACATCCTCTGGGGCTACTTGATAATTGCACACCAACTATTTGACAAAATGTCGCTTAAGACAAAACCTTCACCAGCTGCTTGGTTTTGTTATTGAAATTAGATTTCTTGAAGAAGTAATTGGTAGGAGAAACAAGGGGATATAGATTGATGAAAATAGTGTGAATATAGAATGGTTTGAGCCTGATTTTTGTCCAGTTATGTATAAGACAGAGAACTGCTTCAAAACTGGTAATGTTGGTTGAGTTTCCTTTGAAATTGAAAGTATCAATTTTTGTGTTATAGTAGAGCATTCATTGACAGATATCTACTATTGTTTTCTTTATATATGTGCCCCCTTACATTGCCATACATCCTATCTCATGCACTCCAGCGAGCGTAGGATCACCAGCAAATTCACGCACCATCACACTGTATATAGTTGTAATTAGATGCTTCAAAGTTGCATATATATTCACATTTTACATGAATACATATGTGGTTTCACAGTGGAGGTTTTTATCGATAGAGTGATCAAACATGTGCTTAGAACCTTTTGTATCATGATTCATGCACGGAACTGATTTTTGCTAGCAAAATTTAATAAGTGTTACCACTTTTAAATCAAATGATACATTAAATAAAATTTATATTAATCCCATCCCTTATATAGTTATATTGTACTATTTAATTTGTTATTGTTTTGGTTGTCATAGGTATCTAATCAAATATTGAGCTTATGTTTTAACATTTGTATTTAATAAATTATTTGAATGTGCTTAAATTAATCAAAAGATAAGGATATATATTTTTGGTGTTGAGTTTCTTATGAAACTAGTTCAATACAAATTACTTTGTACTTTATAAAAATTATCCTCCAAAAAGAACCCTCGTCCTTATAGGGTTCTGATAGGAATAAGAATCCAATTTCTCAATCAAACTTATATATGCTCAATTTTCCTTTTTGCCTTGAACAAACAAACAACAAACAGAGAAGATATAGTGCAAGTTCAATTCATCTTTTGTTTTGTTTACATGGCTCTGGAATGCCAGGGGAATCTAAGAAAATGAAAGAAGTAACCTATTATTTGTTGAACTAATTAACTGCCAGTTGTCACTAGATATCCCCTTTTGTGTGAATACTTAATGAAATACTGATTAATTAACTAGTAATTGTGAAATACTGATTAAGCCGCTGCAATAGAATTTTCTTCCTTTTGAGATACGTGTACTAGCATTTCTGCATAATTTTTGTTCTAATGTGCTTGAGGAATATATGATTATTTGCTTGTTCAAAGCAACTCAAAGTCTGTGATTAGGAGTGTGATTATGTGAAAATATTCATGCAATAAAGTAAGGGATGATACTTAGATGCCATAATCTTCGGAAGGGGGCAGTATTTGTTAAAGAATCACATGTCACATGCACATCTCATGCAACATGGTCTCCATGTCAGCTTTCTCCATGCATGTGTATCAGTGGATTGCTACCTCTGAGTATCACGTTTGTCACATGTGTTAGACTCTTTTTTGTTATTCTGCTTATTAGGTTGTAACAGACTGCTAGCTCTAGCCTTGTAGCACTACTATAAGATCAGTTATAAAGATAGATTCTTTAGGTTGTTTCATTTCTACTTCAGAAAACAGGATATTGGGAGTTTCTTGATTCATGTTTCTGTAATATGTAACCTTTAAATTGTCTGTTTCGTTTCTACTTCAGAAAAGTGAAGGGTGTTCCTCAAGCATAAAAAGTATCCCTTACAGGATCTCATTATTTCTTTCTTTGATTACCTTCTCTAATATTTAATTATTTATGCTATAGATATATTTGTCATAGTCATACAATATAGTTAGTTGATGTGGTCACTTATTTTAGTTTTTGTTTGTATTTTCACAGTTCTCACAAAAGATTTACTCCGGAAAAGAAATTGATGAAGGACGAAAGGAGTGGGCCGAATGTCTATCAAATTACATTGTTTGATCAGTAGGAGTAGTTTGTTTTTGTGATTTTGAACAAGTTCTTATCTTGACGTTGAATTTACATTTTTATTACTTATTTTGAACAATGTATGAATTGATTACTTAATTGTATGAAGTTCTATTGGATCTTAGCATTTGTTGCATTCCGTAAAAATGTGTATTATATTTATACTCTAAAACAATAGAAAACATAAAACAACTGGTCCAAAAATGGTATTAAAAATGGTAAAAATTGTTGTAATAAACACCTACTACAACGAGTCACTATGAGTTAACACAACGGTGGATAACCGTTGTAATAAACACCTACGACAACGGGTTACTATGAGTTAACACAACGGGTAAAAGACGTTGTAATAAACACCTACGACAACGGGTCACGATGAATTAACACAATGGATAAAAACCTTTGTAATAAATATCTACGACAACGGGAATTACCCGTTGTCAAATGTACGTGACCTACGACAACACCAGCATCCACAACGGGGGAAAAAACAAATACCACAACAGGGATTACCCGTTGTCGTATCCAGTTTTTGGCATAGTGAATCAATAACCTCAATGATTGACACATCAATAATACTCATTATCATTCTCACGTCATACCAAGCGGACCTTTAGTTATCTGATTAGTTGTCACCTACCATGTACAAATTTAAATGCATTTCACAAATTTACGATTTATAAAATATTTTAACAAAGTCGGTGATGAAAAGGGAAAAGAAAAATGAAAAGGGTTAGATTTATTTTGACGTTTTTAATGACTTAAAGTTCAAATACCTTGAAGCGTAATAATTTAAATAATCCTGTTCATTTTGTTGAAGCAATATATTATCATCGTTTGTTTTTTTTAAAAATAATTTTATGGTTTAGTTTCTGTTTTTTCCTAAAAATTAAGATCTCCTTGGTTTTTGTTCTGTGTTTCACTACCTTAATTAATTTTATATGTAATTAGTTAAATATAGATTTGTATTTTTTCATCGAATCTTCCATTTCTTTGGTTAAAGGTTTTTCAAGGAGTTTTCATATCCTAACGAGAAGCAAAGACAACGATTAAGCAAAGATATATGTCTTGATCCTCAATAGTTAAAAGTTTTGGTTTCAGAATAGAACACAAAAAAGAAGGATTCTACTTATACACACATATTCAATACTCATATTGGATATGAGTGTGTAAGTAGTGAATTTTTTATTTTATGTTTTTTATTTTTTGGAATCAAAACTTTATCTATTAAGGCTCTAAACCTAGATACTTGTCCAGTTGTTGTCTCTGCTTCTCGTCTGGGTGTGGAAATTCCTTAAAAGGCCATCAAGCAGAGTTCAACCTCTTTGATTTAGTTCTTTTTTAAAATATAGATTATATATAATCTAATGTTTAATATATTTTTTAACTTTTATATATATATATATATATATATATTATATTATCGCTATTAATTGAAGAGGTTGGTGCCCTGTTATCTACATCATCATACAAGTGCTAAAATAAATTATTTAGCACTAGTTGATATGTTGCCAGGACAAATGGTTAATGGATTTGGACAGAATAGTTCATGTACAAGGATTGCAACGTGTTCATCTATGAGGATGACAACATCTTCATTTGCTCCTTAGCATTGAGGTTATGGTCGTGCCACCGTGTTACTTTACAGAGATGGCAGCGTGTTCATTTGCTTCTCAGGACCAAGACAGTGTGACATGGCAGCGCATTTATTTACTAGTAAAGACTATGACATTTATGTGGAGATGGCAGCAGTGTGTTCATCTAATCTTCAGGAGCACGACAATTTCCAGAAATGCAAACGGATGGAATGTAACGCTATTGAGTATTATGTCTGCAACGTACAACTACTGGGATCGTTCTTTTTTTTTTTTTTGTTATGCTGACTTGGCTAGTTATCTTGAACTTGTTGGTCATGCTTCGGACATAGATCCTCTACTCCACTTTAATGTTTCATCTCGTGTTTCAATATTTGTAATAAATGGCGTGAGTAATAAATGACATCATAAAAAATTATTCATAACACGTGTTTTATTTTTAAAATAATTAAATACAAAATGAAACATCAATATGCAATAGGTGATCTCAAGGTTCATCCCTTATGATCATTTATTTCACTTTGATGTTTCACCTCATGTTTCATTATTTCATAACATTACACGTGTTATTAATGATGATTATATGATATCATTTATTACACGTATCATGTATTAAATTTTGTAAAACACGATATGAAACACTAAAATGGAATAAAGGATCTATGCATGAGCATGACCAACAAGTCAAAGACAACTAGCCAAGCATTAGAAACATGAAATATTCATCCCCAGTAGTTATATGTTGCAAACATATGGCTCAATAAATTACAATATTCCATCCGTTTGCATATCTGGATAAGCGTCCTGCTCATAGAGAGTGGATTAACATGTTGTTTCCAACTCCACATAAATGTCCTGATCCGTAGAAGCAAACAGATTTGTTGCCATCTCAAAACTGTCTTGGTCCTCAGGAGCAAACAAACACATTATTATCTCTACAGATGAATACTTTGGGTGCTGAAGAGAAAATAAAAAATCCAGCCATCCAAACATATGCACACGCTACAATCCCCCAAATTCACTATTCTATCTAGATTCATTAGCCACTTGTCCTTGTAGCCCATCAACCGACACTAAATTAATATCTCACCCTAGCACTTGTATGATGATGTAGATAACTGAGCATCAAACTCTTCAATTGATTGCAGATAATGTACAAGTTATAAAATATATTAAACTTTAAAACATTTATAATCTATATTTTATAAAAGAGCTAAACTATGGAGATCAAGATTGAAAATTTTGGATTTTAAAGTAATCATATAAATTCGAATAATTTAGATTAATAAAAATGCAGATTATAAAATTCAAATAAACACAATTCCTTGTTACAACATACCATTCACAAGTACAAATGCATTTCACAAAACTAAAAGTTATAAAACAGTTTAACAAAGTCAATGATGAAAAAGAAAAAAAAAAAAGAATGAAAAGTGCTTTAGATTTATATTAAGCTTATAATTGTCTTAAAAGTTAAGTTTGTCTACATATTATTATTATTATTATTATTTTAATTTGTCTACTTATTAGGAATTAAAAGCTCATGTAGATCTCTTGCATATTTAACTTACTTCATTTCCGACAGTGACCGTTAAGTTATTTTGTATAATGGAATACTGAATTTTGAGTCGTACTGTGTATGAGATTGTAAGACAATCTCTAGTCCAGACTACAGTATTAGCGATAAGACAATCAGATGATTTCATTAATTATTATGAGACATAATGTAGGAGCATGACCTACTTGACAGAGGAAGCTCCACAGATCTCACAACAACCTTCCCTAGTCCCTCATTCTCGGACCTGCTTTATCGAGCCCAATCTCTATGCCTTATCCATTAAAGCCCAATCTCTGGGCTTTATTTATTCTCCTGGGCCAAAGTTCTCCATGGGTGATTTCCTCAATTATCTCTTCAGTCCACTCAAGCCCATTTATTAGGTACGTCCCTGGACCCAACATTTAGGCCCAGGCCCTTCCTCTAATATTCCAGCCCGTTTGATTGGACTTCTTCTTATTCAATGTATAGATCATTGTCCACGTGTCACTACCCTATTGGACGACATAAATATTCCGCATCAAATACTCCCCCTACTCTCATGAAGTGAGGTTCACTCGTGAGAGTAGAAAAATCAAAAAGTCCTCTCTCTAGGTAAGTTTGTATATTCGATGATTTTAGTTAAAAATGCATAAACTCAATACTCATCATTGATCCAAGCCTATTGGCCTCAAATGACGTAAGTCCTCACGGACCTTGTATAATCAAATTTTGAACTTAATAGTCTTCAGTAATCAAGAAACTGATTAGGTGTCACTTGATCTAGGTAATAATCAAATATTCAGACCTCGTGGTCCTTAATAATCATAAGTACGTCAAGTATTCCTTGGTCTTCCACAACACTCGGAAGTATATATGATCAAGCGTCTCTTGGTCAGAAAGAAAGCAAGAGAGCTAAGGATCTTGCCTCAGTATCCTTTGCACATATTCAATAAAAATGTTGGGCTAACATCTCGCAAATAAATTTAATTCCCTCGTAAGAGTAGACTCAAGGTCTCAAGGCAGGTCTTTTCAGAGTTTTTGCACTTCATGCCACATAAATAATGATTTCCTCAGGTCTCGTCCAAGGTACTTAACAACCATTTCATTCGAGGTATAAGTGTCTATCTGTCACCTCTCTTCAGAGATCGATGTCTCATAAGTAAAATCTAACAATATAAGGGGATATTCCTTATATTACTCTTAACTAGAAGAAACAAGAAATTTATCAACCAATAGACTTATTTAGATTTCTTAGTCTGTTTCAAGTATGCAATCAAAATTTCAATGTTTCAAACCTCCAAGTCTGATTTCAAATTAACCATTAAGGTTCCAGAGATCAAACCTCTAAGTCTGATCAATCCGAGAAGTACCTCGAAAGATATGATGAAGATATCTTCGTAGGTCTATTGCGATTAAAGGAGTTTTTAAACTTGATTACTTGCATAAGTAGCTATCAAATTTCTCATATCCAACTTAAACACATTTTTCATGCATAAACTTAGTTTTATAAACACATACACATTATTCATGCCTAAACAAAACTCAAATTTCTGATATCCAATCTAAGCATATTTTTCATGCATAAACAAAACTCAAATTTCTCATGTCATATCTAAGCATATTTCTCATATATAACAATTTTCGCAAACTTAAATGTCTATATGGAAAAGGATGCATAAGTACCTCTGAGTCGAAAAGACTTCATAAATAGTCATAGTCAAGTGTTCCCCATTTCTTTGAGGATTCTATGTACTCCGCTAGGCAGCTTACCAAGGTCTCCCCTCCCGAAGTCCATGTTTCTGCCTTAACCCTTACCAATGCAGTCTCATATCTCTCCAGGGTTCTGTATATCTCAATGTTTTAGCCAAGAATTCCATCTTGACATTCCAGTTCTCAACACCTCAATCAAAGGGTTCTAATTAAAATCGACGCCCCTTTGGGGCGTCCATTTCTCAATACCTTAATTAAGGGTTTAAACTCGACACCCTTTTGGGGCCTCAATTTCTCAACTCCTTAATCAAAGGTAATTAAACTCGACACCCTTTTGGTGCCTCCTTCACTCAATACCTTAATCAAAGGTAATTAAAATCGACACCCCTTTGGGGCCTCAATTTCTCAATACTTTAATCAAAGGGAATTAAACTAGACACCCTTTTGGGGCCTCAATTATCTCGACACCACTTAAGGTCTCCTTTATCTCGACGTCACTTAAGGCTCATTTATCTTGATACTACTTAAGGTCTCACTTATCTCGACGCCACTTAAAGTCTCATTTATCTCGACACTGCGGAATAAAAACCATATGGAACAATCGAAGCTATGTAGACTAAGAAGATCTTAATTTGTTAGGAAAAATGAAAACCATAAAATTACTCACACAGAAAAAAAAAATTACTCTTAAGCTAGCTATTGAGTTTGATGTGCTGAACCATGGTGGTAGGTTTTTCTTTTTCACACTCTGCTTACTCCAAAATAAATGGAAAAGCTTAAAAGAAACACCCAAAAATTCATAAATAATATGTAAACATGCAAATGAAGATCTTCTTAGACTTGTTCATAAATAAAATGTAAATACACAAAAGAGAATTTAAGTTCTTGTTTCCCATTAGCATTCAAGAGCATTTAATTTCCAAAGTTTGTCTTTATATTTGAGTCATTAGTCCACATAAAAAAAGCCACATAATCATCCTAGTCAACGATATGAGTTAACGACTATCAAAAAATGGCGCTGTAAGAAGGCTCATCCTATAATTAAGCCCAAAGTTCTAAATGATCTTCAAGTTTTCATTAATAGGCTCTTGAAGATTTGAAGAAATCCTTCAAAATCCAAAACCCATGTTGGTCACTCTCGTGGTGTTAGGAAGAGAAAATATCAATTTTGATTATATACCTTTGTGTGAATTGAGGTTTAGCATCTCAATTTTTGTCCACCTATGTCCAATTTTTTGTGTTATTTTCTCCAGTTTTCGTTCTTTTAAGTCGAAAAATCCAATTGATATCAAAATATCATGCATGATTTATGGCAAAATTAATGAGTGGGAGCGTCATATCATATTTTTGTCCAATGTTAGTCTTATTAATTATATTTATATTTATTAAATATTATAAATTATAAAAATACGAATGAATTTTTAAAAACTTTTAAAATTAATTTAAATAATAAAAAACTCATATAATATCTTAATACAATTTTAAAATTATATTAAAAATCATTAAGAAATAAAATTTTATTTTAAAGTATATTATCTGAATTTATTTATTATTTCTATTATTTTTAAAATTACAAAATTTTCATTCTTATATATATAGTTTTTAATAACATAAATATATATATAAAAGGACTAAAATTGGACGAAAGATACAATGTGGCACACCAATTCATCAATCTATAAATATATAAAACTAGAAGTATCTGTCCAAATGGAAAAGACACACTGCAGCGAGTGACAGTAACTCGCTACATAGTAATACTATGCATTACACGTGCTCAAATTCGAGTGAATAGTGCCGCAATCAGACTTTAACTTTTTAGACCTGTTTCATAATAATTTTCATTTATTTACTTTAACTTTTTAGACCTGTTTGCATAATAATTTTTATTTATTTAAATGGTATGCACGGTGTCCAACGAAACTGCTACAACATCTGTCATAATTTTGTTCTGTAAAAATTTTAAGCCTGCCAGTTCAATTTTGAATTTTAAACCAGAATTCAGTCGACTGTTCGATTTCTTCTTAGAATTATATAAATACAGGCTCATGTTTCCTTTCGAAGTATCTGTTTCACCATCATAATTTGCTGAAAAAGGTTAGATGTAAATAAAATTTTTGCTTTTTTTTTTATATATTTATAATTTGTTTTCTTAATCCATATGGAAATTCCTTCAAAATAACGTTATACAAGAAGATGAGTTGATATAGATCCGATAATATTACTTTTAGATCTTCTTTGAACAGATTGTTGAATTTAGATTGAGATGCTATGAAACTATAATGCCATTTATGCGCGTTTATGTTTTCAGAAATGGAAGAAAGGAGAAAAATTTGGTGAAATGAGGCCTTAGGGAAAACGGGATTTAACTAAAAAAAATAGAAGCTTGGATTTATTAATGAGATAAGGGAGATTGAGGAAGAAAAGGATCTGAAAATATCTTCAAAATAATGTTATACAAGAAGATGAGTTGATATAGATCCAATAATATTTTCTTTTTAGAACGCGTGTACATTTTAGATTGAGATGCACATGAAACCATAATGTCATTTATAATCGTTTATGTTTTACAATAACTAACGGAAATGATTTGTAAAAATAAGGCATGGGGGGACAATAGTTTTTTTTGCAGAGAAATTTAGAGGTTCGTAATAATGGAGGAGATTGAGGATTACAAAGGGTTGGAGAAAATATCTCACTTCTATTAAAATAATTTTAAAGTGAATTTCATTATTATTAGATGACGTTTTATTTGCAATTGTAGATTTATGAGATTGTATCCTATTAACTTTTTAAAATAAATGATGAATGTGTTCATATATTTTGAAATAACGGCATGATCGGTAAAAAATAATACCAATGAAGAAACAAATAGTTTTCAATTTAGGAGGTCGTGTTTTTTTTTTTTTGTATCAAATGTTATTTTTGGGGAAAATATTTCGGTACATTAAAATAATTTTAAACACAATTTATTATTCGTTTTAGAATGTAATTTATTTAATTTTTCCTGAATATCCAAATTAACTTTGAAAAAAAAATGATGAAGGTCTTCATCTATTTTGTGATAATCGGAGAAAAGCAAGTTATATATATATATATATAAATATATATATTATATAATAGGATTTTATTTTTTTTTATCAAAATGTTATTTTCATATTTTGATACATTGGATATTTTGCCATAAAAAAAATGTACTATAATTTTTCAAACAATATAAATACTTATGCATAATAGTGATATATTGCATAACGATGCTTTTAATTTATTCTTTCATGACTTTGGATATGTGTGGTATGAGTGTTAGGGAATTGAAGAAACAAGAAGTTTTTTTAAGGGGCTTTATTCAAGATAGATAAGATTATTGAAGAAATCAAAGGCCGATTTTGGAGCTGGTATACATCAAAATTTCCGATAATAAGCAATGGTTCACTTAAAGATTGGTTTGTAAATTACAGAGAAATGTTAGATATTTGAACTTCTGTAAATTTTTTCGGTTGAACATATCTTATACCTAGCAATAATAAAATTATCATTTTTCGATAAAAATAAATATCTTTTGTTTTTAATTTATTTAGATTAGCATGATTTTTTTTTATGCCCAAACTTGATTAAATTTTAATTCGATGCAGTGAATATAGTCGATCAACGTAAAACATTTTACATAAAATTCTTTCAAAATTTATAATGCGTATTTATATAAGTGGTTCATGTATTTATTTTGTATGTGAAAAATATTAATAAATGTTTATTATTATTTTTTTTTTTTTGTAATTCAATTTTATTAGGCACCAATTTATTAAATTATTATATTATTTAATTTTATAGATAATTTCTATGAAAGGTGTGTTAAAAATTCAATATACACAATTTTATACATAAAATAAGTTTAGACATTTATATAATTCTAAGTCCGTGCATCGCACGGGCGAAAATACTAGTTTGGCCTAAAATCAGCCACCACGCATGTGTGCAATTACGACGACAATTGAATTTTCCAACCTTAAAAAATGAAAGTTGGATACAAAATGATCAAAATTGAACACAAGTAAACTAAAATTGAGAAATTAATAAAATAAAAGATTAAAATTACAGGAAAAAAATTGATATTCTTTCATGCATGCCGTCTGGCGGCATAATTGAATGTAATAATGAGGGAAATATATTGGAATTTGAGAACACATATCTCTAGACCGGTAAATAATGAGGGATACTCTTTTATGTTTATCTGAACAAATTTCCCATTGAAATTTATTTTGTTATTACAATAAATTTATGGAAAAACAATTTATAAAGTTGGGGTGTACCTCCAAATAACTATAACATGGGTTCTCTTATAATCAACTAGAGATGGCAAAACGGGCCGCCCGGCCCGGTTCAGCCCATCGGGCCAAGTTATATTCATGGGTTGGGCTGGGCCGGCCCATCATCTAGTCGGGCCTACAGAAATGCAGCCCAGTCCAGCCCAGGATGGGCTCACAGGCCCCCAGGCCGGCCCAGCCCATGATTTTTTTATTTAATTATTTATTTACTTTATAAAATTACATTATTTCTTTGTAATTTTTTGGATATTCTTCTACCCTTATTATTTTACTCTATTTTCTGATTAAAAAAATAAAATAATAATTATAGTTATTAAAATATAATCTTGTGTGGATGACAACATTAACTTGAGTACAATTTTGTTTATTGTGATTGTTAATTATATCAAAAGAACTCGTAGTTTGACAAATTACAAAAAACAAATTTTTTTAGTCTTTATAGTTTGTATAAAGAATTATAAATAAAAAAATTTAATGTCAAAGGATTACTATTTAATGGTTATTCCTATGGGATTTTATATTTTATATTAAACTCATGATTTCATTAATATTAAGAAACATAGCCTATAAAGCCCAATATCTAAACACCAACCCAATACAAATTGGGCCCGGTTATTCAGACCCCTACAATTAATAAATAGTTAAATACACCTACCTTTACAGTGAACTTCCAATAATATCCTTGACTAAATAAACCCCATCACTCGTCGTCGTCTTCAATTTTTCCTCCGCCGCAATTAGTTCTCATTTTTCTTCCCATGGCAAAAAAATCCGGCGCTCACCGCCGCCTCACCACCGCCTCACCACCGGCGTCCTTTCTACAACGTGTGCAGCGACGCCCTTCATTTCTCCATCCTGTGCAGCGCCGCTCATCATCGCCCTCCAGCCTCGTGCAGCACCGCTTGTCCTCCGCCCCAACGCCGATCTTCAGGCTGAGCCAACTACCCGAACCAAACTTGGATCTGCTTCTCCGGCCACCAGATTTGCCTCTGTTCAACAGGTTTCAATTTTATTTTTTGTTTGTGAAAATTTCAAAATTTGAATTATAATTGGTTAAATTTGATACTAATAATTAAACCCATTGGACTCAAATTCAAAGTAGAATTCCTCATTTTCCCGGTCGATTTTAGTCGAAAAATGCTATGGTTTCTTACTTTAGCCAGAAAATTGATGATTTTTCAATTATTTTTATCGATTCTTTCAAAGATTTGTGCATATGTAGATACAATGATAAAAAAAAAAAAAAATTCTTTTGATAAAAAAATATGATTAGTTAATTACAGGGGGGTTTAAGCAGATTTCAAGTAGGCTAGAATTGGAAGACGAATATTCTTTTTCCTGGTAATTTCTGCTAGTTTATTATGTCAAATTATATGAGTTGATGGTTGTGTTATGGTGTTTTTTTAAAAAGAATTGCTTATATTGTATAGAGTATCAGTAGGAGCTACTTTTCCAAATTGCTTTCTTAATATATTCAGGTTATCTAATAATTAGTTCTTACCTTTTAAATTATTGCGCCACTACAGCTATCCATCAACTCAACTTGAAGTTGTCACTGACTCACTGTTGAAGCAATATAAGATGTTATTGCTTGCAACATATATTGGTGATGTCATTGACAAACTGCAAAAATTGGAAATCAATTGTAAGTTTGCAAAATACAGCAATTCATTTGGTATGCTCAATACAAAATTTTAAAAATGTGATAAAACTAAATAATGACATGTAAAGTAAAACATAAAGATAATTATAATGAAACACAAAAGTTTTTGATTAACCTTACCATATCTTGTATACTCTTCATTCTTATATCTTGTAACGATGATCATACACTTAGTAAATTTCTCTTGTTTTATGTTGGTCCAACTGTGTCCCATCTGCTAACATGTAAATCAAAGATGAATTTGTTATTTATAATGAGTTTCTATATTTAACAGAAAAGTTGTTTGTATAAAGCACTAATTGTTATAGAACAGAATAAAAACTGATTAGTACTGGTGTTTGCATTTGCAGGTACACTTGAAGATTGGAGTCATTCCAAAATTGGAATCATGTTTAAAGAACATTAAATCTTTAAAGTTATTTATAGAAGGAGTAGTGTAAACAAAATCGGTAGAAAGGAGATGGAATAACCTTACACACACATAATATTAATATTGTTTCGACAGTTTTGATACACTCATAATAAAATAGAAGTAAGTAATTAATTATTCTCCTGTAATTTTTCAAGCGGTTAGGCCACTTCTATCTATGACCGTGAGGTCATGAGTTCAAGTCACCATTTGTCCGATTAAAAAATAATAAAAAACCCAAATTTTTTTTAATCAAGCAATAACAATGCAATCAATATGATCTATAATGATTGTCTTCTCAATTATACTCATTATTATTGTCAAGTCATACCAAACAGACACTCATTTAATTCTCATCTCACTAGATATTGCTTGTTAAAATGTTCAGTGAGTGCCCCATAAAATTTATACTAGCCTGATTCACAATAAAGTGGATCTTTTGGGCACCAAAATTTATATGAGTTTGATTCACAATAAAGTTAATCTTCTGTGCACCAAAGTGTATATCTGCATTAGTGCATATAAAACTTAGCCTTCATAATTTTTTTTAATGTATTGAAATAAGAGCACGTCTCTTTTGTATTCTAATTACCTTGTGTAAATGGTACACATTTAATATTATTCAACGTAAATAATTAATATTGTTCGATAAAAATAATTAATATTCTCTTCATCTCAAGTTTAATTCGATATTTGTTCAAAAAGTCTATTTCAAATTAAATTCAACACTTCCTAAAATGACAATAAAACATTATTTTGACACTAAACTACACCATTCAATCATATCAAAATACATTACATAATTTTTCTATTTAAAATCCAACTTTATCTCATTTCATTTATACAAAGTTTTATTATTTTATCATTCAATCATCAACCAAAAATCATTTTATCTCATTCAATATCAATAAACAACTCCCATATTAAACTCTATATAAACAGTAAACATATAATCAAACTTAAAGCAAAGAAAATACAAATTAAAAATACATTTAAATTACGCAGCACACTTCATGCATATAAATTTGAGTGGGTCTTCTGTGCACCAAGTGCACCAATTCAAATTGGTGCACTCTACACCCTAACCCCTAAATAGTGAACCATAAATTACGTATGAACCATTTAGGCTGGGTGAACCATGAACCACTTGGGCCGAGTGAACCATGAACCACTAAAATTTGGGTTTTGCCGGATTGGGTATTTAAAAAAAAAACTCTAAAACCGAAATTAAAGTTAAAACAAAACCAAAACTGAAAAAAGAAAAAAAAATTATAACACGAATTTAAATAAATTGGGTAGGATAGGGGCGAGTGCACGGATTCTAAATCCGTGCACCTGGTGTATTTGAGACCCACCCTATAAATTTTCTTCTAATATAAAAAAAAGTAGAGATAAACTCAAACATGCCTCATTAGGTAGAATACACATCACATCATATGAGGGTTAATTGCAGAAGTGGTCTCATATGAATTTTGTGTTTGCAGTTTAAGTCCCATGGTAATTTTGTGGTCCTTTTTTTTGCAGAAATTGTCCCAACCGTTAAGTTTCTAGCGATTTCCGTTAAATTTTTGAACTAATACTAAAAAAATTAATTTATATAATAAAATAAAATTTTAAATTAAAAATTAATAGTAAATTTATATAGTAAATTTAAATATGATTACAAACACAATAAATATTTTTTAAACTAAATAATTTATTTAAAATTTGAATATTAAAAAGAAATATAAAATCTATATATAAATACAAATAACATTTTTTTTAAATCAAATAATATTTTTTTAAATATAAAAAAAAATATAATCACTAAATAATATAAAACACACAAAAATAAATATGTTTAAACTAATAATAAATTATGTATAATCTAAAAAATTTAAAACCTTGCTAAAAATACACAAAAATAATTTGTTTCAACTAAATAAAACCTTGCTAAAAAATTTTAAAAATGTAGAATTTGTACATAAATACAAATATATTTATGTAAGATTTAAAATAAAATATTATATATATACAGAAGTGATATAGAACCAAGTATCTGATTTTTTATGGAACCAGATTAATGAGATGTCATGTCAACTCACCATTCACATAATTAATTTTATTTAAATAAATTATAGAATGTTTTATAATTAATATACTATACCCTAAATCATGAATCATAAACCCTAAATCATGAACCATTCGGGTCGGGTGAACTATGAACCACTCGGGCCGGGTAAAAAAAAATAGTTTTTTTATTTTGATTCGCTTTTTATTTTTTTTAGTTGATTCAATTTTATTTTTTTACGGCTCGGACCCAACCCCAACCCCGGCCAGACCCGAACCCGGCCTGAGTGGTTCATGGTTCACCTGACCCGAATGATTCATGATTTAGGATTTAGGGTTTATGGTTTAGGGTATATTATATTAATTATAAAACAAATGTGCTACTACATGAAACAAATGTGATACTTATAGAAACGAAATGTGTTACTACGTGAAATAAAAATTACATTATCATTTAAAAAAAAATACATTATCATATGGTAACACATTGTTGTTCATATGGTAATATATGAATATTAATTTAGTATCACGACGACATGTGTACAGTGTTACATATTACTAAAAAAATATGTGTTAAAATTTATTTTAAACTAAATAATAATTTATATTTAAAAAACTAATTTTCTGGGACCAAAAGTGCAACTAACGGCGCGTGTGTACCACTTCCGTTAGAAATGGATGGAAAATTCTTATGGGACCAAATTTGTCGAAAAAATAACCAATTTCATGAGGGTACACTACTACACATTTGAGCTTGCACAGCTGCACTTGGACAACCCTTTTTTCAAACAGCTCTCCAAGTTATAGCTTGGAGAGCGGTTCTAATAAAAAAAATAAAAAATAGAGCAGGTGGTTTTCAACATTGTCCAAGTTTCTTTTAGGCAATGGTTGACAACATTTGTGGAAGGGTTAGACAACGGTTTGGAACCGTTGTCCAAGTGTTCTGCAAATTTTATTAAGCCAAATCGCGAACCAGAGTACTTCAATTTTTCCCCAAATTAAATCAAGCTAGCGTCTCCTTCCTCTACCCTAATCGAACTCCGTCATTCGTCCTCCCATTCCGCCTTGCTGTCGTCTTCCCATTACCTCTTTCCCATTCCCCAAATCGCGAACCATGTCCTAGCCTCCTCCTCCCTCTTCCCCAAATCGAACCAGAAGCCCTAGACGTCGTCTTCCCGCCGTCGTCTTTCTCATTCTCCCGCTGCATCATCAGGTAAGAGCCCTAATTTATTTCATAACTTGGTGTTTGATAGTATTAACGTAGAAGTTGAGGTTGAGGTTGGTGTGTTGGGAAATGAATTTAATAAAGAGGATTTTGATTAGATCCCAAAACCCCTGAGTATGACATGTTCAGGATAATCTTGATAGATGAGACATGATTCAGTTTTAGAGTGTTCAGGATGTTATCTGCACCGTGTATAGTCGGTAGATATAGATCAGGTTAGGATCTGAAGACTCAGTAAAGAATCTGAAGAAACTGAAGGTTCAGTATGAAACTGAAGTTTCTGAAGACTCGGAGTATGAGACTGAGAATCTAAAGGCTCAGAGAAATCTGAAGGCTTAGAGAAACCTGAAGACTAAGAGAATCTCAATGCGCAGAATCTCGAAGACTTCAAGAATATACTTGAATGCTCAAGATATCCCGAATGTTCCGAGGCAATCAAGGTCGAGGAATATAATGAATTGGAATCCGGTGGCGTGGACCAATGAGAGGAAGACAACCAGCCTGGAAAAGCTGCAGAACTTACAGAGAATAGTATGGATTTGAATGAGATTCTCTCCAACGGTAACATTCAAATCCACACTATAAATACAAGATCTTCCATCAAATTAAGTGTGGAGATTATGCACAAAATGCTACAGAGCCAAGAGCGTTATAGTCAAAGCATTCCCACCCTAGAACACAAGTCTGTAGATATACAAATATATTCAAAGAGTGTTCTAGAACCCAACCTAAGCTACCCACGATGTATCTTAAGCTTAGAGAGATTTTCCCAACCTTAGCATTGAGGCTAAACCATTGTAAGGGAAAATCTCACCATAGTTGGAGACAACACCAAACCCAAACTCATTCTCGTAAGAGATAACTAGTGGTGAAGTGAGGTAGTTGTTAGGCAATCCCGAGTGAGGGTGATAAGTCCCGAAGGAGTGTGAACTCGTTAAACATCTAAGAGGCGAGCCCGAGAGGGTGATAAGTCCAGTTTGAGTTAGTAAACTACAGAGGTAGTCAGAAAGCTCAAGGTCGGGTTGAGTAAGTAAACTACGTGGAGTAGTCAGAAAACTCAGGGCCGAGTTGAGTAAGTAAACTACAGAGGTAGTCAGAAAGCTCAGGAAGTGTTTGAAGGAATTTCCCTAGGAACAGGGAGAGTGGATGTAGGAGCTTGAGTCTCCGAACCACTATACTTTGTTGTGTTCTTTACTGCTTTACGTTCTTATCTTGTCATATGCACTCGATTATAAGCAAGACACAACACATGAGCTTAAAAACGTAAAAATCTGGAATCACCATTCCTTCACCCCTGTTTTATATGCACCGCAATGAAATGTTTTGCTTCCGCATGCGCAAAATGGGTTTTTCCACCGGGACCAACATGGTGTTTGATACAAACTACTAGCATAGTATATATTAACGTATAGCATAACTTGGTGTTTGATAGCATAACTTTCCTGATGACGTATAGCATAACTTTCACAGTGTACTTGTAATTAATTCGAAATAATATGCTTGATAAATGAACAATTAATTGTAAATGAACAATTGATGCACTCAAGGTGTTTGATAATATGCTTGTGTGAGGATTTAAGCATAAATTAGGATTAATACATTAGGATATATTTTTGTTATATTAATTTGATGATTTGGTGAATGGATAGTAGTGTGTTGCTTTAGATGATTAATGATGGTACATTAGGTTATATACATTGTTTTGAGATGCAACAAATCCTTAGATACATATGCAATATACAAACCTTAGGTACTACCACATTCTATATGCAAGTTTTATACATTAGGAATGTAATACTTTTAGGTTTAATACATTAGGATACATGCATTATCTTGAGAAACACTTCATATGGTCTTTTCTATAGGCATCTCTAGTTCTATATGGATCGAAAGTGGGTTCGAGCAGATCGATTATCAGATGAGTATAGTAATGGGGTGAAAGAATTTTGTAATCATGCAATTAGACACTGCACCGACCCTCGGTACATTCCATGTCCGTGTTGGAAATGTATGAATGGAAAAACCGTTAGTGGTCGAGAAAGTCTGTTTGACCACTTGATGATTCACGGTATTGATAAAACATATACCGTTTGGACATATCATGGTGAGAGAGGAGATGGATGTAGCTCAAGCAACCTAGAAACTGACTTTAGGTTTGAAGATACAGTGGATGCAGATATTTTCGATGATGTACCGACTGTTGATACATCAAGTGGGGATGACGATGATCTGCGAGATCACCCTTATATGTCAGAGAAGTTAAGGGATTCTGCTGGATTACCACTGTGGCCCGGGTGTAAGAAGGCAACAAAACTGTCAGCTGTGTTGATATTGTTCAACCTAAAAGCAGCTCACCAGTTGTCCGATGAGTGCTTCACAAGTATGCTGGAAACAGTTAGTAGTCTATTGCCTGATGGAAATGTATTTGCCTAAGAGAGAGCATATGATGGTAAACAAATGCTCAAGTCCATCCAAGTTAACACATCGAAAAATTCATGCTTGTCGGGGTGATTGTATCTTATTTGAAAAGGAGTATGCAGACCTCGAGGAATGTCCCAAGTGTGGACTAAAGCGATATAAGAAAAATAAATCTCCATGAAAGGTGATGTGGTACTTTCCAATAATACCAAGATTCAGGAGAATGTATAGCAGTATTTGTGGATGCTAGAAATTTAAGATGGCATCATGATGATAGGATCAAAGATGGAATGCTAAGACACCGCCGATTCACCCCATTGGAAGACACATTCGATGTCGGGCATCTAGAATTTGGCACCGAGCCACGACACTTTGCGTCTTGCACTCTCAAGTTGACGGAATGAATCCGATTCGGTATCCAAAGTACCAACCCACATTACATGGCGATGATTACATTGGTTTATAATCTTTCACACGAGTTGTGCATGAAGCGCACTTACATGATGTTGTCTATGTTGATATCGGGACCCAAACAACCCGGTAACGACATAGATGTATATCCGCTCCTTTGATAGAGGACTTGAAGCTCATGTGGGATGAGGGTGTCGATGTGTATGATCTTTGTAGAAAGGAGAATTTCAAGTTGAAGGCCATCTTTGTTTGGAACTATCAATGACTTTTCCGCTTACGGGAATCTATCTGGATATAGTGTGAAAGGGTCGATGCATGTCCTTGTTGTACCAAGAAGACACATCACATTTCGCTTGAGACATTGTAGGAAGACCGTTTATATGGGACATAGGAGGTGGTTGGACCCAACCCATAAGTATAGAACAATGGCGATGCATTCGATGGCACAATTGAGGCGGTGAAGCACCACGTATATTGTCGGTTGGATGTATTGAATGAGATGAAGAATATCGACACACAAGATGCGGAAAGATCTTCGCAAAAAGAGTGTCCCCACTAGCGGTTGGAAGAAGGAATCAATTTTCTTTCAATTGCCCTATTGGAAAAAAGAGTTCTATGTTAGACACTTCATTGATCTAATGCACGTTGAGAAGAAGCGTTTGTGTCAAACTTGCTCAACACTCTCCTAGCCGATAAGAAGTCCAAGGATGGTTACAATGCAAGAATGGATATGATTGATATGGGAATAAGAGCGTAATTAAAACCTATGCCTAGAGAAAGGGGTCAACCGTTTTACCTCCTCTGCACACACCTTGTCCAAGAATGAGAGAAAAGAGTTACTTCAATTTGCTAAAGGATGTGAAAGTACGAAGGTTATTCCTCCAACATACAGAGACTTATATCAGATGATGGCGTGAGACTGATGAATTTGAAATCGCATGACTATCATGTCATCATGGAGACTTTCTTGCCCATTGCAATACGTTCTATCTTGCACGAAAATGTGCGCATAACCATAACAAAGTTTATGTTGGTTCTTCAAGGAAATGAGTAGCAAGATCATAGATCCTAGAAAATTACTTGGTTTTTTGAGGCGATTGGGGACTCTCTGTGAGCTTGAGATGTATTTCCTCCATCATTTTTTTGATATAATGGTTCACCTAACAGTTCATTTGGTACACGAGACAATGATGTGTGGTCCCGCCAGATGCGATGGATGTATGGTGTAGAGAGATATATGAAAGTGCTCAAAGGATATGTAATGAATATGTCGGTAGGCCGGAGGGATGCATTCGCGTAACGCTATTTAGTAGAAGCAAAATGAGCAGTCTTGGTCGAATTTATTCCGAATGTCGATGCAATTGGACTTCCAGTTATCTTACAGTACACCAATAGGATGGATGGTGAAGGCATTACCGGGGTGGTCAACCCGTAAGTGTTAGCATGGAGGAACTAACACGGATGCACTTCAGCGTACTTCACAACACGGTCGACGTGCTTCCTTTTATTGACCAAGACATGCGATCACTTGCCGAGAGAAATCCCACCACGAGAGATAGATCATGGATTGAAGTTGACCACAATCGCGTTTGTTGGTGGTTCAATGGTTATGTAGCAAATATGTTGTCACGGGAAGCGTAATCGATTGAATGAAAGAGTTAAGTGGTTATCCGAATGCGATAGACATGTGTATTCATACAAGTGTTATCTTAGCAACGAATACACATTTTATACCAGAGATCATGATGCCACAAGTACTATGTAGAATAGTGGAGTGTCCATTACTGCAACTGCAGTGGATCAATCAAATACTACTTACTTTGGACAGATTGTCAACATTTTGGAACTCGACTATGTTGTTCACCGTCAACCAATCTTCGAGTGTAGTTGGGTGAGAATGCCTAACGGGGTCCAAGTTGAAAGTTCTGGGTTCGTACGCGTTGATTTGAAGAATGTGGGATACCGAGATGACCCTTATATAATGGTCAGTCAAGCTCAACAAGTTTTCTATGTCCCCGAACCAGTTAATAAGAAATGGTCCATTGTGGTTCTGTCAAATAAATTTAACAATAGTTTCCAGATTAGCGACCATGTCGATGAAGATGTTGACATAATTGATGATCATTTTCAAAACTTCACTCATTCTGTACCATCTTTCGATGATCCTGCAAATCCATGCCCATACCAGAGAATAATTAGAGATGATGATGAATATGGCAATCCGGATCTTGTTAACATTTATGGTCATGAGCGAGAAAGTCAAACAAAAAACTAAAAAAGAAAAACAAATGCTAAAAAAAGAAATGTAAAACTTTATTGAATGTTGTTTCTTCTGCTATATTAAATAATGTTGTTTCTTTTGATTTATTAAATAAAGTGAATTGTTAATCAACAGGTTCCGAGGCAACGAGATAACGAGATATTGAAGACATAATCCGCGCTTCTCTAACGAACATTCCTCTCAATGTAAGTCAATTTATCGATTTATTTAAATTATTATTAATTGAATAAAAATTCATACTATATTGATTGATTCGTTGTTTGCGGTTTGTTATGAACGTGAGCTCAATTCTTACTATAACAAAAGATGGAGAAATGGAAAAACGATTGACGGGCCTTGGGTACCTTTTACAATCAATTCTTATATTCATACGATATTAACCGAACGTTGTTTGAAATTTTGGTAGCATGTAATTTCTTTTATATATTTGTGATGATATATATTTCATATTTTTTGGTGTATTGGACGTATATATATGTTTATGATTGTATGTTTATTTATTTCATGATGTGTATGTTTATTAATCAATTTGATGTTTTGGTATATATATGTAGTATAAGTTTTGTTTTTATGGTTTTATTATAGGATTTTTTGGTTTATGGTTTATGATATTGGACGATATATAAGTTTTGGTTTATAGTTTTATTATAGGAATTTTAAAATATAAATTAATAATTAAAAAAATATATATATATATAGGCGGTTTTCAAAATCTATAATTTAAAAAAAAAAATTTACTTAGACAATGGTTGATAACCATTGCCCAAGAAAAACAAAAAAAGCGGTTATAAACCATTTGTCCAAGTCTTCTCTTGGACAGCGGTTTTTATCAGTTGTCCAAGCTTGGACAACTGATGCTTGGAGAGCGGTTTTAACCGCTCTCTAAGGTCATTTTTCACAGCTGTCCAAGCTCAAATATGTATTAGTGGTATATTCACATGAGACCAGTATTGCAATTAACCCCATCATATGACTAGACAGATCTGTTTGAAGTATCTCCAAATTGTTCGGATCTAGGAAAGCATCACCATTACATCACACTACCAACCAATCTTATTTCTTAATTTCCCAAATTAAACCACAATTTAGCGAAAATAGTTTTTTTCGTCAATTAATATTTTGAAATTTTAATTTTCTTCCGCCTAATTTTGAAATTTTGAAATTTATCCTTCAGGTACATTTTTTTTGTTTTCAGTTCTAAGATCAGTAATAATTTATGGTATCGGTAAATATCAAACATCAAAATGAAAAATAATATTTTGTCTTTTAATTTTTCTGAATTTTAATTTTCATCCTCATAACTTTCAAATTTTTAGATTCATCCTCTAACTTGTATTTTTCCATCTTTTAGTCCTAAGACCGATAATAATAGGTCATACTACTGATAATATCAAACATGGTTTTTTTTTTTTTTTTTTGGTTAAATATGTGGAAAGAAATTGGAGGGAAAATGACTATGTGCACTACATGTATGTGGGTAGACGCAAGAGAATTGAGTGAAAAATTCGCACAAAATCGCGCACCAAAATTTGCAGAAAAAATGAACGCACCTAATCTCCAAAAAAATGCAGAAAAGATCGATTTTAGGGCAAAAGTTCTTAGTAGTGTGAGAATGAAATTAAGGGATCAAAAAATCCCTCAAGGCAACAAAAATTACTGGTGCCATGATGATGTAGAACAGAGTTACTTGTTTTGATTCTATAAGCAAAACATAGTAATTATGTAGTATTTGAATTTAGTCCTATAAATATAATGGATGACATGTTTATAAGGATGAGCAACATGGTTTATGCTGCCTTCAGGGGTTTTTTCCCCCTTAATTTCATCCTCTCACAACCAAGAACATTTGCCTTTAGATCAATTTTTTCCGCTTTTTTTTTTTTTTTTTGGAGGTTTGATGGTTTTGGTTTTTTTTTTGCGATTTTTCACTCAATTCTCCCGCTTCTATCCGCACACGTGCAGTACATATGGTCAATTTTCCTCCAACTTATGTCCACGTATTTAATAAAAAATAAAATCATGTTTAATATTAAATGTATCATGATGATCTATGAATGCTAATATTAAGACAAAAAAAAATGTAATTAGAGAATGAATTTCAAAATTTGAAAGTCGGGTGGCGAAATCAAAATTAGAAAATGTTAAAGACCAAAAAATTATTTTCTCCACAATTTATCATGTGCGACTACTTTTTTTTTTCTTTAAGAGAATATTCTCTTGTGCTACTTGTGAAGCTAAAGCATAAATTGCATACTTTAATTCAAATAGGATATTAATATTATAAATAAAATAAATTAAAAGATGTAGATATTTACTTTAATCCCTCGCATCATTATTATCACTTTATTCTTGAATTATTTCAATCATATTATTATTTCATTAAATTGTAAGAATCTCTCGTGAGACAGATTGCTTCCTATGACATAATTTGAATTTCACGAAACCATGATGAGATATATATTGGAACTCCGTCTTAAATAGACCGTCCGTCTTAAATATATGACTGTCTCACATATGTAAATGTATCAATTTATTTTAGATTTACCAGCTATTTTAGAATATAGTTTTATTTTAATTACAAGAAACAAGGTAATGATGTATTATTATGGGGGATTTTCATGTGAAATATTTCACCGTAAAATATTAGTTAAAATATGGAAGAACTAAAAATTCGCGGATCTTGTGCGGGTCGAACCAGGTTAGTCGGATATATTCTAAAAATTTGCGAAAAGACAAAATAGAAAATTCGCACCCGAACCGTGTTGTTATAGAGACAAATATGTGTTCTCTAAGAGCGATTATGTGTTACTATACGCGATAAGGAAAAAAATATTTTTACTAATTCAATAGTGTAATTTGATTATTTGGGTCTTTACTTATGACAATTGGTCACAAATTAGAAAGAGAAGTAGATAAAAAATTGAGGGGGAAGCGGATGAAATTAGAGGGAATATCATTTTGTTCGTACAGTAACACACATTTTTTTTTACACTAACACATTTTGAGCATATAATACCTTATAGATATATATGCATATTGAAAACCAAATATGTGATATTTGTTATTGCAATAACTCATTCATGTACTTATAGTAACACATATTTGTCTTTATACTAACATATATCTCAAAGCGAGTTTTTCTGTCTTATAATATACTCCCCAAGTTTGCCTATATACAAGTTTGCCTATAATTATTATTATGGTTATGATTATTTTAAAGGATTGGTAGATTATATAAAGGTGTAACCTATCTACATATAATTTTACATACATTAAATATTCATTAACAATAGATTATAAATTTTACTTTTGATTATTTTATATAGTTTTTTAAATAATGAATTAAAACTTCCCAAACCTAACTTTATGGTATATTTGATTATGCATGGTGGCAGATGAGATGCAAATGAAAATCGATGGAAAAATGTAGATGATAGAAATCTTTTTTTGGAAGAATAGATGATAGAAATCTAGTGAATAATAAATATGAGGTTGGTTAGAAATATACGAGTAGATGAAACTTTATATCAAATAAAAAATAGTGTATTATTTTATTGTTGTTAATTAGTACTCTCTCTGTTCTAATTTTAAGAGATTTTTTTTTTATTTCAATTTTAAGAGAACCTTTCCTAAAATGAACATATTCACTTTATCACTTTATCATATTAAATACTAATAAATAAGTCTTTCTACCTCAACACTTTATCATTATTTTCATAAATCCTTATAAACCGTAAGAGTTCATTTAAGAATGAGATGGAGGGAGTAATATAGTGAGTGAATAATTGAATATATTAAATATAGAAGAATGAGTGAGTGATAGTGAAGAAAAATAGAAGAGAGACTTATGAGTCAGTGAAGAAAAATAATAATATGGTTACATAAAATTATTTAAAAATATATGTACATGTATATTATCGAGATGAATAAGTATTTGAATGGAGATTGAACGTGCTCATCCAAAATCGGATGGGATTGGATGAGTCATTCTCATCTGGATGAGATCATCTTTATCCAAACATAACCTAATAATCACACATATTAAAAAGTCTTTAAGAAAGATATCGTTCATTGCACTAGTATCTTTCATAATATATTTTAGAATCATGCAACTTGTTATATTGAAAGATACAACTTATTAACACTGAACCGTGCAACTATTAATATGGAAAAAAACAGTTTGTACGATTCAATGTAAACAAGTTGCATTTTTCAGTATAATAAATTACACAATTCTAAAATACACTATGAATTCACGGTGTACCTGAATGCACATGAGATTCACTCGTTAAAGAGATATTTAAAGATTGATTAGATAAATTTCGATGTGCACCGGCAAGATCACAAGACTCATTCATAGTAAGTTTAGAACTGTCTTGAATTATACAAAAATGTAAACGTCTGCAAATATTCCAAAAATGTAAGTATGCAATTATGTTCCCATATTAATAATTGCAATTTTTTTTGTAAATAAATTACATTTTTCAACATAACAAGTTGCACGCTTTTAAAATGCACTATAAATACATGTTGCACTCGATTGTATACAAGACCTAGCCAGATTATGTAGGTAAGTTGTTAATGGTACATCAATTTTCTGGTTAGAGTGAAAAAAGGTTTGAATATTCTCATTTCCTTAGTAATATTCTCTTTTTTTCCGCGTGGCGTGTTTCTTTGCCACAGCTCTTTTTTGACGAAAATTAATAAATTAATATTTACGTTTTAGGTCCCGTTTTAAACACATATGCACAGTGAAAAGCACTTAAAATTTTAAAAAATTGAGTCTTGTAGCTTTAAAAAAAGCACTTCTCACCTGAAAAATAGAGAGTGCAAACACACCTTTGATCCCAAAAGTTCTCGTATAAACGTGCATAACATGTATAAATTCATACATACCGTTTCAGAACACGTTGAAGAACACCAGCAAGTTTGGAATTCAAACAAGTCTTCTCTCCGCCTTCGTTGGTTGGGCTGTCAACATCAAATTGACAGCCCATTCTGATTTTATCCTCATTTATACACCAAGAATTCAGGTAATTTCTATAGCCCCTTTTCAGATTTCGTCATTGATGTATGTTTTCTTATGTTCTGTGTAATTTCATATCTTTGAGGACCAATTTTACCGTTGATTTCACGCAGGTGTACGCGCTCCTGTTTTCTTGGTGTTTGGTGGGCGTTTGATTTATTCATTCATAACAAATTCATTAGCCCTAATTTTGTGTTTTCATTTTCAATTTTTTCTAAAAAATTGTAGAAAAAATCATGGGTTCCTTATCCGGGTTCTTGCATAGGCCCGCTCTAGCGGCATCTGCAGTAGCAATAGCATCCGTTTCCGCTGATTTTTATGATAAATTGCGCCCTTGTAAATCACCCGACACTTGTTCTTCATTAGAACAATCAAACCCTTCATGTTCATCGTCTTCAGAACAAATTAATTCATTATGGGTTTCCCAAATTTCTAATTCTAAGTTAGCCCAATTGTCGTTTATCAACCGAGTTCGTGTCCCCATCCCTAATGTGCACATACCAATCCCCAATACTAACACTAATTATTCTTTGATAGCATCTTCCCCTGTTTTATCTAACATATACCTATCAGCTGATTTGGCTAAGTCTGCTAAACCAGCTGTGCATCCTTATAGCGTTCCTTCAGTGCCGTCTGATGTTTTATATAGATGGCATTTACCCGATCTTAACTCCATTAATGTGTCGGAGGGTTCTGATTGTTCGTCAGATAAGTCTAGGACAGTAGTGGTGTTGCTAGGATGGTTAGGTGCGAAGCAGAAGCATTTAAAAAAATATGCAGATTGGTATACCTCGAGGGGCTTTCATGTCATTACGTTTACGTTTCCAATGTCGGAGGTTCTTAGCTATCAAGTTGGGGGGAAAGCTGAGCAGGATGTGGAGTCGCTGGTGAATCATCTTTCTGATTGGTTGGAAGAGGAGCATGGAAAGAATATGGTTTTTCACACATTTAGTAATACGGGGTGGCTAACGTAAGTGTCCTAACCTTATACTTATCAATTCATGATGAGTAGGTTTCTTGAAACTGTTAACTCTTTTCTTCAAAGTAATACTGTTTAACAAACGGAGTATCATGTTGTAAGAAGTACTTAATTTTATGTGTTATTCTTCTCAAAATCACTAAACTACGATATTTTGTACGCTAAACAGTATTACATTGTATACTAAACAGTACTATCAAGTTTACCATAAAACTTCTATGAACAAGTTTATGTATGTTTTTGTCTCCATGAAAGGAAATTGCGCGAAAATGTGTTTTGATATATTTCCACTTTGTGTTTTAGGTATGGAGTCATTTTGGAAAAGTTTCAGAAGAAGGATATTGGTCTAACGGGTAGGATTAAAGGTTGTGTTGTGGACTCTGCTCCTGTGCCAACACCTGATCCACAGGTAATTTTGCTTGTAGAACTGAAAGGACAGAACATTTTTTGGTTCCATAATTATTATGCATAGACAAAATATTATAGACAATTTTGATGATGCATATTGAGATCTCTTTTGTTTCCATTTCCAGCCTCGAAACTCCATTCTTTTAAAATCCTTGTGACCATTCAACGGCTGCATGCTTGATTTTGGTTTAACCAACACTTTTCTTATCGGGGCTTTTTTCAGATTCTTTAATATGAATATAGTGAGAATCATTGAATAGTGAATTACAATGAGATGGTGGTTATAATGTTTGTGACATAGTGTACTGCTCTATTTTAGAATAAGTTGAGACAAAAAATGGTTTTTGGTTAGTGGAATGATTAAGGAGAAATGATTATAGTGGAGGAGGTTATAATCATAATGAGGTAATGATTAATGGATTTTGATTCTCATTACTTCGCTCGAAATATGTTGAACATGAAATGATCATCATTTATTCTCATTAACCACCACAATTGCCCTATATTCATTTTCATTACCATTCTCATTGAAGAATTATGAACCAAGAACCCCGTAATCTTGCAAAGTTCTCTGTAGTTGGTTTTTATCCATTTCTATGTTCAATATAAATCACCTTTGAATCCTAGAAAGCTTAGGAGAAAGTTCTAGAATTTATTCATCATGCGTATAGATATTTGAAGTTTCCTCAGGTGTAGCTCATTTTGTTTCATATTGTCTGATTTTCTTGGAAATATAATTAACTTTTTCGACTCGACTTGTATATTATTCTAGGTTTTTGCTTCTGGCTTTTCTGCGGCTTTTCTGAAGAAGAATAGTGTTGCAACAAAGGGCTCAGTTATTGAAGTAGATGCAGAGAAACGAGTTGGAACCAGAACCACTATTGAAGTCAAACCAGGTTTAACTGAGGCAGCTCTGCTCGTCGTTCTGGAAAAGGTCTTTGGAGTGGTTTTAAGGCATCCTTCGGTAAACAGGTACTTAGTTTTATAACCATTTTATGTTGGCAAAAACTTGTACTCACCGTGCTGCAATTTTGACCAAAGTTTGATTTCATTCACAAAAAAAAAAATAAAACTAAAATATTTAATGAGAAGTATTAGTTCATAAGAAGAAAATTATAAGTGCATACAATGAAATGTACTCCCTCCCGTTCTTATTTGACCATTTACTATTTGCACGGGTTTTAATATGGGAGTTGTTTATTATTAATATTAAAAGGGATAAAATTACTTTTTGTTGGGGGTTAAATTGTAAATTAATGTCATTTGTGTAAATCACTAAATTGAAGGAGATAATGTTGAGTTTTTAGTGTAGGAAAAATAATGGCATAGGGTGTAATATTGAGATGTTTGAGGGGTATAGATAAAAGGGAAAAAGTTACTTTATTGCTATTTATAGAATTGTTCAATTAAGTTTGGGACGGACCTTTTTGACAAATGATCAAATAAGAGTGGGAAGGAGGGAGTATTAGTTTGTAGGCTGAACTGTATTAGTACTTTTTCAATACACAACTAATACTTTTCATTACGTGAACTGATACTTTACATAACACATACTAATACTCTTTGATCGTTTGTTTTATGATTCACGAAAAAATGTTAAAAACTCTGCTGAAACTTTTTAGTCAAGATTCGGTCAAAATTGCACCAGTTGCACAGTGCAACTAGTGTTCAGAAGAGCTACTCTTCTGCATAGCAATAATATTGATTTGTACATTATCGAATTACAGGAGGCTTTCTGATGTACTGAGCACATTAACATCCGAACAACCAAGCTGTCCACAACTATACATATATAGCTCAGCCGACAAAGTGATTCCAGCAGGGTCTGTTGAGTCCTTCATAGAGAAGCAGCGAAAGAGTGGACACGAGGTTAGAGCGTGCAACTTCATCTCGACTCCCCATGTTGATCATTTCCGGAATGATCCAAAACTCTATTCTTCTCAGCTGACTCGATTTTTGGACGATTGTGTGCTGACCCGTAAAGATTCTTCTTGAATAGGCGACTAGTAAATCACTCATTCTTTCTCTAACTATTTTTTTGAAGTCGATATATACACGACTTCTGCCTATACTTTCTTCCCCGTTTGTACTTGTTAGTGGGGTGGCACTTAAAGAATTCTTTTAGGGTTTTTGTCGAATTTTAGTATGTTTTGCCGACATCATAGGTTTTAGATGCAAGAAAAAGAAATTAGCCGGGAGGGAATTGTGTGAGACGGGTCTCCATCTTAATATTTTGGTCATATATTACTTGTAAAAACATGATTGGGTTATGGCCTATAAATCCATGTATCATATAATATGATAAATAGATATGTTTCATGTATGAAATTGCGTTCATATATGTTTTTGTCATTAGTCAGATTCCTATCTTATTGCAAATATTGTTTCTTCTTTTATTCCCATCACTTTCACTACATGTCACCTGAGCAGTGTTTTCATAATCGAACCGGTGATCAAACCGGACAGACCATCGATCAGCGGTTCAATCGGTCGGACCGGTTCAATCGGCGGTTCAACCGGTCGGACTTGTTCAACCGGCGGTTCAACGTTGAAATGATATCTACCTAATTTTTTTAATATTTATGTTTATTTAAAAATTAAAATAAATATATATACACAAAAATTTAAGATGATACTCAATAACCAATAAATATTAACATGAATCATAATGTCACATATCAATAACCAACAAATACGATCATAATGTCACATAAATATATATATTATACTTTAAATTTTTATTTAATTTATTAGTAATGTCCACCCAAAGTGTCTATCCAAATTCACCACGTAGTCTTCTTCACATGTCAATACTTTTGACCAAATTCAAATTACATTATATCATTTCCTATATTGAAACTCAATTTTCAATGTGAAACTCCTAGAAAAACTCACTTACCGTCTCACTCTTCTCTCTCTCTTTCTACACACTTATCTTCCCCAAAAGTTCAAAACACATATCCTTACAAACAGTAGGACCTAAATTCAGCCATTCTCATCAAATTCTCTAATTGAACATGGAATTACCTTCAACAATAGTATTTCAAAAGAAAACCAAATAGAAGAGGTGAAATCCAGTGCACTCTTCAATCTCCTTCCATTACCAAAAGCCCCTCCAAACCCCCACAATTCCTAAAACCGACTCACTGCACTGGAGCTTGCTACGACTGGTAGCGGTCACCAGCTCTTCGACGGCAACGGCATGATCCATGCCGTTTCACTCACCGGTGCAAATTCCGCCACCTACGCGTGCCCCTTCACCGATTCGCAGACCCTAAAATCCTGATTCTTAACAATTTCATTTTTCTTTATAAAAGAACCGGTCGAACCGGTTTTACCAGTTTTGACCGGTTCCTACCGGTTTTGACCGGGTTTGACCGATTCGACCGGATAAACGGTTTTTAGGGAGTTTTTGGACCGGTATAGGTGCCGGTTCCCGGTTGAACCGGCCGGTCCGGTCCGGTTCTGACATCACTGCACCTGAGTATTAGACTATTAGTAAGATGAATGCATCACAAAGTTGAAATTTCTGCTTCTGTTTCATAATTTCTTGTGATTATGTTTTTTTGGTTTCTCGTCGTTAATTAAAACACATCTAATAAATTACCCAATGATCATCCCATCTGCCATAAGGAAAACATTCTGCGAGCTTAATTCTGCAGGCGTTGATGATCTGCTAAGTTTCTAATCGTTGAAGTGATTCCATCATATTGCAGGATCAAAATAACTTAAAATTGACACGTTAGTTAACGGGATGATGTTATTATTATTGTTGAACTATATATATGAAAATAACTATATTAAAAAAAAATTATACATCGACTGCACGGTGCAATATTTTTAAGTAGAGTAATGATGCATGTATCCATATAACATAGAGAAACAAGATCCCATTTCACAAAAACAAAACACAACAGTCAACAGCAAATTATAATAAAATTAAAATAATGTGTCAGTTTATAAGAGCACCAACGATAATTTACAAAATTTAATGGAAATAAATAAAAAAAAAGAAAAAAGCAGAAAATAATAACTAATATTTTTCTGAACATAAACGAATATTTTTCAGTACGCACACTAATATTTTTCAAAATAATTAATCTAACTCTTTGAGCACCTTCCAGAATCAGCAAGTTTCGATTTCTAATAACCACGAACACAACAACGAGCACGAACAACCACAAATAGAAAAAAAAACATAAATACATCAAAGTCGAGTCAAGGTTGAACCTTTGCCCGCAAAACATACGCCCCGGATAGTGCTCACGGTTTGGCATAGTGTTTCCAAAAGTAAAACGACATTCGTCTTTATACGTGCAACACTGCAACGTATAAAGTTCCGGCGAACTGAAACAACGCAAGATCTGAACTGCACTTCTATATGCAGATGCACGAAAATATGAATGTTATGATCAAGAATTTTCTGCAAATTTTCAGGTGTTGGACAACATATTTTTCATATATTCATTGTTGTATATATAAAATATTACTCCCCCGTCATAGGATAAATGCAACAGTTGACTTTTATACGCATTTTTGCAAGCGAAATTTTGTATAAGTAATTGAAATGATAACGTGAATTGAAATGATAACGTGAATTTTAAGGAGGGGTATAAAATATTACTCCCCCCGGCCCGGCAGGAATGGTGGAGGTGGTAAATCATGGTTACTCAGCGATCCATTAGGTGGGAGGACCCATATCTGGTGTACACAAGGAGCTATCCCCCACATTGGAGGGATAAAACTCCCACACTGTGGCTACCAGGACTCGATCCTGCATCCTTGTAGCAATCTGACACTATGTTACTTTGCTAAAGGCCATTGTTGCCCTTACATTCACCGAGCATACAACTTACAATAGGCTACACTTGAGCATGGGGCACATTCACACCGCAAAATTAAAATAAATAAATTATATATAAACAAAAGTCTAAAAAATCTCCCGTTGCATGTTTAAATAAAATAACAAGAGATATTGTTTTTTTAACGAGAGTTGAATTGTAAAGTAATAACACTTGAGTAAATAAAAAGACATAAAACTAATTTAAGTGTGAAAAAAATTAATGGTATATGATGTAACATTGAGAAACCAGGTGGCTTAGCCCAATTTGGAGTTATAAGAATTATAAGGTGGATTGACGATTTCATTGAGTATTTTTGTGCTTGGTGTACTAACTACTAACAACTAACTTTGTCCCAAAAAAAAAAGTAACATTGTGATATTTAAGATTTTGTAAGAAAGAATAAGTTTCTTTATTATCATTTAATAAAATATTGAATTAAGTAAGAAACAAATCTTTTGGGCAAATGTTCAAATAAGAAGGAGACGGAGTGGTAGAAAAAAAAGTTAGGCCCATAACTTGGTGGCGGTGTTTTAAGGACAATAATTTTATAAATTTGAAAATATGAGACAATATGTTATAAAATCTGTATAATACAAAATATAGGAGATTACTTATTTCAATATTTTTGAAGAACTTGTTGTATCTATAATGATGTTCTACTTCTTCCGACTATTAAACCCCAAAACTAGGTCACTCTTCTTGTTATTCAGATCACAAGAACCCTTTACTTTGAGTACATGTATATCGGTTATATTGCACGTTTGATCCCATGTGAATTGACCGAATTCAAAGTGGTATTTTTCGACAAAGTTGGTCCCATAAAATTTTCCATCCATTTCTAATGAAAGTGGTTCACACGCGCCGCTAATTGCACTTTTAGTCTAAAAAATAATCTTTTTAAATATAAATCATTATTTAATTTAAAATAATTTAATATTAATTTTAGTATATTTAAACTATCCAAAAAAAAATTATAGGAGTATAATTAACTAATAATTCATATTTTGTTATAATAATTTAAAATTGAAATTTATAAAAATATTATTAACATATATAAAGACTATATATGTTTTATTTTATTTTATTGGATTTTACATAAATTATTATTTGATTGATAAAATTTATGTTTTGTTTCTTCATATTATATACAAATGCTTTATATATATACACATACATATATATATATATATATATATATATATATATATTCTTTTAGATTATTTATAAATTATGATTTGGTTTAAAAATGTTTATTTTTTGTAGTAAAAAATATATACTGACTATTTATATTTTTTTATTTTCTTAGATTTTACATATAACTTACTATTTGGTTGAAGAAAGAATATATATTTTGTTTTTTAAATTATATACAAAAATTATTTATATATTTTTTATTTTTTTTAGATTTTTTAGATTATCCATAAATTATTACTTGGTTTAAAAATGCTTATTTACTGACTAAATATATATTTCTTAAGATTTAAAAAAAAATTGTATTCATATACATATTCTCTATTTTTTTAATTTTTAGATTTTATATAATTATTATTATTATTTTTGTTGTATTTGTAATCATATTTAAACACTATATAATTTTAAAATTAATTAAGAATTTATGAATTTATTTTATTAAATAATTAATTTTAAGTCATATTTGAAAAAGTAAGGAAAACCGTTAAATACTTAACGGACGTGACCATTTTTACTTAAAAAAAGGACCAAAAAAGGTTGTGGACTAAAACTGTAGGTGAAAAATTCCCACGGGAGAAAAATACTTACCCCATGTATATCTCTACATTTACGCACTGAATCCACTACAATTGCCAAAAAATACTACATGAAGAGAAAAATCCGTAAAAATTTATCAGACTTAGCATGTTACTTGGGAGAGCATAAGTAAAATTCCCAACTACCAGAACCTGATGAATTACCACTAATTTTCAACATAATCGACACATGATTTAGCACATTCATCAATGTGCATAAACAAGACTATAACCTTCAAAAGAACAAGAAGTATAATTACATGTAATTAACAAAATTATAGAACAAGAAATCTGATGAAGAACATCTGAAATTACAGCTCTTACGAATGTGTTGATGAAGCTGCATTGCTCGGTGAGGATCTTCAATCAAGGATTGAGGAAGTAAATGATGTATCAATTGCGTTAATGAATAGTTAATTTAATCATATCAGTTTATTGCCAGAGGAAATTCTTGTTTTGATATTACCTGTTAACGGTAAAAGTAGCTGGTGTTGCCAGCGCTTTATAGAAGCAATGACAGTATATGTCGACTTATGCAGGTTGATTATATTTTGATAATAATAATGCACTAAATAAATTACTGCTGACCCAAATATACTGAGCTTTGATAAGCCAAAATACATTAATTGGGTCAACCATGTAACGAGACATCATAGAGGGGTAACACTGTATGCCTTTAAGAAATCTTTTTGATTTGGGCAAAAACTCAAAATCTGCTATTCTTAATTGGGTTAAATTTGCAATTGGAAAAAGGGATCAGTTTCTTGAGTTAGAGTTTATGGAAAATGGGGAGACTTTTCTCCAACCATACAGTAACTACACTTTTTTTTGTATAAGCTTTTAACTTAGTCTAAGGGATCGTATTTAGCGAATGTTAATTCTAATATTGGTGAAAAGCAACCTGCATATTAACGGGGTTAAAAGACCATGTCTGCTCTTAGTTGAACTAAGTTAAAAGACCAAAAGTACGGGGTTAAAAATTTTAACCTTCGAAGGTTAACCAACTTGGTTCGACTAATAGCATTGTAGGGTCTTTTAACCTCGTTGATATGAAGGATTACATTTCACCAAAACTCGAATTAACTTTTTTCTGAAGAAGACTCTTTAGACTAAGTCAAAACTTTTATAGAAAAATGTATTTATTGTTTGGTTGAAGAAGAGTCTCCCACTTTTTCAACAACTCTAACTCAAGAAATTCAACCCATTTTCCAATTAAAAATTTAATCCAATTATGAATTGTAGATTTTGAACTTTTGCCCCATCAAAAGGTATCTTAAAAGCATCCAATGTTACCCCTTATGCTACCTCATTAATATTTCACTCAATTGATGTGTTTTGACTCTCAAAGCTTCATATATTTGGGTCAACAACAATTCTATTTAGTGCATTCATTAGCAACAAAATCTAATCAACCTACATAAGTCCACATATAATGTCATTGCTTCGACAAAATGCTAGTAACACCAGCTTCTTTTACCATTAACATGATAATATAGAAACAAGAATATCTTCTGACAATGAACTGATATGATTAAAGAAACTATTTATTAATGGAATGATATCTAAACCCTAAAATGTGATGTAGTAAGGTAACCTTGTCTTGTGTCCTTTCTTGGAATCCTCATGATTTTTGGACTTGTAACTCCTCAATTTTGAGTACTTCTAATATTCCATAAATAAAATTTATCTGTAGATAAAAAGAAAAAACAAGAGCAATGCATGGTCATGATGAGAATATTCATAGTTAATTATAATGATAATGATAATGTAATCATATCAAAGCAACAACGGGAGACAGGTGGAAATAGAGAGGAGGAAAATGTACACAAAATTAAAAAGCTGAAAGTTAATATTTAAGTGATAATGTACATAAAGTTTATATTCTATGAAATATTCTTAAACTCTGTGCACAAAAAATGGATATAATTGTTACTTAGTTCACCAACTTCTTTTCTATCAAAATCGGAGAAAACAAAAATGGGAAATGAGAAATGGGACATTTTACCTTCATTTGAGTGCATTTATAATTGTGAGAAAAAAATACTTCCATTCCAAGTTCATGACAAATATAATTTGCATAAACAATAATAGGGCACACAAATATTTCATTTATTTCAATGATTTAGTGAAATATATGCTTATTTAAATAATTTTCAAATATAATTGTGAGAAAAAAAATAAATTGACTTATATAACCATATTCTATGATTTCACTTAAAAGGTGTAAAATCACACAAGAAAATTGCATATGCCATTCAAATATAAATTTAATACATTGTTTAGATTCTTACATGTCTTGAATTTAGCTAGGAAGAATTTGAAACACAAACTTACTCTAAACAACAGGTATAACATCACCATAAAATTCAAGCAAACTAAATCTAGATCTCTTATGTTATACAAGATTTTGTCTAATAAATGCATATTTCATGTATTATATGATATAGATTGTTGTTATACATGTTAGATATATTGGTCACATTCTCCAAATCCGCACACATGTAAACACGATGAAACAAAACAAAAGATTGCAATTGATCTATACAATAAAGAAATACACAACAAATGAATATTTTTCAATTCCCTTACCATTATATAAAGATCTACAGGAGAAGGCTTTTTTAAACCATGTAAATCACTGAAAACAAGTAGATTTCTCAATTTTGGTTTCGAATTTTGGAGATAGGGTTATTTTAATTAAATAAAATAACTTGAATTAATTAGTGAATATATATTGAATTAATATAAATAGAGAGTTGATGATGAAAAACATAGAGAAAAGAAATAGAATCAAAGTTTGTATTACCGCAACAGAGATTGTGGAGTGGAGCGAGGGATGCGCGGCTAGATCTAAGAGAAAAGAGAGACGGCTGACTATGGAGTGAAGAGAGAAATTAGAGAGTATGAATATTTAGGGTTTTCCCCCTAATGTATATACTACTTAAATCACATTGTATTTCACGCTACTTTATTTTCTAAACCAAAGTCAACCGACTAATAAATTCATGAAATTCAATATAGAATCCGGATTAATTCTACAAAAACCAAACAAAATTTTAATTTTCGATTCACTTCGTTATGTTAATTGTGCCTCTAAGGTATAAGATTTTTTGCAAAGTGACTCTAAGGTGCAAATTTGTTGGGTTGTGACTCTAAGGTGCAAAATGTGACTTTTTTGCCCTTACTTTAAAATTTTATTACATTTACATTTTTTAAAATTTATTAGCCCGCAAAAACACATCAGATGTTTAGATATAAGTTGGGCGCACAAGTCACAAACCATCTGCTACTAACTCTCTTCTTCTCACCTCTCTCTCTCTCTCTCTCTCTCTCTCTCATACACTCTGCAAATCTGCGCCCCCCACACACATACATTTTGCAAATCTTGTACGAAAACACAAAATAGGATATACTTTTTTGAAATAGATATGAATCAATCTCCACAACATCACTTTTTAGGAAGATCTCTGCCCAAAATTCAATTTCCAAATTTCCCCATTCAAAAATAAATTTTCTGACTTCGTTCAGCTAACTTTCGTTTCTTCCTACAATTTTTTTTGTGAACACACCCTGAAATCATTTTTGTTTCTTTCGTTCAACTAACATCACAAGGACTATCGTTTCTTGCTTGGGACAAAGGTTTCGTTTGTTGTTACAATATGTCGGTGATTCTTTTAAGTGTGAAATACAAGGAGGAGTCCAAGCTTGTGTGCGTTTCTGAAAGTTCTACATATTCACATTTCGTTTCAGAGGTGATTGGTAAGTGGGTTGAATTGCATGCAGTTCAATTTTCTTGTTTATGTTCTGTTGGGTCTATTAGTAGTTGTTGCTTGGAGTCGGAGGTTGATTTTAAGAATTTGATACTGCTTTGTAACCACGCTATTGCAAAATTAGTGTTAGTTGAGGTGTTTTGTAAGATTCAATGTCGACATACCACTGGGTGTAGTAATTGTTAGTGTTAGTGTTCTCAAGATAATCTTTTGTAAGGACATAATACTCGATAATATTCAGTTTGATTTAATATTTTTATTCATTTAATATTAATGTATGACAATACACTTGTTTAAATATTACGTTTGATTGTTTGCATTTATTCTTATATGTGTTCCCATGAACCAATGTTTTCATTGAGGATGTGAGACCTCCTCAGATGACTTAAGCATGGTTCTCAAATAGCCCCGATCAAGGATCATCAAGAATGAGATATTGATGATGCATTTGAGATTGGTGTGTTATCTGCATCATACTCTTGGAGAGTGTAGTAGTTCTCACTTACTACGAAATATTATGTATCTCATGATGGATGCACAAATATCTTAGAGGGTATTGGTATACCCATCTGAGAAATCGTTTGATGTTATTCCACTTAAGTATCTACGGGTATCTCGGTTAGTGGGAGCGATGTGATACTCCTCTGACTTGAGGTCAATACGCACGACATGTGCGGAGTTGTGAACTTTGACCATGACCAATGCTTGCACCCTTCATGGGTAGAAACAACATGGATTGGGTTCATCACGAAGTGCATGTGCGTGGTAGTTGAGCCAAGAAAACGATTCATTCCTCAATGTGGATTTAGAGAGAATACTCGTCTTCTCATACTAATTGGATCGTTAGTCATTGGCCAATGCACGTCACGTTTGGACTTTGTGTCCAAATGTGACAAACATGATCAATTAGTGTAATGAAAAAATATGATTAACTTATTTGAATAAACACTTCATTGTGTTCAAGATTTAATCGGGTATTCGTGAATGAAAGAAAATTATCACAATAGCCCATATATGTTACAGGTTGTTGCAAGTTCCTCGCAACGTACCTTATATATTGAGAATATCTGATTTATTGACGAGGGTTCAATTAAGACCGTTAGTTTGACTAATCGCTCGGTATATGAGGGCCTATGAGTCACAGATTAAGTAACTCCCATTTACAGATTATAGTTGGTTGATTAAATATTAAATTGAATGTAATACTTAATTTATGGAGAATTAATAATTATATTTATAATTAATTATTATTACTATTTAACTAAATTCGATTTAATTAAATAGGAATCCCAAAATAATATATGGAATATTATTGTAGGAAAATATATATATGGAAATCAAATCTATGGGATTTGATTTTATGGATATGGGCTTTTATTTTCCAAAGCCTCCCCTATATATATGAGTCATTGGGAATTCATTAAACACACAAGAAATATTTTCTCCATAAAATCTCTAGTATAAAATTTTCCTAGCAAGTTCATACGGGGATTCAACATTGGCAAATCTGTGTAAATCTGTTAACGGGGATTACATGGATACCGTAGTAGAGGAATTTTCTTACAAAGCACTATATGAATTTCGTTTACGTATTCTGTTATTTTAATTATGCAATTGTAATTCGTTGTTGGTGAATTCGTATTTTTGTTGCACATGTTTTATAAGTATTACGTGCTTATAAATTTCAATAGTAATACCGCTAATGATCGGGAAACACATCCAGAACCAATGTATGTAAATCTGGGCAGAAATGGAAAAAACAGTGATGGACCTTTGTTTGGTTATCAGTTTGGTATGGGGGTACATGTGGATCATAGGGGTAGTGGTAAAAAAAGATCTCAGGTTCAATTTAATGGTGAGAAGGGCACTGAACATTGTTAGGATCTAAACTGCAATTATAAAGAAATTAAATAACACAGATTTGGTTACCCAGTTCGTCAGGAATGACTACGTTTGGGGGCACTAGCAAGCCATGAGATTTACTAATATTTTCGGTGATAACAACTACAATGAATCAGATAGGTATTTATAAGTGAAACTGGGCCAAAATCCTAAAGACCCATTCTGGTCGATCACCGAGAAGATGGGACGTGAAGCAGTCGATCAAGCACCATAACCCAACAATCTCCCACCTGGAGACTAACTCCAAATGTAACATGTCTCCTCCATCTTATCGATAACTCTCATTGGTACTTGTGCCAAACCTTCATCTCAGTTTCCAAGGCAAGTTGAAGTCATGCATAACTTTAAGTTCTCCAAGGTCACAACCTTAGTCAACATATCAACAGGATTATCACTTCCTCAGATCTTCATTAGCTGCAAGATCTTATTCTCAATGAGGTAACGAATGTAATGATACGTCAACTCAATATGCTTTGTTCTCGAGTGAAAAGTTGTATTATTTGTTAATGAATAAAACTTTGACTATCACTGTAGAGAATACTATCCTTCTGCTCCTTTCCCAATTCACGCAAGAGGTTCTGCAACCATACCATCTCTTTACTAGCCCAATAACTGCTATATACTCTGCCTTTGCAGTGGACTGTGCTACGATCTTCTGCAACTTAGAAACCTAAGAAATTGATTTACCACCAACAGTAAACACATACCCAGTTGTACTCCTCCTTTTGTCAAAATCACTATATGCTAAGTCAGCATCAACATACCCTTCCAATTCAACACTTTTGCCTTAAAAAAGTAATGCTCTTTTTGTAGTACCTCTCAAGTACTTGATGATCCACTTTACTACCTCCCAATGTTGTTTACCCGAATTACCCATAAACCGGCTAACTACTCCCACCGCATGTGCAATATTTGGTCTTGTACACACTATAACATACACCAAAGTGCCAATTGCTGAAGCGTATGGAGTTTTCTGCATGTATGTTCGCTCCTCATCACTATTAGGTGAGTCCTTTGTTAGATAGCTTGAACTGACTTCCCAACGAGACACAAACTGTCTTCGCATCATTTATATTAAATCTCTTTAAGACCTTCTTTATGTATTCAGCTTGTGAAAGATGCAACTTTCCTGCCACCCTATCACGATCAATTCATACCTAATATTTGCTTGGCCTCTTCATGGTTCTTCATAGCAAACTTATCAGTAACTGCTTCTTCAACTTACTCACCTCTCGAGCACTAGAGCCTGCTATCAACATATAATAGCAAAATCATATAGGCATTATCATACCTCTTGAAATAGCAGTAATGATCAACTTCACACCTGTTGAACTCAATCTCGTGCATAAACCCATCAAACTTCTTGTACCATTGTAATGGACCTTGTTTTAAACCATACAAGCTCTTCCTCAATTTGCAAATAAGCTCATTGTTCTTCTTTGACAAGTACCCTTCTGGTTGCTTCATGTAAATGTCCTCCTCCAAGTCACCATGAAGAAAGACTGTTTTTACATCCATCTGCCCACAACCAGTCTTGTCTTGTAACACTTGCTTCCATCTGCCTCCTCCTAAATTCTGTAAACCCACTTGTTATGCAGAGCCTTCTTGCCCTTAGGGAGCTTAACTAGTTCCCAAGCTTTGTTGATCATCAATGAATTCATTTCATCATCCATCGCAAGTTTTCACTTACTCACCTACTCACTATGTGTAGCCTCTTCATAACATTCAAGCTCACCACCATTAATCAACAATAAGTAATGAAGAGAAGGTGTATACATATCAAGAGATTGATGTTCTCTTATGGATCTCCGCAATGGAATTGTTGCTTGTGGTGTACGTAGTTCTTCCTCAACAACCACCTAATCATTATGAACTTCCTTGCTCCCACCGAGTTCAAAATGTCTAACTCAATAACCTGAGTCTTAAAACCAACATGTCTCTATACATTATCTACTCATTAAATACGACATCTAGATTACAAATTGTCTTTTGATTCTGCTCATCCCAAAATCATTAACCAAATCCATCACTGCCATATCCAATAAATGTATATTTAATAGATTTAACATCCAATTTACTTCTATTAGCAGCATCAATTTAAATATTCCATTCTTGATGATCCTTGATCGGGGCTATTTCAGAATCATGCTTAAGTCATCTGAGTTCTCACAACCTCAATGACAACAATGACTCATGGGAACACTTGTATGAGTAAATGCAAACAATCAAACATAATATTCAAACAAGTGTATTTCCATACATTAATATTAAGTGAACTATAATAATAAATCAAACTGAATATCATCGAGTATTATGTCCTTACAATAGATTGTCTCTAGGACACTAACACTAACACCACTGTCCTCTCTACCAGTTCTCATTCAGCCCACATATAGTGGAACTATGTTGTTCTCATTCAGCGAGACACCCGTAGACACATATAGTGGAACTATGTTGTTCTCATTCAGCCCACTTGGAGGTTCTTGCACTGGCAAGCCTACTCCAATTACGCTCCCACTGGCTGAAAGACGATCACCTAGTGAAAAACTCCCACCATGAAAGTCACTGAATGCTCCCACTGATTCCTTGTCATGTTGCTTTGACAAGATATCAGTCTCTTTGTTACTTATTGGTTTCTTGAATTTCTTTAAGTTCTATAGCTTACGACCTTGTTCCTTAAAGACATAGTCTTCTTCGAGGAACTTGATCTGCCTAGAAACAATCACTGATTATTTATTAGGTAGATTGAAGTAATATCCCTTAGTTTCCTTAGGATATACCACAAAGTAACCTTTTTCACCTTTAGATTCCAACTTGTCGGTAAGCATCCTTTTCACAATCACGGGGCAACCCCATGTTTAATATGTGTAAAAGTTGGCTTCTTGCCACACCATAGTTCATATGGTGTATGCTCAATCGATTTAGATGAAATCCTATTCAGAATGTAAATTGAGGTTTGTAACGCGTATCCCATAAGAATGTTGGAAGATAGGAAAAGCTCATCATGGACCTCACCATGTCTAACAGGGTTTGGTTTCTTCTCTCGGACACACCGTTCATCTGAGGTGTTCCGGGAGTAGTCCATTGTGACTGGATTCCATGTAACTTCAAGTAATCAGTGAATTCATGGCTAAGGTATTCACCTCCTCGATCCGATCGAAGAGTCTTGATACTTTTACCAAGTTTCTTCTCTATTTCAGCTTTGTACTCTTTGAACTTCTCAAAAGATTCGGATTTGTGTTTCATAAGATACACATATCTGTTGGGATTATACTGGAAAGTATGCTTTTACTTTGTATAATCGAAACTGAATTTCCAGATTTATTTACTGAAATAAATTGTTTATCACTGATGCTTTAAATATTATTGAATGTTACATATATTTCTTGCATAACATTTCAATAAGTCGACGATTACATTGTAGTTAATTTAGTGATACCAGATCACGTAAGATTAAATTAACGGATCCCTTGTAACTAAAAAGTACGTTATTCACAACCTAGATGGAAATGAACAACCCATCGTGAAAGGTTGAAGTGTAAAAGGCTCGGGATTGGCTTGCTTGACCAAGAGATTACACTAGTGCATGATGATCGATGATTGAATAGGACCCTCTGAGGAGGATAAATTCTTCTAATGAACAAGGAAGAATTAGACCTCGGTGGTTCGTTGTTTTTAATCTTCGTTCCTTAAATAGGATCACGTGGGATTGATAACTATTGCTTTGACTTATCATGGGTAGCGAATCAATGAGATTCAATACTTTTTATCTTGGGCAATATTATTAGTCACATGTGATTGCTAAGATTATCTGAAGAATCGTGTGCAAGCACGCTTTTGTTTGATTTGCCCCCTTGGGAGGTTCATAAGCTTTATCATACCAAATCTTGCAAGTGGAATTAGTTTTAGGTATGGATAATAATGTTGAACCGTTCTTGACCAAGGATAAAAGATATTAATTAATGGAAAGCTATTTTGGTGGCTTGAATTAATTAATGGGCTAGATAATCTTAAACACGGAAATAATGGCCAGGGAGCCATATTTTTTGTAATATGGGTTAAGATGGATAGTCTGCAATATTAATTATGTAGTGGGATTAATTAATATTTATGGGCTTGAATTATATTGTGGCTCAATATTAGATATTCAAGGTCCATTAGAAGGTCCAATCTTAATTCTCCTAAAAGCCCCCGAAAGTAGCCCAACATATAGTCCATTAACCGAAAAAGATGATTAAAATAAAATAAATATTGTTGCTTATTTTTCCATGAATATTTCGAAATTTATAGATAAAGTTGGGAGAAAGATTTTCTTTGAATTTTGTTATGGAATGAAGATATGTATTATGGGAATACAAGATTATCTCATTAAATTCAAGAAATCTCCCACTTGGGTATCTATAAGGAGATTTTCGAAAAAATTAGAAAATAAAGGGCAAGAAAGATTTTCTTGATTTTCTTGAAAAGATATTATGGAAGATATGTATTTCTTGAAATACAAGAATATCTCATAAATTCAAGAAGATCCAAATCTTGGTTTCTTGCAAGCATTATTTTCGAAAAATCCATATAATATAGAGTAGGTGGGATTTTTGTGGAATATTATGATTATGGGAAAAAAAATATAGGGGATATATTCAAGATTTCTTGGAGATCAAGAAAAGGTTTTCCCACATCATATTTTGCCAAAAATTTCATTCACCCTAGTCTCTATAAATAGGGGATGATTCTTTCATTCCCAAGAACAATTCCATGTGCTGGAAAAATTAGCAAATCCACGAAAGTGGTGCAACAAAGTTTATTTTTTCCTTTTGTTAATTGTTCGCGAGTATCCTTCCACCGGATTGTCGAGCAAGGATTAAGGGAATACTTGGGAAGTTCTTTTGGTTAGTCTAATCAGCCAGATCACTGCCATCCCAAGAGGTACGTTCACGTAAACTCGTAGAATTCGCATCGTAGGTTTTCGTGAATTATTATATGCATGATATGTTGTTGGATTATTATTTGAATTAATATAGGATTAATTCATGCTAGTAATAATTAAAGAATTAAATTTGTATTTAAATATTCACCCCGAATAGATCTGTGCAACTTATTCCCCAACAATATCCGTATCTAGAGAAATCATCAGTAAAAGTGATGAAGTAGCCGAAGTGACCCCTAGCAAGAGTGGGCAATGATCCACAAACATCGTTGTAGATCAACCCTAGAACTTCTTTGGCATGCACCCCTTTCCCAAAAAATGGTCTGTTGATCATCTTGCCCATGAGATAAGATTCACAATCTCCATAAGACTCACAGTCGAATGGGGTTAAGTAGTCTAACTTTCTTAACATTGCAATTCTTTTCTCGTTTACATGATCAAGTTCTACAATGCCATAAGTAAGTCGGGTTTTCATGATTACTAAGTTTGAGTCTTTTACTTTGTATATTAAGAACATCATATCCACAATCCAACAAATATATGTTGCGAGTAATAGAAAGAACTAGATGACAATCACTAAGTTATAATCTAAAACCAAAGGGTAAGTCTAACACATACGTACCCACACGCTTAATAACAATTCTTGCTCCGTTTCCAGGTGTAAGACGACTTCACCCACCCTAACTGTCCTAAGACACATGAGCCCTTTCACATTAGTGCAAATGTGAGAGCCACATTCGGTATCCAATATCAAGCAGTTAGCGCTATTAGTGGACATATTTATCTTAATAACAAACATACATGTTCTAGTGCTAGAAGCACCTAGTGTCTTCTTTTCAGCAACCAAAACCTTGCAGTCTTTCTTCCGGTGCCCTCTTCTTCTTACAGTAGAGGCACACATCCTTGTTTACCCGCTCCTTCTTTTGAACACCATCTTAGTGATAGTGAACTCAAAAGTTTTGAGCACGTTGTGAAGTTTAGGCATGGTCGCATCCGTCTTCATATTGTAGTTCACAATAAAGCTAAAATATGAATCCTGGAGCTACTGGAGGATAACATATATGAAAATATTGGTCTTTTAGTTCAAAGCCTAAATTACCAAGTTTTTCAATTAGGTCTATCATCTTAAGCACATGAGGTAAAATATTATCTCCTTTAGCTAACCGGCATTTGAACAGATCTCTCATCACTTCATAAAACTCAAAACGAGATTCAGAATCAAAGAGATCCTTCAAATGCTTGAGCATTTCGAAGGGACCCATTTTTCTCATGTTGCCTATGAATATCGGGAGTCATGCCGAGCAACATCACACACTGAGCTTGGGAAGCATCCTCTTGATGCTTCTTCTGAGGTGTTACGTCAAACGTGGCTGCCTCAGAGTACCAGCTTTAAGGGTAAGCGGGATAGGTGTGTCCAACACGTACTCAATCTTTTCTTGCCTTAGCACCAAACACATGTTTCGGTGCCAGTCCAGAAAATTTGGCCTAGCCAATTTGTTTGTTTCCAAAACACATCTCAATAATAGTTATACATTTCTACTAACCAAGAGAAATAAAATAAAATGGGAATTAAAACACATAATTCCTATAATCAATATTCAGCAATCAAAATAAACATGACCTTTCTTTTGTGTTTATTTTGTCTCCATTATTTTTACATATTCAACGACCTCATCTGAAGAATACAAATTTATATCTAATATAAATTATAATGGACTAGGATTCACATTCCTACTATCATAATATCTGCTTGGGCTGATTATTATAATAACATAAATGGTAGGTCTCAAAACCAATTGCATAACTGCAACTCCTAGTTGATTGAACCTAGTTCAATCGGATGCCCCTTGATTTTCGTTTCCCTGCTTTGGCTGGTGAAACAAAATCAAGTTAATTTACAACCATCAAGCGGCGACACTACGTGTCCCTATAAAAGTCCCGTTAAATGTAGATCCGAGCAAAAGACTTGGGCCTTAAATACTCATTGGAACGAAATCTCCGATTTACTTTTAACTTTGATGGAAGGCATCGTTCAATTTAATAAAAATCATATTTTAGCGAGGATCATTTTTTTAAAGGCGGGGTATTAATTGCTTAATCGAGATCCAACATGTTAATCTACATCACATTTGAGTAATTATTGGGCGCCGTCTACCCAGACATGATTTACACAGACTAACATTTATATGGGCGTCGTCTACCCAATCATTTAATACGGTCCGACAATTATTGGGCGCCGCTTACCCAAACAATTATAATGCGGACGTAATGACGTTAACAGAATATAAAATACGTTAACTAAGTGAGAATTAATAACCCGTTTAATCATTTAAACCATAATTTTAAAATTCAATTTTAAAATCAAATTTTAAAAATTAAATTCATTATTAATATTTTGATCTTTAGTTAATTCAATTAATTAAGTCTATCATTAGTCGAACTAATACATTTTATTAAAACCCAAAATTTATTAATTCTAACAAATTAAATCTAATTTAATTTTAATTAATAAATATAGAGGATCAGGTGCAATTTCTAAAATTGCTCAGAGGGGCCTGGTGAAAATCCAATTTTTCAACCAGCCCCTCCTGCATCACAACCAGCAACCATTCTGTTAATCGGGACAAGACCGGTTCCAAACCCAAATCCATAACAACAATCAGACTGCCAGAATTTACAGAGTTGTCAAGATTCATCATTGAAAATTGAAAAACCATCAATATCAGTCCAATTGGAATAAGAAAAATCCGAAACGCAATAGCACAATGGAATATCAGATGCGAAAATTCAGGATTTGAAAAATCCCCAAATCGCAAAATAAATCGGAACATCCATACATACGGCGAGTCGCCACCATCGAGCTAGTCCAGCGCGAGTCACCACCGCGTGACCCAGTGAGTGGTGAAACGTCGCAATTGAGTCAACACGGCGTGTCTCGTCGCCGCCGAGTCAAGATGCAGCGAATCGCCGCCTTGGGACTCGACTCGCCGCCGTGAGAAGCGCGCGTTGCGATTCGCCGCCTAACGGCTCGAATTGCCGCGAATCGCGTGCATGCGAATCTCTGCCCAACGGATCGAATCGCCATCGATGCCGTGAAGAAGATGCGCAAGTGAATCGCCATCTCCAACCGGGTTGCCGCCGTGCGAAAAAGAGGGTTGACCCGGCGTCGCCGCCTAACGGTTTTCACGCGAGATCGCAGAGCCATCGCCGCCGCGAACCTGTGCGGGTCCACGCGGTCATCGTGAGGCGTTTCGACGCATCGCCGCCTCAAGCGGTGCACCGCGGGTCACCGCCGCTATTCGCGCAGAGCTTTGCTTAGATTGGGGTTTCAAAGAAACCAAAGTGATGCAAGAGACATGATGCCCAACAAGAAAGATTAAAATTGGGGGCAGCCAACATATATATTTCGATACATATAATAAACCCCAAAATAAGCTAACAAAAGACAAAGGCACCATTCAATTTCTAAATTGCAGCTTAACACATTTTAAACAATCGGAGTGGTTGTAATTAAATCGCCCACACCTCAAAATTTATATAATAAAAATTAAATAAATTCTATTCAATTAGCAATTAATCAAGAGTCTGGAGCTCTGATACCACTGTTGGAATTTAGAGGCACGTAAACACGTAATACATGCGCAGCGAAAATAAACAGTTCACCAACAACAAACAGTTAATTGCATAATTAAATACGAGTAAACGTAAACAGAATTCTTACAGCAATTCGTACACGGTTTCCTCAACTATGGTATCAACGTAACAATCGTTTACTAATCTGTTCCAGTGTTGAATCCCCGAGATGAATTTGCTAGGAAAATTCTAACTTAGATATTTTATGGAGAAATATGAATTCACGTATTATGAATTCCCAAGAGCTCATATATATAGGAGATGATTAGCTTAAGTCTCAAGCTAATCTAATTAGAAAATAAAAGTCATAATCTTTATTTAAATAAATTTGTTAGATTTATTTCCCACGTATAAATCTCTACAAATTTAAATTACATATATGACAAATCTCTACGATTTGTTTCCATATATATTAAATCCTACAATAATATTCCAAATATTATTATTGGAATTCTTATTTAATTAAATCCAATTTAATTAAATATTAATAATAATTAATTCCAAATTAATCTATTATTAATTTCTTCTCCATAAATTAAATATTAAATCTAATTTAACATTTAATCAACCAACTATAATTAGTAAACAACCGTTACTTATTGTGTGACTCATAGGCCCTCATATATCTAGCGATTAGTTAAACTAACGGTCTTAATTGAACCCTAGACAATATATCAGACATTCTCAATATATGAGGTACGTTGCGAGGAAATGTGCAACTACCTGTAACTGAAACATGGGTTATTGCGATTTCCTCCTTTCATTCGCGAATACTCGATTAAGTCTTGAACATGATGAAGTGTCTATTCAAATAACTTAATCAATTTATCTCTAATCACTAATTGATCATGTATGTCACACTTAGCCACAAAGTTTAAGTCGACGTGCATCGGCTGATAACTTAGATCCAATTATGATGAGAAGATGAGTATTCTCTCTAAATCCACATTGAGGAATGAATCCTATTCTTGGCTCAACTACCACGCACATGCACTTCGTGATGAACCCAATCCAAGTCATATCTACCCATAGACGGGTGCAAGCGTCGGTCATGGTCAAAGTTCATCACTCCACACATGTCGTGTGCGTATTGACCTCAAGTCAAAGGAGTATCGCATCGCTCCCACTAACCGAGACACCCGTAGACACATATAGTGGAAATACATCAAACGGTTTCTCGGATGGGTATACCAATACCCTCTAAAGTATTTGTGCATCCATCATGAGATACCTAGTATCTCGTAGTAAGTGAGATCTTACTACACTATCTAAGAGTATGATGCAGATCGCACACCAATCTCCATTGCATCATCAATATCTCATTCTTGATGATCCTTGATCGGGGCTATTTGAGAATCATGGGAACACTTGTATGAGTAAATGCAAACAATCAAACATAATATTCAAACAAGTGTATTGTCATACATTAATATTAAGTGAACTATAATATTAAATCAAACTGAATATCATCGAGTATTATGTCCTTACAATAGATTGTCTCTAAGACACTAACACTAACACCACTGTCCTCTCTACCAGTTCTGGTCCAAGTAGTTTTCTCTCCCCAACTTCGTCCCAATAGAGAGGAGACCTGCACTTCTTCGGTACAAAGCCTCGTAGGGCTCCATTCCAATGGTGGCCTGATGGCTGTTGTTGTAGGCGAATTCTATCAGTGGTAGGTAGTCCTCCCATGTTCCCTCGAAATCTATTGTGCACGTCCTTAGCATATCTTCAAGTGTCCGAATGGTTCGTTCGGACTGGCCGTCGGTGTTAGGATAAAATGTCGTACTGAACTTCAACTTGGTTCCCATCGCCTCTTGCAGGCTATGCCAGAACTTTGAGGTGAATCTTGGATCTCTTTCCGATACTATAGAGACTGGTACCCCGTGCAGTCTTACTACCCCATCCAAATAGATCCGAGCTAGTTTGTCGAGCCCGTAGGTCATTTTTACTGGTAAAAAGTGAGCAGACTTGGTTAAACGATCGACTATAACCCAAACAACATGATTTTCTTTTACTCATCTGGGTAAGTTTACTATGAAGTCCATCGTGTTCTGTTCCCATTTCCATTATGGGATATCTAAGGGCCTCAGAAGCCCTAGCGGTCTTTGATGTTCTGCTTTTACTTGTTGATATTTTTGTACGAATGAGGCCACAATCCCTTTTAGATTCTTCCACCAGAATAGTCCTTTCAGGTCCTGGTACATCTTCGTACTTCCCGGATAAGCGGTGTATGGGGTTCAGTGTGCTTTCTCCAAAATTTCACTTCGTAGGTTGTCGTCCTCGGGTATGCAAAGCCTTTTCCCTCGTAAGATCTCCCCTTCCCTATTCTGGATGAACTCCTTAGTGGTGCAGTCTCGAATTTTCCTTTCCAACTTTGTTAAGAAATGGTCCCTCCTTTGTGCTTCCGTAATTCGGGCCCTCACGTTCAGTTTAGCAACCATTGCTGCTATCGTGGTCTTTGCGCTTCTTGGAGGTATTACTAATTCCAGGTGCATTTTTTTTAATTCTACTATCAGTCGTTCCTATGTGGTGATCATGCTTGTCAACTTTCCCGTATCCTTTCGACTCAGGGCATCGGCTACGATGTTGGCCTTGCCTGGGTGATACAAGATCTCGCAATCTTAGTCCTTCACTAATTCCAACCATCTTTTCTGTCTCATGTTTAACTCCTTTTGTTCAAAAAAGTACTTTACACTTTCGTGATCCGTGAAGATTTGACATCGCTCTCCGTATAGATAATGCATCCAGATTTTCAAAGCGTGTACTGTTGGATGATTGAGGCACGTAAAACACGTAATCACATGCGCAGCGAAAATTAAAGTTCACCAACAACGAACAATTAATTGCATACAGATTACAATAATCATAACGAGAAATCTTACAAGAATTTCGAAAAGTGCAGATTTCTCTCTACTACGGTATCCACGTAATCCCCAATTACAGACTTACACGGATTTGCCAGCGTTGAATCCCGAGACAGATTTGCTAGGAAAATCCAAACTCTAGATCTTATGGAGAAAATATGAAGTAACGTTGTTTGTGAATTCCCAAGAGCTTGTATATATAGGGAGGCCCAGATTAAATCTTAAGCTAGCCCAATTAGAGAAATAAAAACCCTAATCTTGAATTAAATTAATTCCTTTTAATTTAATTCGCTAAATATAAATCTCTACGGATTTAAATGCCTTATATGAAAATCTCTACGATTTATTTCCATATACACTAAATCCTACAATTATATTCCAAATATAATTATTGGGAATTCTTATTTAATTAAATCAAATTTAATTAAATATTTATAATAATTAATTCTAAATTAATCTATTATTAATTACTTCTCCATAAATTAAATATTAAATCCAATTTAACATTTAATCAACCAACTATAATCCGTAAAAGGGAACTGCTTGTTGTGTGACCCATATGCCCTCATATACCGAGCGATTAGTCAAACTAACGGTCTTAATTGAACCCTAGTCAATAAATCAGACATTCTCAATATATGAGGTACGTTGCGAGAAACATGCAACTACCTGTAACTGTAACGTGGGCTATTACGATTTCCTCCTTTCATTCACGAATACTCGATTAGTCTTAAACATGATGAAGTGTCTATTCATAACTTAATCACTTTATCTCAAATCACTAATTGATCACTTATGTCACACTTGGCCACAAAGTCCAAGTTGGCGTGCATTGGCCAATGTCTTTGATCCAATTATGATGAGAATGTGAGTATTCTCTCCAGATCCACTTTGAGGAATGAATCCTTTTTTTTTGGCTCAACTACCACGCACATGCACTTCGTGATGAACCCAATCCAAGCCATATCTACCAATGGAAGGGTGCAAGCATCGGTCATGGTCAAAGTTCATCACTCCACATATGTCGTGCGCATTGACCTCAAATCTAAGGAGTATCGCATTGCTCCCACTAATCGAGACACACGTAGACACATATAGTGGAACTACATAAAACGGTTTCTCGGATGGGTATACCAATACCCTCTAAGGTATTTGTGCATCCATCATGAGATACCTAGTATCTCGTAGTAAGTGAGATCTTACTACACTCTCTAAGAGTATGATGCAGATCGCACACCAATCTCCATTGCATCATCAATATCCCTTTCTTGATGATCCTCGATTGGGGCTATTTAAGAATCATGCTTAAGTCATCTAAGTTCTCACTCACTCAATGACATCAGTGACTCAAGGGAACACATATAAGAATAAATGTAAACAATCAAATATAATATTATAATGAGTGTAACGCCATACATTTAATATTAAATAAATAATAATATTAAACCAATACTGAATATTATCTGAGTATTATGTCCTTACAAAGGATTATCTCTAGGACACTAACACTAACAATCTCCCACTTGGACTAGAGCCAATCACCTACATGCCTAACCCCTAGACCATCAAAATGTCTAGTGTGTACATGAACGCTCAAAGCCTTGGTGAAAGGATCAGCCAGATTATCCTCCGTGGGGACACGTTCTAATTTTATCTCTCCTCTAGCGATTATCTCTCGAATCAAGTGATAACGCCTCGGTACATGCTTGTTTCTGTTATTGGATCTCGGTTTCTTAGCTTGTGCAACCGCACCAGTGTTGTCACAATACAACTTTATTGGACTGCTGGCACTCGGAACTACCCTTAGTTCATTTAAGAACTGCTTTATCCAGACAGCTTCTTTAGCAGCTTCTGCCGCAGCAATGTACTCAGCTTCGGTTGTTGAATCAGCGGTAGTATCTTGCTTGTAACTATTCCAACTAACCGCCCCATCATTGAGAACGAAGACATAGCCCGACTGTGACTTGTAATCATCACAATCGGATTGGAAACTTGCGTCAGCATAGCCGATCGCGACTAGCTCTGACTGACCTCCGTAGACCAGAAAGCAATCTTTAGTACATCTGAGGTACTTAAGAATGTTCTTGACAGCAATCCAGTGGAGTTTACCCGGATTCTGTTGGTATCTACCAGTAGTGCTGACAACGAAGCCCACATCTAGCCTATTACAAGTCATGGCGTACATGATTGATCCAATTGCAGATGCATATGGTATATCCTTCATGCGCTGGATATCAGCTTCTGTAGAAGGACAATCCTTCTTAGACAGCTTTATCCCATGACATGTCGGTAGAGAACCTCTCTTGGAGTTCTCCATCGCAAATCGCTTCAACACCTTGTCTACGTAGGTGGACTGTGACAGCCCCAACATCTTCTTGGATCTTGATCCCTAAGATGTAGCAGGCTTCTCCAAGATCCTTCATTATGAAGGTCCTTGACAGCCATTCTTTCACGGACTGCATGAGTGGGATATTGTTTCCCATAATGAGTATGTCATCAACATACACAACTATGAATACAATATTCTTCCCACAGCATTTCCGATAGACGCACAGATCTTCCGAGTTTCTGACGAAGTCAAATGATTTGACAGCTTCATCAAATCGGATATTCCAACTCCTAGAAGCTTGCTTCAATCCATAAATGGACCATTTAAGCTTGCACACAAGATTAGATTTTGGTTTTGATATGAAACCTTCAGGTTGAGTCATGAACACTTCCTTATCAATGTTGCCATTGAGGAAAGCTGTTTTGACATCCATCTGTCAAATCTCATAATCTAGGTGTGCTGCTATCGCAAGTAAAATTCGAATGGACTTGATCTTAGCAACTGGTGAGAACGTTTCGTCATAGTCAATGCCTTCGCGTTGGCTGTAACCTTTCGCCACCAACCTAGCTTTGTAGGTTTGTACCTTGCCATTTGCATCGGTCTTCCGTTTGAAGACCCACTTGCAACCTATGGGTCTAACCCCTTTCGGCAATTCAATCAAGTCCCAAACTTGATTGACGTACATTGAGTCCATCTCGAATTTCATGGCTTCATTACTTCTTTGAGTCAACATCTAATGTTACCTCAATGTAAGTTCTAGGTTCGTCCTTATCTGGAATCTCCACGTCATCATGCTCCTCTACGAGGAAACCATAATATTTTGTGGGTGGATTATGAACTCTAGTGGACTTACGGAGTTGTGGTTGCTCAGGCTGCACATTCTGATCGTGAAAATTTTGTGGTGCGGCGATTTCATCGTCGACCGGGGAGACCTCAAGAGCGACATTTCCGGATGCTCCTTGAGCACTTCCGGATGCCTCTTGGGCGAGAGTTTGAACTATGTTGTTCTCATTCAGCCCACTTGGAGTTCGTTGCTCGGGCAATGCAACTCCAATTACGCTCCCACTGGCTGAAAGAGGATCACTTAGTGATAAACTTCCACCATGTGAGCTGCTGAATGCTCCCACTGATTCTTTGTCATGTTGCTTTGACAAGACATCAGTCTCCTTGTTAAGTTGTGGTTCTTGAATTTCTTCAAGTTCTATCATCTTACGGCTTTGTTCCTTGAAGACGTAGTCTTCTTCAAGGAATTTAGCCTGCCTTGAAACAATCACTTTTTGTTTCTGAGGTAGATAAAAATAATATTCTCTAGTTTCCTTAGGATATCCCACAAAATAACCTTTTCACCTTTTGATTCCAACTTGTCAGTGAGCATTTTCTTCACAAACGCGGGGCAACCCCATGTTCTAATGTGAGAGAAATTTGGCTTCTTGCCATGCCATAACTCGTATGGCGTATGCTCAACTGATTTGGATGGAATCATATTCAGAATGTAGATTGAAGTTTGGAGTGCGTATCCCCATAAGAATGTCGGAAGGGAGGAGAAACTCATCATGGACCTTACCATGTCTAACAGGGTTCGGTTTCTCCTCTCGGACACTCCATTCATTTGGGGTGTACCGGGAGGAGTCCATTGTGATTAGATTCCATGCAACTTCCGATAATCAATGAATTCATGGCTAAGATATTCTTCTCCTCGATCTGATCGAGTAGTCTTAATACTCTTACCAAGATGTTTCTCTACTTCAGCTTTGTACTCCTTGAATTTCTCAAACGATTCGGACTTGTGTTTCATTAGATACACGTACCCGAATCTAGAGAAATTGTCAGTAAAAGTAATAAAGTAGCTGAATTGACCCCTAGCTAGAGTGGACAGTGGTCCACAAATGTCACTGTGGATCAACTCTAGAACTTTTTTGGCACGAACCCCTTTCCCAGAAAATGGTTTGTTGATCATCTTGCCCTTGAGACAGGATTCGCAATTACCATAAGGCTCAAAGTCGAATGGGGTTAAGTAGTCTAACTTTCTTAACCTTGCTATCCTATTCTTATTTGCATGACCTAGCCTACAATGCCACAAGTAAGTCGGTTTTTCATGATTACTAAGTTTGAGTCGCTTGTTTTGTATATTAAGAATGTTATGTCCACAATGCAACAAATATAAACCATTAGATAAAGGAGCATTTCCATACACATCACCATTAAGCGAAAAATAACAATTATTATTTGCAAAATGAAAGGAAAAACCTTCAATATCCATAGAAGGAACAAAATAACAATTATTTAGTTCAAGTCTAAAACTAGAAGGTAAGTCTAAAACATAAACACCAACACGTTCAACAGCAGCTCTTGCTCCATTCCCAACGTGTAGGGCGACTTCACCCGGCCTAACTGCCCTGCTATGCTTGAGACCCTGCACATTAGTACAAATGTGTGAGCCACAATCGGTATCCAATACCCAGCAGTTAATATCATTTGTGGACATGTTTATCTTAATAACAAATATACATGTTCTAGTGGCTGAGACACCTTGTGTCTTCTTTTCAGCTGCCAGAACCTTACAGTCCTTCTTCCAATGCCCCTTCTGCTTACAGTGGAGGCATACATCCTTGTCCACCCTATCCTTCTTTTGAATTCCACCTTTGGGCTTAAGGAAGCTAGGCTTAGAGTCTTTCTTTGCCTTGCCTCTCCGCTTCTTCTTTCCTTTCGAACCAGAAGAAGTAGAGGCACACACCATGAGTACAGGCTTCTCTTTAGCAGTGAAGGACTCAAAAGTCTTGAGCATGTTATGCAGCTCGGGCATGGTCGATTCCATCTTATTCATATTAAAGTTTACTACGAAACTCGAATATGAATCGGGAAGCGACTGAAGAATGACATAAACATCAACATTGGTATTGAGCTCAATGCCCGGACGACCAAGTTTCTCGATTAGCCCTATCATCTTCAATACATGGGGAGAAACCTTCCCTCCCTCGGACAATCGGCATCTAAACAGATCTCTCATCACTTCATAAATCTCAGAACGAGATTCAGAATCAAAGAGATCCTTCAGATGCTTAATCATCTTGAAGGGAAGCATCTTCTCATGCTGCCTTTGCAGCTCGGGAGTCATTCCGAGTAGCATAACACACTGAGCCTGGGAAGCATCCTCTTGATGCTTCTTTTGGGCTGCAGCGTCGAACGCTTCAGCCTCTTCAGTACCAGCCTCAGGGGTAGCAGGGATTGGCATGTCCAACACGTACTCAATCTTCTCTTACCTGAGCACTAAACGAACGTTTCGGTGCCAGTCGAGAAAGTTTGGCCCAACCAACTTGTTCGTTTCCAAAATACTTCTCAATGACAAGTTATTCATTTCAACAATCCTAGAGAAATAAAATAAAACGGGAATTAAAACACATAATTCCTATGATCATTATTCAGCTATCAAAATAAACATGGCCTTTCAATTTATTTTGTCTCCATTATTTTCACATACTTAACGACCTCATCGGAAAAGTACGAATTTATATCTAATATAAATCATAACGGACTATGATCCACATTACTACTATCATAATCCCAGTGAGGGCTGATCATTATGACAACATAACTGGTAGGTCTCCAAACCAATTGCCAGATTGCAACTCCTAGTTTTTCGAACCTAGTTCGACTGATGTCACTTACCCTTTGTTCCCCGCGAGGGCTAGCGAAACAAAGTTAAGCTGGTTTACAACCATCAAGCGGCGATATTTTCATGTCCCTATAAAAGTCCCGTTAGATGTAGATCCGAGCAAAAGATGAGGGTCTTTAAGTACTCATTGGAACAAAATCTCCGGTTTACTTTTAATTTCGATGGAAGACATCTTATCAAGTTAATGAGAAAACCATATTTTAGTGAGGAATATTTTTAAAGGCGGGGTATTAATTGCTTAATAGAGATCCATCATGTTAATCTATATCATATTTGAGCAATTATTGGGCGCCACCTACCCAAACATGATTTTATACGGACTAACACTATATGGGTGCCGTCTACCCAAACAATAAATACGGTCTGACAGTTATTGAGTGCCGCTTACCCAAACAGTTATAATGCGGACGTAAAAAGTTAATGAATTTATATGAGTAAACAGGTTAACAGTGGGTTTTAATAAAACTTTTAAAACGAATCCAATTAATCGTTTTGGTCCAACCAATTTTAGTTTCAGAATTAAATCGAATAAAATTCTAAAAAAAATTAATTTTATTAGTTTATTTATTTCTCGGGGGCTTAGGTGCAATTTTTGGTATTTTGCACGGGAGGGCCTGTCTCAAATAAAATTTGCAAAACAACCCCCACATCATCACCCTCCCAAATCGAATCCAATCCGAATTTTCCAAACCCCAAATTAACCAAATTCAAAAATCCCTATCTTATCAAATTAATCAAATCGAAAATAGGAACCAAGAAATATGATCGATATCAGGTTCACAACTAATCGACATTGAGCAACAGCAGTGACGCGGCGGCGCACGACCATCGAGGCGACGCGAGTCTCCAACGTCATGCCCAGCGTGCGGGCGACTCGCCGCCGCGACGAGCATATCGGAAGGGGTTTGGGCGTTGCCGCACCCCTTGTTTGAATCTAGTTTGAAACCAGATTGGAAGCGAAGGGAAAGGGTCGAGTAAGCGGCGCATCACCACTGACTCTTCCCGAATCCGGCGACGCGCCGCCCTAACGCGCATCGAAACGGGCATGCCGACCAAGTTCCGAAAGCACGCAAGCTGTTTCGAGATGAAATCGGAGGGAATCGGTGGCGAGCCACCACGACACGAGCGAGGGCGAAATGAGGTCGCGTTGCAGCACCGGTGATGGAGCACCGCGAGCAAGCGAATCGCCTCCAAGGCGATATCACATCGGAGCAGAGGACGGTGGGGCCGTCGTGATTCGCACAGCGGGCTACCGCGCGTGACGCAAGGCGCACCATTGAATCGAGGTTCTACGGATGGAGGCGGGGGGAATCTCCGAGGGAAGCCCTAATCTGGGGGAAGAGGATGAACCGAGCAGAACGAACGAAATAAAGCAAACAAAGGGGGGTGCGGTTGATCTAATCAGCCGTGCCCCATATTTTTATTAAAATCAATTTTAATATGCAATTAAAAAAAAGAGTCTGGAGCTCTGATACCACTGTTGGATGATTGAGGCACGTAAAACACGTAATCACATGCGCAGCGGAAATTAAAGTTCACCAACAACGAATAATTAATTGCATACAGATTACAATAATCATAACGAGAAATCTTACAGTAACTCGAGTGCAGATTCCTCAACTACGGTATCCACGTAACCCCCAATTACAGACTTGCACGGATTTGCCAGCGTTGAATCCCGAGTTTACTAGGACAATCCAAACTCTAGATCTTATGGAGAAAATATGAAGTAACGTTGTTTGTGAATTCCCAAGAGCTTGTATATATAGGGAGACCCAGCTTAAATCTTAAGCTAGCCCAATTAGGGAAATAAAAACCCTAATCTTGAATTAAATTAATTCTGTTTAATTTAATTCCCTAAATATAAATCTCTACGGATTTAAATGCCTTATATGAAAATCTCTACGATTTATTTCCATATACATTAAATCCTACAATTATATTCCAAATATAATTATTGGGAATTCTTATTTAATTAAATCCAATTTAATTAAATATTAATAATAATTAATTCCAAATTAATCTATTATTAATTACTTCTCCATAAATTAAATATTAAATCCAATTTAACATTTAATCAACCAACTATAATCCGTAAAAGGGAACTACTTGTTGTGTGACCCATTGACCCTTATATATCGAGCGATTAGTCAAACTAACGGTCTTAATTGAACCCTAGTCAATAAATCAGACATTCTCAATATATGAGGTACGTTGCGAGAAACATGCAACTACCTGTAACTGTAACGTGGGCTATTACGATTTCCTCCTTTCATTCACGAATACTCGATTAGTCTTGAATATGATGAAGTGTCTATTCAAATAACTTAATCACTTTATCTCAAATCACTAATTGATCACTTATGTCACACTTGGTCACAAAGTCCAAGTTGACGTGCATTGGCCAATGACTTTGATCCAATTATGATGAGAAGGTGAGTATTCTCTCTAGATCCACTTTGAGGAATGAATCCTTTTCTTGGCTCAACTACCACGCACATGCACTTCGTGATGAATCCAATCCAAGTCATATCTACCCATGGAAGGGTGCAAGCATCGGTCATGGTCAAAGTTCATCACTCCACACATGTCGTGCGCATTGCCTCAAGTCTAAGGAGTATCACATTGCTCCCACTAACCGAGACATCCGTAGACACATATAATGGAACTACATCAAACGGTTTCTCGGATGGGTATACCAATACCCTCTAAGGTATTTGTGCATCCATCATGAGATACCTAGTATCTCGTAGTAAGTGAGATCTTACTACACTCTCTAAGAGTATGATGCAGATCGCACACCAATCTCCATTGCATCATCAATATCCCATTCTTGATGATCCTTGATCGGGGCTATTTGAGAATCATGCTTGAGTCATCTGAGTTCTCACAACCTCAATGACAACAATGACTCATGGTAACACTTGTATGAATAAATGCAAACTATCAAACATAATACTCAAACAAGTGTATTGCCATACATTAATATTAAGTGAACTATAATATTAAATCAAACTGAATATCATCGAGTATTATGTCCTTACAATAGATTGTCTCTAGGACACTAACACTAACATTCTTCGGGATCCCCTTTGACATTTTCACCAGCTGATAGAGCCTCCACCGGTATGGGTTGATGTCGCGGTCTCCTCCTAGGCATGATCTGTCATGAAGAATTTAAAGATGAATTCTTTTTATAGTGTACTATTTAATATTCGCGATCTGTACAATTTTAACAATTCTTAGACCCTCAGTATGCAGCATATTTCGCAATCAGTGGAGTAATTTAAACACGAAGTTACATGCAATCATGTAACATATAAGATAGATGTATGTGGTTCTATGAAGAAATACGAAGCATATAGGATAATGAAGATGTGCGCTTTGCACATCGTTCTAATAGAGGAAAATTATATCCCTAATAACATCTTACACACTTATATGCATCACATAATGTCAAAAGGGCTCTGAATACATAATGGAGTCAAAAGTTAGTTATGCTACTACTATTCGTCACCATAAGATACTACTACTGTCTCCTACACTCGAACTTGATCTCTCACATCCCCCCTAACCCAGGCATGTGCCCATTATGTTGTGCATGTGCCTGTGCAGAGCCTTGCCCGACCTATCCCCCTCCCACATCAGCCTCCTCCGGCTCATCATCCTCGACTATCTCCTCTATCACCACCCCTCTTACTGTGGGTGGAGGGTACTCACTCCACATCTACTCACTGAAGAGAGTAGAAGAAAACTCACGGTAAGAGATGTCCGGAGGCTAGCCAAAGGTGGGCGGGTAAGTGACCATCTGGTCATAAAGTACTATTGCTCTGTCGGACCAGTTCTCCGGGAGGGAGAATGAGAGATACAAGCACTGCTCGTAGTCCTGGATAGGCACTCCGTCGGTCCTCATCTTTCTCCACAATAGAGCCATCTCTGATATGTGGGGAACCACATCCTCCTCCTCCGTCCGGTTATACCGGGCGCACCTCAAGAGTCTCCACTCATGGATTGTAACGTCGACCATCTAATAAATAATTTGATGCCAATAACAACAAAAAACTTAATTCTATGTACCACAGTGCAATTATACTCATTTGATGGATCATAAATAAATCAACACTTGAAGTAATATGTAAGATTCATGTAAAGGGTTCAAGTATCATATAAACTTACAGGGTAATAGATCATGCATGGTCACGTAATTCACGTAAGTTTACTATTTATCAAGATATATGTATATGCTCTAAACAACCATATATATATCGGAAGGCTCTGATACCAATTGTAACGCCCCTTATTATTTTCTAATTATCTGGCATTCTTGGTGTGTATATTTTTTTTTTAAACTTATCTGAACATTAGGAATCTAACATATCTATTATATTGCTAGAAAGGCGGAAATGAGTAATTGAGAAATCTACTTGATAAGTACTGTCATAAATTATTATATACCAGAATGTCATATACTGAAATAGTAAGGAGTTTTTAAGTTAAACAACGGATAATAATAAACTAATTATCATAAGGTACCTAGAATCATGAATAGATTATTTAAGGTTCGGACGTGGCATGCTATAATATTAGTATCATACGGCCAGAGTTCCAGCTACTGGTGGAAATTCCGATAAAACTCCTTATATGTAAGAAAGTTAGGTGAGTGTCTAAAATATACACTCAGTGGGGCCAACCTTAAAATATTGTAATTTAGAGATAACTTGACCACGACCTGTATTAAGTTAAGCATTTATTCACACATTCGTAAAGATCAATTATGATAAGCATGCGTGAAGTCATAGTCACGTGAATTCCTGATACAGGAAAGGAAAATCTTTGAGAATGTACAAATCGCACGTTGGGTTTGAGAAAAAGGTTTTAATCACATAATATGCATGTATTTGAAGAGTATAAGTTTAGTTGGGAATGTCTCATCATGAAAATACCCTTGTTCGTGCATGTTTTGTCATTCATAATTTCTAACCATATAAGTATCATATCATGATTCCATAGTACCATATCCCTGTATGCTTAGTACCATGTCCCTGTATTCTTAGTACAACATGTCCCTGTATGCTCAGTACCATGTCTCTATATGCTCAATACCATGTCCCTATACGCTTAGTACCATGTCCCTATATGTTTAGTACTTGTATAACTTATATAACATATGCAGTATTGTGCCAGTTCGAATCATTTCATGTCACGTCATATCATATCATATTATGTTGTATTTATATTGAGTCCAAGGGGAGTTCATACACCATCATGATCATGATTTTGTAGTTAGACTTCACTTAAGTATTTTCAATGCACCGTATAATATTAATTAACACATACGCATATCATTCTTATTAAATATGATAACAATAATGACACATGACTCGATAAGGAATGAAAGTTACCACCATCTTGGAATACGAGTAACACAAATAGAGAGAAACGGTCAATTCTTACGCAATGTCGGCGTCCGCGGATCTTTCTTTTCTTCAAATGGGGTAAGTTTGTGTAGTAAAGGTGTAATTTTCATCAATTTTGACTTTTTTGACTGTTGACTAGTCAGTTGATCAGTCAATCCGAATTTTGCATTTTGACCCCTACAATAAGTCTAATTTTTCTTGGCCTCCCCTCTGATTTTTAGAATTTAATCAAATAGGTCTTTGTTTCTTCCATTGTTTTCAGATGATGGCCGCCGACCAAGACCGGGGTCGGCGCCCCTCCGACGACCCTCGTCAGACCCCCGTTCGCTGGAATAGCGTCAGGCAGCCCGCCAACCCTTTTTATTTTGGAACAAAAACGTTTTCCTTATTTTTCTTCTTTCAAAGCAACACCCAACTCAACATACCATGAGAAAAATATATGAACTGGAACATAACTACAATATAGAACCTTCATCAACAAAGAAAGTATGTTTTCAGAAAGTAAAAGACAATCTACAAAAAAAATAGGTTTCCGTTGGTTTTTAAGCTTTAAATTGAAGGTCTTCCCGGCATCCGATCGCGAAATAGACAGAGGGGTTTTGCTCCCCTCGTCGAGAGCTTCGTGATGGCGTCGGTGGTGAGGCCAGACGCGCCCAGAGTGGCAGTGGTGGCGAAAAGTCAAAGCTTGAGCTTCGATTTCCGGCGACGGTGTTCATTGGACGAAGAAAAGAATGGAAGATTCATGATGTGCGTGATGCGGGGGTCATTTTGGTGTATGGAAGGTCAGGTGGTTTGAGGAAAAATTTCAGCGACGGCGGCGGCGCCACCACGTCGCCGGCGAGTTGGGGAGCCGGGGAAGCTGACCGGAAATAAAAAGAAAAGAGAGAGAAACTTACTTTCTTTTCTTCAAATGGGGTAAGTTTGTGTGCTAAAGGTAGGGGGAACCATTTGGATGAATTCTATTTAAAGAAAGATCCTTCTTGTTTTGTTAGTTAATTTTAAAAACCAATGGCTTCGTGGGAAAGCTTTGCTTTATTTAATTCAAAAAAGGACAATCTTCTAGTTCCTTCTAGCGACACCATTTCCCTCTTCATTAATTTATTATTTATTTCTTTTGTTGGCAAATTTTCTTTTTACTACTTTAATTAATAAATTTTATTTTCTTTTTCTTTTCTTTTTTAAATAGGAGAGTGATGTTACACCATAACTCAACAAACATGTCATCCCATCTTACACAGTGTGTCCACCTCTTAAGAATGTCATTGTTATTGGATGAATGAGCGAATATAATAGATGTAGGTGTTGAGCAAGAACTTGCAGGGGTGCAATTGAGTTTAGGAAAGAGCTAATTAAGTTCACCGGGAATGATATAGAGCCCACCAGTGGGCATTATAATTGTGTTCACCGCCTACGTGGTTGACGATGTGGCAGTGCAACATAAGAAATATTATTTTTTTCCTTAATCGCCATATATGTATATATTTAAATATTTTGGATTTCTTTTAATTTTATAACATAATTGCACCATTTGCACCAATTTAAAATTGGTGCAATTGAATTTTCTTTTTTCAACTTTTGTTTTTCAGTTTTTTTTTTGTTTTTGACCCAACTCGGACCCAACCCGACCCGAACTCGGCCCGACTGGTTCATGGTTCACCCGACCTGAAAGGGTTTAGATTTTTTTCCCAGTTTTTTTAATTACCCATTCTGGAACCAACCCGACTCGATCCGAACCCGACCCAAGTGGTTCATGGTTCACCCTACCCGAATGATTAATGGTTTAGGGTTTAAGGTTCATGGTTTAGGTTTTAGATGAACCATGAACCCTAAATTTAAACCCTAAACCATGAACCTTTAACCCTAAATCATTAACGATTCGGGTCGGGTGAACCATGAACCACTTAGGCCGGACTGGGTCCTGAACGAGTATTTAAAAAAATTGAAAAAAAAAACTAAACCCATTCGGATCGGGTGAACCAGAACCAGTCGGGTTGGGTTGGATCGCGGTCGGGTAAAAAACTAAAAAAAAGGTGAAAAACAAATCAAATTGGTGCAAATGGTGCACAGGAGAATTTGTTGAAAAGAAAATATTACAATTATGGTATAAAATTAAATGAAATCTAAAATATCTAAATATATACATATATGGTGATTAAGGAAAAAAATAAACTTTTCTTATGTTGCATTGTCACATCATCAGCCACGTAGGCGATGGGCACAATTATAGTGCCCACTGGTGGACTCTATATCATTTCCGTTAAGTTCACTACACATAAAGGTTTTAATTTCAAGTATAATAGGAATACAAAACGATACATATATGCATCTTGTAAGGAGGAGACAGAAGGCGAATGTAGCTGGTTTTTAAAGGCAAGATTGAACAGTGTCACAAACAATTTTTAAATATTCAAAGACAATACAAATCACACATGTGCTGGAAAGTTGGTATGTGAAGATGGCATTCGACTTGGGTCAAACATCATGACAAAATTAGTAGTCCAACATGTGAAGAATAATCATGAAATAGGTGAAAATGAAATTGTAGATATTTTCCTTGATAGTTACTATATAGATGCTCCATACTAAAAAGCACGACGAGCGATTGAAGGGTCTAGGCAACTTATTTTTGGACGGTATGATGACTCGACAACCAGCTAAGGTGGTACAAGAAAGCAATTGAATGCACCAACCCAGGCAGTGTCGTTGTCTTAGAGAGTAACCATAAAACTAATTGGTTCGAATGCTAGTATTGATGGATTTAGTAATTGAACGCACTTGAATGCACCAACCAAGGCTAGTGTTGATGGATTTATATGTTGTCGTCCAATGCTTTTCATCGATGGGATGTTCATGAAGGCTAAAGCAAATGGTACTATATTGTCCGCTAGTGCAAAAGATGGAGATAATGGTAACTTTTCAATCACGTTTATCAGTGTGTATATTTATTATATAATGCGTACTGTCCAGATTTGCGGGTATTAGTTTTATATGTTATAAGTCTGAAATTTGGTCATGTGATGCTCTAGCTTGCAACTTAAACATTAATTTCACATGGCGTAGTCATAATCTGTTATGTTCATGTTGCTGTAATGTGTACTGTTCCATATGATATGTTGGTACATGAGTTTCTGCCCACTGCATATATCTATTTTTTTATTGGTTATTTAACTAGGTCATTTGAAATAGTTGCATAGGGTTGTTTTCAATTGCATTTGCAATTGTCAGTGCTGAAAGTACTTCAAATAGGGAATGGTTTCTCACGAAGTTGCGCGATGAAATCAAGCACGAGAGACAAATCTTATTCATATCAAACAGATTTACTGGTCTAATGTCAGCTTTCCATCTTTTATAGGATGAACCAGTTCATTTCCTTTGCCTGTTTCATTTGGTAACAAATCTTAAGGATAAATTTTCACGTGGTTATAGTCGAGAATACCAAGCTAATATGGCAAACTATTTCAAAGAATGTGCTTATGCACCAATTAGGGGTGATTTTCAACAAAAGCTAGAAGTGTTCATAAAAGAAGGTGGGCAACTTGCCGAAAAATGGATTGAATAGTTACCATTCGATAAGTGGGTCGTTGCATATTCTTTGCACATTATTAGGTACAGTGAAATCACTTCGAATGCAACATAATCCTTCAATTCATGGATTGTTTTACCAATCACTAACATGATTGATGAAATTAGGAAAAAACTCTCGCATTGGTATGTCAAAAGGAGACAAGTAAGCAGTTTTTGGAGTGGTCTCCTATGTCCAACTAAGGAGTCAATTTGGTAGAGGTACACATAAATTGGCAGATCATGGAAGGTAGATGAGTGTCCAAATGGTTAATACGAGGTACATTAAAATGTATTTGTTGCCATCAATCTATCATTGAGGGTTTGCCCTTGTTATCAGTGACATGTAAGAGGGTTCCCATGTCCACATGTTGTGGCAGTGATTCTAAAGACACCAAGCTTAGTTTATATGCACGTGGATGAGAGTTTTCTAGTAAAAAAAATATAGAGAATCCTACATGGGCGATATTAATGTAATTCCAGATACTGAGAAATATGAATATCAAGGTATATACGATGAACCAAAATCTTGCCACCGGAGCTAAAAAAAAAACCTATCAAAGAGAAAAAATCATTTGGTGAGGGGAGGAAGAGGAAAAAGAAGTTCCGTAAGATATGTGGCAATTTTGGCTATCATGGCATTATCTCCTGTTTAATAGAACGCGTTGATTCATCAGAAAATGAGTCTAGCTATTCATCAGATACCAATAGCATGCATACATCAGAAAACAGAGAATGATACATCAGTGAGCATGTATACAAACAAACCTTCATGTTTTAATTAGTTAAATTATCATTAGTCGTTTACACAGACAAGGAACCATATACATACTCTTACTATGTATTTTCTTTCCAAATAAAACTTGTCTACAGTTGATGACAGTGTGTTGGGACTTTTTTGGATGAATTAATGGACATCAATGTATTTTGGTGGGCTGTATTTTTTTTTTTCATGAAATATCGCTTTTCAACCTAGTGAAAATTTTAAAAAAATTAATCTTTTGGAATTTTTGCTAGGAAGATGCAACTTTTTGTTAATCATTAGTAGCTTGTTATCTGTCGCAACTTTTTGTTAATGTCTAGCAGATTATTTATTGACGGTATCTGATAAATAGCTGGACTCATTTTGTGAGAAACTGCTTTTTAGTTTATTAGTTTATGCTTTGCAAACTTTTTTGACTTTTTGATGGTCATAATACATACTTGAGTTTTGGACTAATTTAGTTGTCATAATTTGCATACATAGTACAATTTATTAATATAGACTGTCATCATGAAATATATAAACTGAGCAACAATACATAATATCAATACTAAATGCCTATGGATAAAAATTAGCCTAATACATAAACAAGTGATGAATTAAAAAACTTAGCAATATCACCAACAATATTGTTATGAGATTTGCTAGCAACAATGTTTGAATGGTGATCTGGTAAGTAGGGGAAGTTGTAGCACATGTTGTTGATGCCACAAAATCATAGTTTCGTGGTATACTTGAAGCATCTTCATAATGGTTTTGTGTTGTTTCTCAATTTAATGGGTAACACCAATGCGAAAATCCATCAACGAAGCAACGATAGAAGAGCTTCCCCGAATTTGCTGATGTATCCGATACCATAATTATAGTAGGACGACGACAGAGACGACACAACGATCCATATCTCAATTAAGCTTCATTGGGTGTGAATTGATTAGAATTTGATATGGGGGTATTTTTTTGTTGTTTAGAACTTTCTTTTTAAATTTGAAAAAGTTGAAATATTTTCAGGTTTGCAATGGTGAAATGGGATGAAGGCTCAAATATATACAATATTTGAGAATAATTTTTTGTCATGTGGGCAACAACTATATTTTTTGCAGGGTTCTGTAATACTCTCTTCGTCCCAAAGAAATTTGCCCCAATTTTATGGCACACATATTAAAAAAATGGTGTAATGAGTGGAGTGTTGAGGGATAATATAGTAAATTTATGTACATAATATAAATGAATTAAATGGATCGAGTGTATATGTGGCCCCAAATGTAATTTGATGTAAATATGTGAATATTTGGAACCATGTCCCCAGAAAAGAGGAATTGGATGTCCAATCCAAACAGTGGTTAAATACTCACTACGTTTATGCATTTTAACCCTGCAAATACTACTTTATAAGTCCCACTTTCAAATCACTCATTTTTATTTTATTTTTCTTTATGCTAGAATTTTTATCAATAATTTCATTTATATAAATGAAATAAAACAAGCTTATATGAGTACAATATTTATTTATAATAAAATTTTAAAAGAAATCAAAATGTAAATCAATCGGCTATCAGAAAAAAACAAAGAGCATGTCTCTTGTATTGTGAATCTGAGTTCACGTGAATTCTCTTTTTCAAGTATTACTGATATGTATACGGAATATCACTATTGTTCATGTTAATGTCACTATTTAAAAATTATTTTTTAAACAATAGTACTTCTTATTTATAATCGTGTATACTTGAAAAAGAATAATTCACATGAACTCGAATTCACGAAAGTTTTTACCAAAATAAAATTAAAGAAATTGAAATGACGAAAATTGGACGGCTACTTCTTTTTGAAACATATTTAACATAGTGTCATAATCATTAAATGAAGTTGTTAGCCAGTTCTGGTGTAAAATGCAAAAACTGAAAGGGAAAATAACGTGTGGGCTTTTAAAATTAGATCAGATTTCATCAACTCGGGCCTTTTTTTCCCCAAATATTGCATATAATGTCTGATTTTGGGCCCAATTACCTAAATTTTATTAATTTTAAACCAATTAATAGCGTCCGAATTTTAGGTCTTCCCACCCGAAATATTTTAGACCAAAAAATTATTCAGATAATAAAAAACTAGCTGAAATTCGAAATTATTTTTAAAACTCCAAATATATTGTTGTATATGTAAAATAATTAAAAAAAATATTCCAAAAATTCTACTGATAGTTGTAGTATGAAATTTTAGAACTTTTTAAAAAGTAATTAAAGATAAAAATTCTAAATTAACATAACTACAAAAGAATGATTTAATCTTAAATCAATATTTACAAAAAAATATAATTTGTGTATACTAATTAAAAGATAACATGCAAATCTTAATTACATATCTAAAAAAATATAAATTAGAATAATATTCATATAATATCAATTTTTTAATAAATACAAAAGTAAATAATATATATTATTAAGAATTGAATGTTATAAATGTTATAGGGTGTGTTTGCAAAAATTATACTTTTGAAGAATGAATTAAAATTAGTGATTATGAGATAATTGGTTAATAGTAGAAGTTCAAAGTGTTTGTTAAATATATATATATATATATATATATATATATATATATATAAAAGTTATAGTATTTTAAAAAAGTTTATAAGCTACTAAAAGCATACTATTTCTAACTTTTATCTTATAATTTTTTTGACAATTTATTTAGGGGTGTTTTGATTTCAATAGTTAGAAGTATTTTTTTAAAAGTTAGATTAACCCAACATTTTAAAAAAAGAAAAGAAAAAAAAATAGTGCTTTTCGAGGATAAAATGAAATTCAAAACATCCCCTTAATCTAATAAAAAAGAAATAAAACATTTCAAATTGTGTGCACAATATTATGTGATTTATAATCATTTATAATTTTTCTCCATAATATATCTTTCCCACGCTTGAAAATCTGAATGTATTCTCCTAAAAACACAAGAATATGAATAATAAATTATAAAAATAAATAAACATCTTTTTAATGAAATCTGAAACTAAATTAAATTATTTGATATTTCACTTAATCAATTTTTTTTTTTTTGAGTACTTTTTTGGTGGGATTAAAAAAAAAAACTTAGCTAACTCAATAAGCAAGTTAAAAATGTTGACACGTATTCACAATCAAATCAACCGGGCAATAATAACATTTTGAGAAAATAAATACCTGAGAAATAATTTAATTAAAAAAAAAAAAAATTGCAAATAGACACAGAGAGTGTGAGATGAAGAATCACAACCATACAATGAGGTGAGAGGCTATGACTCATCATCATCAGAAATCTGATCCATTCTTGTAATCCAGACCCCAAAATACTCAGAGCCATAGACTCACCATATCTCATTTCTCTCAAATTTCTTCACACTGTTTAGACTACATAAACTACATCCTCTGCTCATTTCAGCTGTTTGCATTGTTACATCAATTCCACAACATGGCTTCTGCTGCTCTTTCATCTCTTCAGGTCCCCCACATATACACCTTCACTTCTTCACACTATCAATCTATATATTATGTATGTATATATAACTTGATACATATAAATGCAGGTGGGATGCAGCAAGGGATTCTCTGAGTTCGCCGGCCTTCGCAGCTCCTCCGCCGCTCTCCCCTTCCCCAAGAGATCAAACGACGATTTCGTCTCTGTTATCGCCTTCCAAACCTCTGTTGTGAGTCTTTCTTTTACAAACATATGTATATGTATGAAACGTGCAACTGATTTGCATTTCGTGTTTATTTGCAAACAGTATTAGTTGTTCAAAACATATTAATTGTTTTACAAGATGCATAACTGATTTGGATTTACTGTTTAATTTTAAACAGCATTAGTTGTTCCATTAACAGGTATTAGTTATTTCCGTAAAAGGCATTAGTTGTTTTACAAAATATATAATTGATTTGCATTTTAGTGTGTATTTTTAAACAGTATTAGTTGTTCCATTAAAAGGTATTAGTTGTTGCACTATAAAGTATTAGTTGTTTTACTCTGATTGTGTGAACAGATTGGTGGAGGGAAGAAGAACAGGGGAGTTACTGAAGCAAAGCTGAAAGTGGCCATCAATGGATTCGGCAGAATCGGGAGGAACTTCTTGAGATGTTGGCATGGAAGAAAGGACTCCCCTCTCGACGTGATCGCCATCAACGACTCCGGAGGTGTGAAACAAGCCTCCCACCTCCTCAAATACGACTCCACGCTCGGAATCTTCGACGCGGACGTCAAGCCCGTCGGCACAGACAGAATCTCTGTAGACGGCAAAATCATCCAAGTCGTCTCCAACCGCAACCCCCTCCAACTCCCCTGGAAGTACGTACACCTCCCCTGTTAATTAAGAAACAGAATAGTCAGTATAAATGCATGATTTTGTGGTGTGTTTCAGGGATTTGGGCGTTGATCTTGTGATCGAAGGGACGGGAGTTTTTCGTGGACAGAGAAGGCGCGGGAAGCACATCCAAGCTCGGGGCGAAGAAGGTGCTGATCACCGCCCCTGGAAAAGGCGACATCCCGACGTACGTCGTGGGTGTGAATGCTGACGATTATAGCCCTGATGATGACATTATCAGCAATGCTTCTTGCACCACCAACTGCCTTGCTCCTTTCGTCAAAGTCCTCGACCAAAAATTCGGTGAGCCACCAATCTAAAATTCTATGCACCAATGGTATTAGTTGTTTAACTAAATAGTATTAGTTGCTTTCACTGATCAGTATTAGTTGTTTCTCACTGATTAAATATTTGATGATGCATTAACTATCATATATGACAAATACTTTTATGCACCAGTTACACCGTGCAACTCAAGTGCTTTTAAAATTGTATTAGTTGTTTTACTAAAAGATATTAGTTGTTTTACTAAAATGTATTAGTTGATTTCACTTAATAATATTAGTTGACGGAGTGTTACTCATCATATATTTACATATGGGGTATGGTAACTATGGTTAAATGCAGGGATCATCAAGGGAACCATGACCACCACCCACTCCTACACCGGAGACCAGAGGCTTCTGGACGCCAGCCACCGTGATCTGAGGCGTGCACGGGCAGCCGCCCTCAACATCGTCCCCACCTCCACCGGTGCTGCCAAGGCGGTGGCCCTCGTCCTCCCCCAGCTCAAAGGGAAGCTCAACGGCATCGCCCTCCGTGTGCCCACCCCCAATGTGTCGGTGGTGGACCTCGTCGTTCAGGTCGAGAAGAAGACCTTTGCCGAGGAAGTGAATGCCGCTTTCAGGGAGGCTGCTGATAACGAACTCAAGGGCATCTTGTCTGTGTGCGACGAGCCCCTCGTGTCCGTTGATTTCCGTTGCAGCGACGTCTCATCCACCGTAGATTCTTCACTCACTATGGTGATGGGAGATGACATGGTTAAGGTGATTGCTTGGTATGACAATGAGTGGGGTTACTCACAGAGGGTGGTGGATCTTGCTGATATTGTTGCCAACAACTGGAAATGATCAAATCCTTTGTTTTTTCTTCTCTTTATTGATTCTCGTGTCTGTAGATTCTTATTTCCTTCCTTTGGGAAATGTAATGAGGGAGCAAACAATTTTCGTCTTCGCTTATATCAAATAATTAACACTGTTAATAGAGACTATCTGCCTAGTCTTTCGATATATTTTCTTACAAATGTGTGCAATTGGGTGTCTAAATTTTGGTTCTTGCATCAATTTCATGTCATTTCCTGTTACATTTCTTGTTCTTATATTTCCAAGACTCAATCATGGCAAATCAACTCAAGTGTGTCTAAATGGTATTGATATTTTACTAAAAGGTATTAGTTGGTTTCACTAAATAGTATTAGTTACTTTCACTGAACGGTATTAGTTGTTTACTAATGAAAAAAAATAGATCCCTGTCGGGCACGCACAAATAAGAAATCTAGGCATTCCGCTCTGAAAATCGCCAAAATCGTTGATGAACCCGTGCCATCCATACAAAATACACATGCTTCAAGGTCTACACAAACAGTCTACATATGATAATGCATACATATACATATGTAATAATGTAAACGACAGCTAGTTCTGGCACATAATTATGAGGTAGTGGTAGCTTCAGAGCTCTATAGAATGAAATTCAAGTCCCGTACGCTGGCCGATAAAACTTTGTATACATCAAATGCGTTCCCCGTAGGAACTTCATTCAGAAGCAATCCACCTCCCGCCTCTTATTCTGGCCTGCAGAAGTAATAAAGGAACAAACTTTGAGTCAAATATTTTACCATGCTAATTTTCTGAAAAACGAAAAAACATAAATTATTTCCTTTCATAAAAATAAGGATGCATAAGATGCTGGTGATAAAACAAAGCAAAACACATAAAGAGCTCTAAAATGCAGTAAATGATACAAAGGCTCCGGATGCATTTACAAATTCATCAATGAAATCATGCCCAACAATAATAGTATAATTGGACAGCAGATTAGATTTCAACATGATTACCTCCAAACTCCTTAAACAGCAGATGAAACAGAATCAACCGTTAGTTGACTTAGTTCAAAGAAAAGTGCACAGGACAATAGTTTCCAAGTTATATACTGATCCTCATGATAAGCAAATTAGTAGGGGATGGAACATATACACTTATTACAGGCAAAATTTCACAGGAAGTGCATTGGCCCATATGATTACTTACATTAAATTCTGTTAAAGAAAATTTTGAAATTATGTCGGAGAAATATATGGGATTTACTGTCAGGCTATAGAAACTATGCAGCAAAGGGTACTCTTCAGGATTTTACATATCCATTCCCAGGAGAAAACCAAGTTCACTTCTACCATACTGTTTGGGTCACCGAAACGTCTATTTTTCTTCATTCATATATATTGCTCCGACATAAATTCAAATTTTGCTTTATTAGAATTTAATCTACGTCGAAGAGCATCACAAATCTAATCATTTAAGGATTAAATCGTTAAAGTTCCATCAAAGACCTCAATGAAGAAGAAACACAACTTATATACAATTTTTTATAGACAAGAGAATCTAAGTAACCAAGCTCTTGCAATCCACATAAGTTTGGACCCTCAACTCAAAACAACTACTTAGAATAAACTCAGAAAATTCATCTATAACAAGCACTGATGGATGCATGTAGAGGCAATTGCCCCACTTCAATTTTCAGTGCGAAATACTGAATATACCCTTCAAAATTTTTAAAATTTCATATATAATTTTAACACTACAAGAAAATAGAGAATTGCCTAGGAAATTTTTCAAAATGCATGACTATAGAATTTTAGATGAAAATAATTTCGTCCTTAAATAGTTATGATTGCCTACAACAATTTTTCCTAATTATATAGACAATTTCAATCCTCAAATTACAAATGTAATTGCCTACGAAAATTATAAATGTGTAGGCAATTTGCTTGTAAGTAATGTATTTGCCTTCAAGAATATGTAGGTAATATGTTTGCTTGGAATGTTAAAATTTTTATAGGCAATTTGTAGGATATTTAAGGATGTAACTATTTTGTAGGAAAATTTCGTAGCCATGCTAGAAAAGTCAATTCTATATATTTTTTTTGTAGTATAAAAATTAGACACAATAATAAATGGAGGAATGCTAATTTAGCATGATCAATTGTAATTCAAATTATTAATTAATTATAAATTATTTTTTATTTTATATCTTCCAAACTTGGACTATAAACAGCCTTCGATAACAAGAACATTTAACCTAATATAATAATGTTATATTAGATGTTAGCTCATGTCTATATAACCTAATCCAATAATGCTTTATTAGATGTTAGCCCATGTCTATATAAAGTTATACAGATCCAAGCAACGTTAGGGGATGCTTGGAACAAGCCTAGAGAATCTGGATTTGGGGGTTTAAAACTCAAATATTGAAATTCAACCCTAATGCTACCGCTATTACCCAATAAACTCTACTCTGTCACCTGCTACCACATTTCCTTATGTTGGTCCCGGTGCTAACGAGTCTCACACGTGTATGGGGGGGGGAATACACGTGTTCAGTGATTTTAAAAACTTTTCTTTCACTGAGGTCAGATGGGTCAGGTTATCCTGATGATTTGGCCCTGAGAAGCACAGATTGCCCTGAGTCAAAGTCTCATCGAGACAATGATCCCAAAATTTGCTTTGAAGCTTAGATTGCCCAAAGTTTATCAGAGAATTTGGATGATAACTATCTTATGAACCCTCGGAGAGAGTTAGTTCGGGTTTGGTAACTGTTTCTAGCTACTCAAGTAAAAGTGATGGTTGGCCCTATGTTTATACTCGTTTTACTTGAAAATCTTCATTTTAATGAAACATTGGTGATCGGTTCATGGATTGGTTTTGAATATCGAAGTGAATTATGAAAAACATGCAACATATAATAATCCAAAAAAACAACACAACAATTATAGTGGTTCGAGAGACTCAAGCTCCTACATCCACTCTCTCGACCTTCTGAGAGAAATTCCTTAACCACTTCCTAAAGCTTTTAACTCACCATAAGCTTACTCACTTTTCTACTTTGAGTTTTCTCTTCACTTCATATATACTAACTCAAAACACACACAAGTGTTGGGACTACCACAAGTAGCTTACTAACTTCTTCTCTAGAGTTTTTCGGCTTTTGTGAGCTTACTAACTCTTTTACAACTCCAACTCACCAACAAAGCACACACAAACTATCTTACAAAGGGTTTGAGTTTCTGGTTGGTTTCCAACTAGAATGAGATATCCTTTACAATAAGAACAATGCAAAGGCTAGGATATCTCTACTAAGCTTTTGATATTTCTTATCAATCTAGGCTTAGTGAATGAGCTCTCTCCAATGTGAAACACTTGGAAAATTCTTAGTGCTTCAATTTGCAATAATACGAATGAGCTCTTGAGTTGCTTTCAAATTTTCCGTGACCTCTCAATGTAAAGGGTCACTAGTATTTATAGACAACTTCACCAAAGCCACTCTTGAAAAACTATCCGTTGGAGGAGATAGCTTCATGAGTTTCCTCTTATGGTGTTTGATGAACGGCTATTTTTAGGGTTTAAATACTCCCTTGCATGTTTTAGGAAATATGCATTCATGAAACCAATCACCACTTTTTGCAGCTGGAACATAGTAAACATGATTGAGACTCAAAAAAAACATTGTTGTCTTATAATATTGGTTCTTGTCTTCAATAAATGTAGACAAACATAACGGTTCTTTTTTGTCAATCTTTCTGAATGAGATAACCTTAAACAACACTTAGACTTAGTTCATTTTGTCTGCATATGAATGTCTTGGACAATATCTATTTTTCTGAGTATTCGCGTTTTTCTCAGTTTTGTAGTCTTCAGATAGATATTATTCAGTGCCTCGGAACATTTGAGTTATCTTGAGTATTGATATTCTTCGAAGTTTTTGATAACTCATTGGGTCTTGATATCTTGATTTTTCAGATATCTTGATATCTTACTGTCTTGATATTTTACGAGTCTTCAAATATATTATTCGAGTCTTGATGTCTTGATGACATATCGAGTCTTGATGTCATCATACCGAGTCTTTGGCTCATGTCATCTTGAGTCTTGGAGTCTTGATTCTTTATTTTAAAGTTTCTTGTAAACTTCTTGAGTCTTGAAATCTTCAAAATCTAACCCGATCTATATCTGCTGAATATACATGGTGCAGATAACTTCCTGAACACTCTATACTGAATCCTGACTCAGTCTATCAAGATTATCCTGAACATGTCATACTCAGGGGTTTTGTGATCTAATCAAAATCTCTTTATTAAATTCATCTCCCAACACCTTATTTCCTTATACCACTCATCCAAACATTCAATCATTAAAAATCTTTTTATACTGTTTTTATAACATCCACTTTTTCCAACATTGATGGGATATTTAAGAAAAATCCTAACCTACACAATCCCAAAACAAACATAGAATTTCACTCCTCATCAGAATGTTCAGATTTCAGGACTTCTCCAGTCCTACCTGGGCACGTTCCAAACATCCACTTAGGCACACTCAAATGTTCAACTAGAAATAATTGATATCATTTATTTATAGGGACAAGTACTTTATCACATGGTACAAATGAGGGGCAGAGGGATTAAGTGTAACAGATTAAGATAAAGGAAATAATAAAGAAAATATAGAGAATATTAGTAGGTAATAGTTAATAAGGACAACACCAAACAAGGAGGAAGCTAGTAGCGTAAAGAGAGAGAGAGAACAAAAATTGTCTGCCTTGAAGAAGTAAAGGTAAACGAGATCATTTGACATGCAATTCAATATGTGATGACAAATCTACAAGTCTTATGACAAAGTGACATAACATGTACTAGAAGTTTTAAGTTTTCAAACACAACCTAATAAATTGATGGTTGATTCAAAAAATGCCATAAGTTGGAGATTGGGACTGATGAAAGAATTGTCTAAAATAAACAAGGTACGAATGTAGCAGTTCCACTTGACTAAATTTCAAAATCATTCAGTGAAAAACAGAGATATTCTTATTGCACGCGCTTGCACTAGTTGATTCACAATATTAATCATAAATCTCTGCTAGAGTATTTTGTCTTGATTAAGCGAACAAACTTTATCTATAAGTGTAATGTGCAAGTTCTGGAAGAGTATACTTGTTTTGGGATTATAGTGGACGTGGAAAATTCCGGACTTTGAAGTCCTAGGATTGCAAAATCTTGATGAATAGTTAAAATGTATGTTTGTTATTGGGTTTTATAGCGTAGGATGGTGGAAAAGTTGATTGATGTGATATTATTATATCATTTTGAGTGTATTGAGAGAATAAAAAAGTAGATGATGTGAGTGTATTAAAAGAATAAAAAGTAGAGTAATAGTAGGTGATGAAGTAGAGTAGGATTAAGAGAATTTCAAAATCCTTACTTTAAGTCTCAAAATAATCCACATTTTTGCGATCTGGAAATCTAATAAAATTCTGCTACAGCTATGATAGACATTTAAAGTAGTCTCAAAGTGGGTCTACGTTCTTGTAGACTGGCTAAAAAAACTTTCTTTTAGAGTCAAATACTTTTAATTATTATTTTGCGAAAAAATGTTTGATCATGCATTAATATCTATAAGTAATGCCTTCATGGCATCTACCACTGCCCATCACTACAACTCCAACAAGGTATTACATGAAAATTCATATATATGTTACAATTTGATCATAGGAAAAGGTGATCGTATGATACATGTTAGGATTGATAACTTTTTATAAGAATGGAATGAAAATGCTAAAACTTTTCTAAAAAAATGGTGATTGATATTAATAGATTAGATGGTCCAAACATATAAGACTGCTAGAATCTCCAAAGGAGGGTGGAAACCAGACTACCAACTGGCATTCAAAAAATGAAAGGAAATTCCTGTTCAAGAAAATTCCAAACTATTCCCACTCTTTATCTAATCATTCATGTAATTTTTTCCAAATAAGAGAAAATGAGGTGTAGACAAGAACAAAGCAAAGAGTCACTAAATCAATTAATCAATATATTTAAATCATAGGAAAGGTTAATGAAAGGCTGCATACCATTTAATAATCGAGCCAAAAAGCAAATGTTGCATTATAGGAACCTTCTCCAAAACTTCAACCTTATACATCTTTAGCAGCCCACTGTTTACCTTCTTCCAATTAGGAACACCACTAATGTCATCCAACATAGGTGAATGCTCAGCAAACAGCCCCTTCTTCACCTTCTTTATGAAAACAATACACGAGAGATACATATACTCGTTTGAGAAATTCTCCAATATGTCCTCATTGTGTATAGACTTTGGCTTCATATACTTGTGATCAATCAATTGGGATGACCCAAATATATATGGCAAAAAATGGTAGTCATCAAGCCCCCACACACCATGGGACCCAGCAGGCTCCAAGGAATAAGTGAGCTGTAATTTTCGCATTAATTCCATGTATTTGACAAACACTTTTGCCACCAAGGCTGGATAATCCTCTTCTTTAACAATTCCCAATCTTGCTAGACAATACAACCATGCTGCAAAATTTGTCTCATGGCCAGTTCCTATTTGATAAGATAGATAGAATAAGAAATCATTTGTCATTTTTAACTAGATAAAGCTACTATAGAGTCTACAAACATGTACAGGAAATTACACGTACCAACAAAAAACTATTTATATTCAAACAAAACAATATGTATCTCAGAATCAGAGACCCTATGAGTCTACGACCCACCCGTAACTAATTTTCAACGATGAACCATATTTATTGACTCAGTTTTAAAACAATCAAAGCAATACCTAACTTTAGACTATTTTTGCCTCCTTGCAAAAGTTTAAACTTAAAATCAAACAAAACCAAATTCAGCCCCATTAGCTATCAAAATAAAGCGATTAAAGGATGACTAATCACCCCTCTCTCAAGATACTCATCTAGGGGTCTTTTTCTTCTTTAATCAAAGGCATCAAATACAGCACACTAGTTTAGTACTCACAAAACTCTGAAGATTGTTCAATGGTATACTACTAGTTTAGTACTCACACTTTGCTAGACCATTTTGCCTGTAATGATATCAATTAAAGTGGGACAGTAAGAAAGAGACATTCTACTGAAATAATTAACAACAGGTAATCCTTCTTCTAAGGGAAAGACATTACTAAACCCACCTCAAAAAGCAGTAATTCCCAAATTACAAGAAATGAGATATAAAAACCCTAATTTATACCACAATCAATGCGAGAGGCATTCCCAAAGCTGTCAGTAAAATACGGCACCAGTTCCACAGCCGCATCGCTTAGTTCCGGCGGCAAAAACATCATCATAAATGCCTCCGCCTCACCGCTCATCCGCTCATGCCACGTGCGATACGAGATGTTTCCGTACCGCGCGCTCTGCTGCATCGGAGGAATTTCATCCACATAGTCAACTAATTTCAGGATAATCGAAACTATAACCTCGACGGTGGGGGAAACGTGGTACGGATCTGATAGCTTCCTCGATTTGATCGATTCTGAGAGGGAAACGACGAAACCTAAATAGTTGCGGCACGAATTGGAGGAGTGGAAGAGCGAGATGTCGTCCTGCGAGTTGATTCTCTTGCTAGGGATAGTGAATTGGTGGGGGAGAGCGAGGGGGTCGACCTTCTCGGCGTGGGGGACGGGTGTACGAATGATGGCCTCTTTGGTGTTGGTGGGGGACGGCGGCAGGTTGACGGCGGGGATGCGGATGGGGATGTACACAGGAGTGTCGGAAGGAGGCGGCGGAGTGGGGAACGCGGTGGGTCCGCCGCACCCAGCGCAAACTGATGGCGGAGGGAATTGTGACTGCTGCTGTTCGTGGCAGCTCCGGTGGTGGTGGTGGTGGTGGCGGTCGGGTGGGGGTTCCATTTTGATGGATTTTGAGGGCGTATGTTGGAGAAGGGGATTTGTATTTGTAGAAATGCGAAACGAATCTGTGAGTTCAAAATTGAAGGCCCAATTACTTTTAGGTCTAATTTTTTTTTTTAAATTACTTGTAGGTATAAAATAGGTATCAAAATAATATTGCTACCATTATTTTTAATTTATTATCCTTTTTTTTTCCTAATTACTCATTTTTGTCCTTTTCTCTCTCACTCTTCCTTCCTCTCTCTCTTCCAACTCGTTTTTTTTTTCATTTTCTGTCTTCCCAATTTTTTGATGTTATAAAAAAATTAGCAAAAAAATTACCGTGAAAATTAGCAAAAAATTCATATTCATTCTAATATTTATTTTTATGTTATAAAAAATTCAATCAAAATTCACGTTCATACAAAATTACACAACCACAACAATCCAATCAAAAAGAAATAACTTGTAATTTTCATACAAATAATTACATAAAATTACAAAAAAAATAATATTATATCAAAATTACATATTTGCATACTTAATTTCGACATGAACATGTTCATCAGTTGGATGAACATGTTCATCTTCGAGTCGAATGACTCAGTGTTGCAACTCGGACGCAACTTCATCACGACATGAACATGTACATCTTCCACTTCAAAAAATCATATCCAGATCCCTTCTCTTGCACCCCTCCGCCGACAGCGTCCCCTCTCTTCGCCGCCGCCTCACCAAACAAGAAAAGCAACCCAAAAGATCATATCTAACAAATTTAAACAAATTTCATAAAAAGAAAATCACAAACCTCAAAATTCAAAAATTATGCAGCAGATTCAACAAATTCAAAATATTCAAACTGTCATCAAAAAAAAAAAAATCAACAGATTCGTTGTTCAAAACTTAATTCAAATCCAAAAAATTAAGATTCAAATCCAAAAAAATTCAATAGATTCAAAAAAACAAACCCAAATTCGCTGTTCTTCACCATCGTTTCAAAAAAAACAAACCCAGATTCGTTGTTCTTCTCCGTCGTTTAAAAAAAACAAACACAGATGTTGGAAGGAGGGAGGCGGCACCACGAGGGCATGGGTCAGGCTGCACCGTCGTTCTGATTTTTTTGTTGGGAGTGGCGCTTGGGAATGGGGAGCGTCGCAGCTCTGGCGTGGGGAGTGGGATGGTTGAGGCGGTGTCTTGGCGGCGTGGGGGTATTTGGATTTTGGCCTTGGCCCGCGTGTGAACGAGATCTGCGCCCATGACCCAGCGTGGTGGTGGCGACTTCACCACCGATTCTGGTTTCGGTTGAGGGAGGGGCTTCGTCGCGACGTTTCTTGGTTGTGTTGGCGGGGGAGTGGTTTGGTGCAAGATGGGGTAGTGGGTTTGATGAAGAAGGGTTTTCTTGGGAGGGAGAGAGAGAGAGAAAGAGGGGAGTGAGCGTGACTGATCTGGTTTGGGGCGAAGGTCAGAGGGATTTATGGGAGGGAAGGGTATTTTGGGTTTTTTAGATGGTATTTTGCACCTATGACTAATACATTTATTTCCTTGCACCTAAGAGTACTAGTGATTGAATTTTTGGACCTCTTAGTAATTAACTCCGAAACTTAAAGGCTCTGTTTTGTTTTGGGATTAACACGGATGAACTTAGGACTTTGCTCTCCCCGTCTCATACGAGTTTGGGATTTAGAGTCTGGTTTTTAAATCCCACATTCCATCCACACATATAAATACCTATAAAATCTATTATTACTCTTCCCAATACATCACACTTTATTACTCTTCTCAATATAATATAATAATACAATATCATTAATCATTATTAAATATTGATTTGACATAAAGTTAAATCTCGCCCTACTCAAATCCCAAAATAAACACATACATTTACTATTCATCAAGGATTTTAAATCATTGAATTCTAAAATCTTGACTTGCTCCGCACACTTAAATTCCAAAACAAACGCAGCCAAAATGTTTTGACTTGATTTGTTTATTATTGATTTAAGCCCCGTTTGTTTACAGTTTTGAGAGGATTTGAAATCATGTAGAAGGGATTTGGAAGGATTTGATATAAAGTAAAAAGTGTATTTCTATTTTGTATATGTTTGGAAGTGTGAATTTTATAGGATTTGATAAAGTAGGATTTTGAAATAGTAGATGATAGAAATAATATTATATTGTAAAAAGTAACGTAGAAATGATTGAATGCTTGTTTAATGATTGATGTGTTTGTATATTATATTGTATAATGATAATAAAGTAAAAAATGAGGAGAGAGAATATTGAGTTTGATATATAATAATAATTGAAAAGTGTGCGATAGATGATTGATAGTGTATTGTAAATTGTGTTTGAAAAAGGTAAAATAGGTGTATTATAGAGTAGAATTTTAGAGGATTTAAAATTCTATACCGAAACCCTGATAAACAAACGGGGATTTGAGATTTGAAATTCTGAAAGCCACTTTCAAAGCCATAAACAGACAAACCCTCAAACTCGAGTTTAATTTGAGAAAAAAATAAATAAAAATAAGAGTATTACGAGATTTAAATATAAATAAAATAATTATTTGTGAGGAAAATTTAGTAGTGATTTAAATAATTAAGTGATACTATTTGAAAACAAATTTGGTGGACGGAGGAGGGAATATTAATTCACGATTTTTTATGAGCTTAATCGATTATATATATGAATTTTGACGATTTTAATAATATCAATATTAAATTATATTACTTATCAATTAATTATAAAAAAGTTAATATCAATTTCATTCATCAAACATTACCTCAATTTCACTTTTGCAACCGAATTTCACCCGTCATCAAAACTAGTCACTAAACTACAATTTTTTTAACCAAATTTGGTGACCACGTTAGACTGTCAAGAGACTAACGGGATCAACTAAATTGGGTGGGTTCTAATTAAATTTCCCCCAAGCCTTAATTTCTCTTCAATTTCACTTTGATTTCTTTCCAAAATCTTTCTCTAAATCAAAATTAACTTCTCCAACCTGATTGATATAAAGATCGATTATTTTGAGTTGGTTCTTGTAGTTTTGGGTGATTGAATTACAACATTAGTTTCTCCCGTCAATGCTAAAAGGGTAGATCTTGGGTCTGCACCCCTATATAGTAAGCACCCACGAACCCCATTGGGTTTACAGGTTTATAGGTTATTTGTTGTTTGCTTTTTAGTTATTGTAATAATCAAACATAGAGCACATCGTATATAGGACATGAACATAATCTTTTTCCTGCAGGGTTTTATATGGAGCACATTTTTTTTAATTGAAGCTCAATCCCACACTTACAAATCACACTTTTGATTCGAAAATCAGAGTCTCTTGTTGCTTTGAGCTCAAATGAATTAATTTTTTTTTAAACAACTTGCAATGTGGGGTCATGAATCATTGCCATAAAAAGAAAAAAAAAAAGAGAAGACATTTGGTTGAAGATTTAAAACTTGAGTGAAGAGAAATTAAGGAAATTAAAATTTTTAGATGAGATAAAATTCGTTCAGGCTTTACCTGTGTATATTGGTCTTTTAAATTTTCTCTGTGAAGAGTTGAATTGTTTCATTATTTTATGATTAGTTTCCTTTAATAGTTAACATACGTTCGAGGCAGAAGGTCAAACTGTTGGTCCAGGTGCAAACGAGTCTTACACGTGTATGGGGGGGGAATACACGTGTTCAGTGTTTTTAAAACTTTTTTTTACTGAGGTCAGCTTGGGTCAGGTTGTCCTGATGATTTGGTCCTGAGAAGCACAAATCACTCTGAGTCAAAGTCTCATTGAGATGAGTGATCCGAAGCCGCTTTCGTAAAAACCTCAGATAATCCCAACCGAGTCCTCGAAGCCAGAGATCCTGAGTTGCTTGGATCGAGATAACTAACTTCTTGAACCCTCGAAGAGTAAGTTCGGTTTGGTAACTATCTCGTTCTAATTTACTCGGAAATGTCTTGGAATGGTTGGCCATTAGTTTATACTCGTTTTAAAGCTTTCTTTGAAAACCTTCCTTTAATGGAATAGTGATTAGGCTGTGATTCAGTCATGCAACTTCAGTGGATTGATTCCAACTGAATATCGGTCACTCTTGAAAAAGTATGCTTTCAGATTTAAGTCAATGCAACAGATTAAGCACTGTTATAATAAAAGCAATAAACAACACAACAATTTATAGTGGTTCGAGGAGACTCAAGCTCCTACGCCCACGTCCTCTCTCTCGATCCTCGGAGAAATTCACTAATCACTTCCCGAGCTTTACGACTACCTCGCGTAGTTTACTTACTCAACTTCGCCCAACGAGCTTTTTGACTACTCCACGTAGTTTACTTACTCAACCCGAACTTGAGCTTTCTGACTACCTCCGTAGTTTACTTACTCAAACACAAACAAGCTTTCGGACTACCTCTACAGAGCTTACTAACTTCACCTCTAGAGCTTTTCGACTACTCGTGGTTTACTTACTCTTTACAACTCTTCTCACCAACAATCACACTCAAACTACCCTTCTAAAGGGTTTGGGGTTTCTTGGTTGGTTTCAACTAGGATGAGATATCCTTTACAATGAAGTACAAAGCAAAGGCTAGGATATCTCGACTAAGCTTTGGATATATCTTATCAAGCTAGGCTTAGTATAGTGAGCTCTCTTCGATTTAAATCACTTGGGAAATTCTTGGGTTTTCGAAAGTGCTTCAACTTGCAATAATAGGTTTGAGCTCTTGAGTTGCTTACAAATTTCCGTAACCTTACAATGTAGAGGGTCACAAGTATTTATAGGCATACAAAGCGAAGTCAAGGTCACTCTTGAAAAAAAACTATCCGTTGAGAGCCGTGAGTTTCCTCTTATTATTGGTGTGAGATTAAAGTCGACTAGATTTAGGGTTTGAGACTCCATTAACACTTTTTTAGGCAATAGCGTTTCATGTAGTCGGTCTTAACTTTTTTTGCTTTAAGATCAATGCGATGGAACTTAATCAAAGCCGCCGACATCTTTTTCAAAATCACGGATATCCCTCTTCCCTTTCACAAGGGCACCAATCGGTGACGATTTGTGGACGATGGTAGTCAGATGTTGTCTTCCTCTTTTTGACTTTTGTCTCCGAACGGTGATTAAAGGTAGACACAATATAGAAATCCATTTGATTTCTTGCTAAGGCTCTTTGGTTACAATCTTTGAGTTGATATAACCTTAACAACACTTTGACTTAGTTCCTTTTATGCGCATTTGAATGTCTTGGGCAATATCTATTCTTCGAGTAATCCGTTTTCTTGATATTGTATCCTTTGGATAGATGTGTTTCTTTTTGATTGCCTCGGAACATTCCTACAACTAAGGTTTATCTTGAGCATTTGATAACATTGAAACAAGAGTCTTGATAATTCTGTGTGCCTTAAGTATTTTTTGATCTTGATTCTTGATCTTTTTGTCTTTGAGCTTCATGAAGATTGAGTTGTCTTGAGTCTTACGAGTCTTGAGTCTTGAGGTCTACGAGTCTTGAGTCTTGAGCCTTGAGTCTTCGATTGAGTCTTGAGGTCTTCTAAGTCTTCTGAGATGTCTTGGTGATATTTTGAGTCTTCATCTTTGAGTCTTGATTCTCGATTTTGTCTTGAAAAGTCTTGATTAGATATGATGATTACATATTTTGATTTTGAATTGATTTCGATCTTTTTATCCTTCATTTCTCCTTGAGAATCTTGATTCGATTTCCCTTTGGTCTTTGATGTTGTCTTGATTCCCGATTTCATCGAAGTCTTGATTCTCGATTTCTCTTTGAGTCTTGATTCTCGATTTCTCGAAGTCTTGATTCTCGCCTGATGGTTGTTTTCTCTTTGAGTCTTGATTCTCGATTTCTCGAAGTCTTGATCTTTTCTTCGTTTCATTTTTTTGAAACTTGAAACTTCGGATTTCATCTTGAAACTCGGTGGCCGGTTTCCTCGAAACTTCTTGAGTTCTTGAGAATCTTGAGATCTAACTGTCGATCTATATCTCACGACTATACATTTTGCGAGATAACATCCACGAATACTCTGGCGAATCGACTCAACTATCAAGATTATTACGAACATGTCATACTCAGGGTTTTGGGATCTAATCAAAATCATATCTTTATTAAATTCATCTCCCAACAATTTCCTCCTTTTTGATGATGCCAAAACCTATCTTGTTACAAACATTTAACCTAAGCTCAGGTTTCAGTTTATCCTATTACAAGACTGGTTTTATTTTCAACAATTTCCCCCATAAATAATGAGTCTCCCAACAATTTCCGTACAGAGAATCTTACAACAATTTCTTCAGTAATGAATCCCTCAAAGGATTCATCACCAAATACTTAATTTCTAAATCAATTTCCCCCATATTCAAACAATTAATTCAGAGACATCATTCAGGCATATCAAAAGTAAAAGACATGTAAATAAGATAATGAGATATTATCTTTTGAGCATAAATGATAAAGCTTCATTGATGATGATTTTTGAGTTTACAGCTTACAATGAGTTTATCAAAAGCAAAAATAAAAACAAAAAGATAGAAAAATTACAAGTGTCTTCAGGTAAGTCTTGATCTTGATCTTGATTTGGCTCTTCTTGGTCTTACGCTCTTCATTTGCATTTTTTTCTTGGAGCAAGCCTTTGTGATTGAAGCTTCATCAGCGGGCACTTCCAGGTTGAACATTCCGAAATACCTCTTCTTTAGTGCATCTCTTTCCTTAATGATATCCGGATTGTTTCCTGTCAAACCCAATGAATAAAATATTGAGCATATTTCTCATTCAATTTCTTGAGTATATGGACCGGGGCTACTATATCGAATCTCGATTTGATTCGCTCTTGTTGACCTTTCCTTCATCTCGCAAGGTTCATCCAAATTTTTGGAGATATTTAGGATAGAAGGTTAGGAGATATTCAATGAATGCTTCATTTTGATCTGAGCTTTCCCCTCTCCATTCCTTGAGCACATCATAGTAGAACCAGAAGGTTCTCTTGACCTCTTCCCAACAATCATTGAATTTGATAGGCATCCATTTGTCAACGCGTGTGGCAATTTTCGTGCTTTTGATGTCCTCTCCTTTTGCTCGCAAACTTTTTGAATCCACTCATTCTTCTCGCTTCTTCTTCTAATTTCTTCCGATTACATGAGGCATGCGAGACCGCAAAGCGGCATTTTTCTCTCGCTTGTTCTATCTGGAGTGTCTTGAGCATTCTTTGTGTTGAAGACTTTTCTCGATCTTGACCGACGCAGACTCTTCTAATTCTTCAATCAACTTTCTTTGAACAATGTTTTTTATAATTGATAGGACTTTTCTTAGAAGCCTTAAGGTTTAGCACGCTTGCTCTACCGGGTTCAACAATGCCCAAGGCTTTCCTCTTCATAGGAATTTAATTCAAAGTTGGCAGATAAATTATCTTGAATTCTTTTGGCTTGTTCCAACCTTAGCTCTATCACTTTCTCTTTTCTCTCGCAACTTCAAGCATGGTTTCCTCCTTTGAAACCTCGAGTGTAGATCGGCTTCTCCACCTCATTTGAACTTGACTTTTTTCAAATCTACATAAGCCGACTTCCTTCAAGGCTTGGATAGGATATTCTTTTCGACTTGTTTTTTTTTTTCTCCAAAGTACGTGCCAATAACTTTCCGAGGTCTTCACAGGAGAGGTTGATTTCTCCTTTGCACCGTAATTTGGAAGAATTCGGAGAGTCTTTTCAGGTCCATATGGTATTGCTCTTTGCTTTACAATCACCTAAGACCTCTCCCCGCTAAGTTTTAAATCGATCCTGTTCATCTTCTAGCCTCCTGAGGTGGTTCTTTGCCACAGAGAATTCTTTAGAAAGATGGGCAAACTGGCCAAAGAGAGCATCTTTAAGCATCTCTGTCATCTTGGTCATGAGCATTGAGCTCATTTCCTCAAGAAGCCAGACTTGATCAAGATTGCTGCCGTTCTTCTCTCGCTAATTTCACCTCTAGAAACTTCGGTTCTCTCGGTGCTTAAATTTAAGTTCAAGATTCTTCTTTTCGTGACCTTGACACCCTCAATCTTCTCATTCAGCTTGTCTTCCATGGAGGTCATCTTTGAGGTCGAGTGTCTTGAATTTGCACAAAACTTGGATCAAGATGAACTATATTCAGATTCTCCATCTTCCGAGCTTAATTTGGACAATGTTTCTTCTATCTGAGTGATTTTGTTCAGCATTGACTCAACCTTCTCAAGCTTCTCCATTAAGGGAGTGAGGTCGATCTCAGGAACATTTTGCACCTTCAGGCCGATTGATTGATTTCGAGGTTTGGAGACACAACCCGAGGGTTGGTCTGCGACTGCTGAGCATCATCGGACTTTCATCCCGAGCTCCGACGATTCTCCATTTCTCCATCTCGAGCCTCAATCAGTATATCGAATAAGACAATTCAGAGTTAAAGATAGAAACTTCAGTAACTTTGGCATAATTGTGAATAGTGCCAAAAGGTACATTGGTTGAAGAGTTCTTGAGAACTTTCGATCGAGGTTAAATGATTCAAAGTTGATCGGCCATCACCGTTTTTTTTCCTTCTCCATCTCGAGATCGATCCTCAAGATCTCCCCTGTTGGTCCCCATCTTGAGATTTGTCTCTGATAATGGACTCTTCGCTAGGGGCACCAACTTCGATAATGAAGTAGCTCTCCTCTCTGATCTTTTTTTTCGAACTAGCTCATCAAAATCGGAAATTTTCATCCCGAGCTTTGTGTTTACGAATCCACGAGAACTTCGGTCGGGATAGTCGTCTTCTCATTCCACCAGTCTTCCCCTCGAATGGAGCAATGTTAAGCATCTCGGAAGAGTCATATCATGATTTGATGATGAAAACCCTTTTTCGACCTTTAATGAAAGAAGATATCTGAGATGATTTTTCTATTAGGTTGATGTAGATCGGCTTTGGTATGAGGCTTCTATAGCTCATTCAGGTAGCGGTCGGATGAAGTTCCCCTTGATGACTTAGGAGAGTTTTTCCATTGCTCCTCCTTGGCGTATCTTTTTATCGGTTTCTTGCTAACCGCCCTTCCACGAGGGTTTCTTCAATCTCGGGCTTCGGAGGTTCGTATAGATGGTTTCGGAAGCAAATTTGAAGGATCAAGAAGTAAATCACTCATCTTGGATGAGCTCATCGAACTTCTTTTATTTGCTCACCGAGTCTCAAAGAAGATTATCGAATGTTGTGCGGTCGAGTCCTCGGTTTACATCGATCTTTGGGTTAATGGGGCTGAGCTAGCATGACCTCGAAACATTCATTGACTCGGTGAAGTTGGTTAGGGTTCTTAAAGATGTTTTTCTGTTTGGCTTTCGTTCTTTTTGGGCGCGAGAGGTAGGTTTTCTTAAAACATCTTTGGTAGGAATCTCGAGGTCTATCGAGCTCGATTTAAAAAATTTCGAGAAATTTTATTTCGAATGGGAATTTTTCTTGCGATGTCTCAAGCACCTCGAGAGAAGACATCCGCTTCTCGATCTGGATAATGTCCAAAATCCGTCTGTGCCTTAGAGATAACTTCCGAGCAAGACTTCCAATAGCGATTTCGGCGGTTTGGCTCTCAAGTTGAATCTCTTGAGAATCATCTTGCCATCATCATCGGTGAGAACCACCATTCTTTTGCGCTTGGGGCGAGGTTTTTCTTCTTTAATTTTCTCACCCGCTCCTTCGCTTCCAACAACACCTTCCCCGCTTGTTGGGTTTCCTTTCAAAGAAGAAGCCGCAATTGGTGATTCCACTTTCTTTTCTTTCTTTCGATGGCGTTCGCTTTTTTCACAAAGAATGGGCTTGAAAAGCACCTTGGACTTAGGGAATGGGGTCGATTGGCTTTAAGATGTCCTCCTCCTCTCAGACATCTCCAAAATAAATGCTATTTTGGTGGCATGGTGGATCTTGCCTTTGATCGAGATAGCCGTCAACTTTTTTTTATGACCTTGGGCTTCTTCTCACCATTTGAATCAAGAATCGAGCCAGCAGTTGAAGTCGGTGGTGGGTGAAGCCTCGATCACCGCCATTAATCAGAGCTTCGGGGTACTAATCTGCTCAAAACTCCCCGAATGACTCATGATGCATTTGCTCACAATATCCAACAAAACTCTATATTGTGGCTTCAAATGCCTCTTATGCAGTGTAGCCTCAAATTTTACAGGATTCTCAGCAATCCTATCTAAAAACTCCTGCTCTCTACCCAACATATATACAACAGGATCCTCTCCTCTATCACAAAGCTCAAAAACATCGTTTAAATTTTTTGGAATTATATACGATTTCCTTTCAAAGTCGATGTATTTAGACGAGTGTTCTAAATGTGATACAGTAATCTTGGAATTTATACCATCCTCTTCATTTAACTTCAGATTACAGATGAACTCGATTACCTCTTTCGCGTATTCTTGGTCCGATTGGGTTTTGCATAAGATTGGTGAGCTTGGCCAAACGGATCATATGCAGAGCCTCCTCTTCTGGTTTAGAGTTGGTTGTGCTATCGAGCGAGACAACAAACTTGTACCAAGGTTTATTAGTTTCGGCCAAACGTTCGTAGATAGATAGAACCATTTTGAAGGATTTTAGAGAGAATAAGGTTTTTGGAAAGATGAAGCTTTCTGGGCAAAGGGTTTTGATTTTGCAGAGGAAATTTTGGGAACGAAGGGTTTAATAAAGTTTGGCTTTGAATGGCTTTCAAAGGATTAAATAGCTTTGAGATCGTGGGAAATAATACCGGTTAGGTGAAAAGCAACGGTTAAGATTAATCCTCGATTAATCGGGTATGTGAAAGGTCGATCCCCGAAAAGTAAGTTGCCATTTTAACTTCATTGGTGATTAAATGTAACAGAGCATTTAATGACTGTTTGACCTTCTTCGAAATTTCAAAGATCCCGCCCAAAAACATTCCTTAGGTGTTTTGTATTTATTGCGAATGATTACTGAGTTTCAGTTAAGCAATAAATACACTACATGAGTTAATACTACTTCAGACTAACTTTCCTTGTCAATCTTACTGAGTGTTAACCTTGATAAAATGTTAGTGTGATATCGAGTCTTGAATGGGTCATCGATCATCGAAAGCGATCTTCTTCGATTCGACATCGAGTATAGACTTTTAGTAAGTCCGAGTTTCTCGAGACTCGATTCAAGATTTCCATTTTATCTGAGAAGTTTCAAGAGAAATCGAGAATACTTCTTTCATGCATCCGAAAACCTTCAATTTTTTGATTTTGCCTCTATACACCTGGATCAACATCCCTAATTCAATCGATAGTTTCCCGAAATCTTGATTGACCAAAGGTTTAGTCAAGATATCACTCTCTCTATCACTAGATGAATTTTCTCCATCCTTATGTCCTTTTTCTCGACATGATCTCTGATGAAGTTCCTTATTCCGTTTGATTTCTCCTGAAGTCCATGAAGGAAATTCATCTTCCAACAATGGCATCTTAGATCTTCTTTCAACAGGCTAATGATGTCTTCATTAAATTTCGATTCTTGTCTTCAACTTTAGATTATTTTTTCGCATTACCTTGAAAAAAAATAGATTAGATCTGTGGTACCCATTTGGTATAGGGTCCTATCGTTTTTCTTTTATTTTGTATTTTTCGAATCCAAATCTTCTTCGACAACTCTAATCACTTTAGAGTGGCCGATCTGATTCTTCCATAAACATCAACATACACATTTACTACTCGGGTGCCTTATGATCTTTTTTTTACGTGTATGAGTCTTATTTTTTTAGCATGAACATGAGCCTTAAGATTTTTTCTTTGGTTCAGCCTTTTGTTCATTTGCTTTGGCTTTTTGTGATATCAGGATGGCTTTTGGTCCGAATCTTTGTTGACAATCCTTTTTCGGGTTCAGTAACCTTTACCCTTAGGCAAGTGGGGGTTTCAACAATTTATTGTTGCTGTCTTGAAATTTTGGTCTTTCAATTATCTTGAGGACTTGGTCTCTTCGGGGATTGAGAATGTCTCAAAAGTAAAAAGGCATTTTAAGAATGAGTGTTTTCTCTTTTCAAGATTCCTCGATGGTTCAATGTAGATCTTTTTAGTGTTTCATTCTTAGCTTCGAGGCTTTTGAAGTACTTGCTTTCGAAATTTTCCAATTGAGTGCTCGGGTTTTCTAGCCTTCACCGAGGTTTGGGCTTTCCTACATGATCATTGAAGGTTTTTTTTGAAACCATGGGTCTTTTTTCCTTGTCTACAACCTTGGGCATTTCTTCATTTTGAAGTGTGGGTGCCTTTGGTTTTACAAAGATTTGTCTTCTTGCTACTTGATGCAAAAGATTCGGATGACCATGTGAGGTTCCCCTGGAATGTATCCCAATCCAGATTTTATAGTGGCAGATCTCTGGTAACTCAATTTCATCTATTACTTTAGATGCAAGATTCAATAGAGTTAACTTCTTCTCATGCACTATCCTCACAGATTCAGAGAGTTTCATGCTTCTCGAGAGAGGTCATTGAACTTAGTTTCGATCATCTTTGAATCTCTTGATGGATTTCTCTAGCTTTTAGATTAGGGTCACTATCATCTTCTCTTTCTCTCGAGAGTTGTGAGTTGTGCTTTCGAACATCCAGTTCATCAATAGCTCCCATTAATTGAGAAGTGATCTCGGTTTTGCTAGAATATTTCCACTTTAGATTGGCAAAAAAAACCTTGATTTCCTTTATTCGCTCTTGAGTTTCATTTAGCTTGAGTTCTTGTAAAACAAAGATAGTCCTTCATCGATTCTCAAAAGAATCCATCAAGGTTAAATCGATTTGTTCATCTTGAACTTAACAACTCTTGTGCTAGTGTAGCAGCAACAAAGAGATAGAAGAACTTACCTCTCCTATAGCCATGAGACAGATGTCATCCTTTGTCACTTCTCGAGCACATTTTATCCGAGGAGATTTAGAACCATGGAACTTTCTTGAGACTCCTTTTCTTCCTTAGCAATCTCAAAGCAAAGTGTATCCCATATTTCCTTTGTATTCTCACAATGAGAGATCTTCCTCATAACACCATCATCAATAGTACTATATATTGTATCTTTGGCAATATAGTCAAGATTGACTAACTTTTCTCGATCGAGAGTAAGTTGATCATCGACTTTGGCAATTCAAATCCTCGAATCATTTCTCTCATCTTCAGTAACTGGGATTCACAACATTGAATTGGAATGGTCCTTCAAGAACCACTCTCCACATTCTTTCATGCTTAGAGTACTGGATGAGCTTCGCATTCTTAATTTCCACAAATCATATTTCTCAACTGAGAACATTGTAAGTTTTGTAGAAGGCATGATGTCTGAGATTTATAAAATTTCAGCAAATAAGATCAGTTCAGATAGACCACAAGTATTTTTAGAAAATAAAACTTTGGTCAACAAAGCAGGTGGTCAAGTTGAACCAACGATTTCGATACCACTTGTTGGTATCAGATCATAGACGGATTTAAAAAATATGGATCAGCTCAGGCGATCACTTTGAAAATAGTGATCTGTTGAACTCCCACTCTGATACCACTTGTTGGTCCCGGTGCAAATGAGTCTTACACGTGTATGGGGGGGGAATACACGTGTCAAAGGTTTTTAATAACTTTTTTCATTTTTATAAATTTTCGAGGTCACTTGGGTTAGGTTGTCCCGATGATTTGGTCCCGAGAAGCACAAATCGCTCCGAGTCAAAGTCTCTTGAGATAGTGATCCTCGAAACTTTCGCTTTCTTTAAAACCTCAGATAATCCCAATTGAGTCCTCGAAGCCAGAGATCCCGAGTTGCTTGGATCGATAGATAACTTCTTGAACCCTCGAAGAGTAAGTTCGGTTTGGTAACTATCTCGATTTTAGCTACTTCGGATAAAATCTTTGAATGGTTGGCCCTTAGTTTATACTCGTTTTAAAGCTTTGCTGAAAACCTTCCTTTAATGGAATAGTGATTAGGCTGTGATTTAGTTATGCAACTTCAGTGGATTGATTCCAACTGAATATCAGTGAAAAGTATGCTTTCAGATTTAAGTCAATGCAACAATTAACCATATAAAGAAAGCAATAAACAACACTGACAATTTCACGGTGGTTCTAGAGACTCAAGCTCCTCGTCCTCTCTCGATCCTCGAGAGAAATTCACTAATCACTTCTCGAGCTTTACGACTACCTCGCGTAGTTTACTTACTCAACTTCGACTCGAGCTTTACGACTACTCCACGTAGTTTACTTACTCAACCCGACCTTGAGCTTTCTGACTACCTCCGTAGTTTACTTACTCAAAACAAACAAGCTTTCGGACTACCTCTTTTAAATAGCTTACTAACTTCACCTCTAGAGCTTTCTGACTACTCCGCGTAGTTTACTTACTCTTTACAACTCTTCTCACCAACAATCACACTCAAACTACCTTCTAAAGGGTTTGGGGTTTCTTGGTTGGTTTTCAACTAGGATGAGATATCCTTTACAATGAAGTACAAAGCAAAGGCTAGGATATCTCGACTAAGCTTTGGATATATCTTATCAAGCTAGGCTTAGTATAGTGAGCTCTCTTCGATTTAAAGCACTTGGGAAATTCTTGGGTTTTCGAGTGCTTCAACTTGCAATAATAAGTTTGAGCTCTTGAGTTGCTTACAAATTTCCCGTAACCTTACAATGTAGAGGGTCACAAGTATTTATAGGCATACACCAAGGTCACTCTTGAAAAACTATCCGTTGGAGAGATAGCTTCGTGAGTTTCCTCTTATGGTGTGTGAGAAATGGCTATATTTAGGGTTTGAGACTCCCTAACACGTTTTAGGCAATAGCCTTTCATGTAGCCAGTCTTCACTTTTGCGATGCGGAACTTCGATTGCCGACATCTTTTTCAATGACACATTCTCGATGTCGAAGGTCGGTACAAACGATCTTTGTCTTCCTTTTTGACTTTTGTCTCCAGTTAAAGGTAGACACCTTCAACGACTCTTTTGGTTACAATCTCTGAGTTGATATAACCTTAACAACACTCTGACTTAGTTCCTTTTGTCTGCATTTGAATGTCTTGGGCAATATCTATTCTTCTGAGTAATCACGTTTTCTTCAGTATTGTATCCTTCAGATAGATATTTTCAGTGCCTCGGAACATTCAGGTTTATCTTGAGCATTGATGCATTCTTGAGTCTTGATAATTCTTGTGCCTTGATATTTTTGATCTTGATTCTTGAGGTCTTATGTCTTGAGTCTTGAGTCTTGAGTCTTGAGGTCTTACGAGTCTTGAGTCTTGAGCCTTGAGTCTCTTGAGTCTTGAGGGTCTTACGAGTCTTGAGTCTTGATGTCTGTCTGGATGTCTTGGTGATATCTCGGAACATTGAGTCTTCATCTTTGAGTCTTGAGTTCCTCGATTTCTCCTTTGAGTCTTGATTTCGATTTCTCCTTTGAGTCTTGATTCTCGGTTTCTTGGTCTTCGAGTCTTTGAGTCTTGATTCTCGGTTTCTCCTTTGAGTCTTGATTCTCGATTTCTCCTTTGAGTCTTGATTCTCGATTTCTCGTCTTTCATTTCTTTGAGTCTTGATTCTCGGTTTTCTCTTGAGTCTTGATTCTCGATTTCTCATTTGAGTCTTGATTTCTTCGTTTCATATTGAAACTTGAAAAATTTCATCATATTGAAACCGGTTTTCTCGAAACTTCTCGAGTTCTTGAATCTTCAGATCCTAACCTGATATATATGTGCTGACTATACATTTTGCAGATAACATCCTGAATACTCTAAAACTGAATCCTGACTCAACTATCAAGATTATTCTGAACATGTCATACTCAGGGTTTTGGGATCTAATCAAAATCATATCTTTATTAAATTCGTCTCCCAACACAAACGATGGAATACAGTGATGGAAAAGAGTGCCCAATCCGAGTTTGTCAAGTTCGAGCTCTTTGAATTCATGGTTTTACGTATGAAGGGAATTTGTTTTTTATTTTGAATATATAAAAACTACTCCCTCTGTCCTATTTTTGATTATCCATTTACTGTAGACACGGAGATTAAGAAAAAGTAGGAGATAATAGTATTAAATAGTGTAAAGTGGGTAAAGTGAGTTTGGTGGAGGAAAATAATAGTATTAAATGGTGTAAAGTGAGTTTGGTGGAGAGAAATAATAGTATTAAATAATATTGGATGTTGCTTTATTACCTTATTTGAAAATGGATAAACAAAATTAAGACGACTATTTATGGAAAATGGATAATCAAAATCAGGACGGAGGGAGTATTACTTTAAATTAATTACCTTATTCATTTTAAAATAGATTCACAATTCATTACACATTTGAGCTTGGAGAGCTCCACTTGGACAACCCTTTTTTCGAACAGCTCTCCAAGTGGTTAAAAACCGCTGTCCAAGATCAAAGCTTAGACAACGGTTTATAATCGTTGTGCAAGGGTAATTGGAGAGCGGTTTTGAACCGCTGTCCAAAGTAAAGCTTGTATTTTTTGTTTTATTTTTTGTTTTAATTTGTAAATTCTTTTTAGGTACAGTTCAAATATTTTATTCATTAAATTCTCGTGTTATTTCTTTTTAATATTCGTCTTATATAATGAGATTAACACAAACTCTTATGTAAAATTTGTTCATAATATTACTTGTTTAAATAGAAAAGTATTACTTGTTTAAATAGAAAGGTATAACTTGTTTAAAGAAAAGTATTACTTGTTTAGATGAAAAAGTATTACTTGTTTAAAGAAAAATATTACTTATTTAGATAGAAAAATATTACTTGTTTAGAAGGAAAATTATTACAAGTTTAAAAGAAAGGTAGTACTTTTTTCTAAAAAGTACAAGTAAAAAATATAATTTTTAATATAATTTAAATTTATATAAAAAATTTTTTATATAAAAATGTGATTGAATTAATAAATAAGATAACTGAAATAAAGAATTTTAAAAAAAATTGTAAGAAAAAATGATTTTTAGAACATATAGAATTAATTTCATTAAATAAAAGCAAGAAAAATATTACTTGTTTAGATGAAAAAGTATAACTTGTTTAAAGAAAAGTATTACTTGTTTAAATAGAAAAGTATTACTAGCTTGTTTAGATAGAAAGGTATAACTTGTTTAAAGAAAAGTATATATTACTTGTTTAGGAGAAAAAATATTACTTGTTTAGAAGGAAAAGTATTACAAGTTTAAAAGAAAGGTAAAACTTTTTTTAAAAAAACAAGTAAAAAATATAATTTTAATATAATATAATTTAATTTAAATTTAAATTTATATATAAAAATTATTATATAAAAATGTGATTGAATTAATAAATAAGATAATTGAAATAAAGAATAAAAAAAAATTTGTAAGAAAAAACGATTTTTAGGACATATAGAATTAATTTCATTAAAAAAACGCAAGAAAGCAAGTGCCCGAGCGAAATTGATCCCCGCTCAGGCGCCAAAGGTCCCGTGTTCGATCCCCCATGTGAGCGAATAATTACCTCAATTAATTGGGAGACTTGGTGGCTTATATATGAGATGTTTGGTCAATTAATTGGGAGACTTGGTGACTTATATATGAGATGTTTGGTGGGTCCGTGGCTAAAAATTAAATTTTTAATTTGGACAGTGGTTCACAACCGCTGTCTAAGTGCTTACTTTGGACAGCTGTTCATAACCGCTGTCTAAGTGTCAACTTTACTTAGACAACTGTTACTTGGACAACCCTTACAACCGCTGTCTAAGGTCATTTTTAACAGCTTTCCAAGCTCAAATGTGTATTAATGATTATTTATACAATAGAAAGAAAATAAACAACTTACATGGCTAAAGTCCACACTTGACACCTGATATGGTTTCAAGATGTAAATGTCAGAGGACAAATATAAATTAGATTGAATCACTTTTTATGTACATATGTTGCTTCATATAGTACATTCTTTAAATTTTAATATGTATATATAAAATAAAGATGGTTAGGTATTTTGTAATTATATGCATGTCACGTCTAAATAATGAATTATTATAGGTAACTAGAATTTCTCCCGTGCGATGTACGATTAGTGAAGACTTTTTCTAAAAAAAATATTTTAGTCGCAACATGCGAAATGAACTTTTCAAAATTATAAATAAAAGAATTTCATAATTTACAGATACAATGATAATTAATAATAAATACAACTAATTATATGTTTATACATGGTAAATTTTTTTAATTTTGTGTAAAGTAATATTAAATATTTTAAAAAATAATTATTTAATTATTTTTGTGGGGTTTAGTAGTTTAGTACAGTGTTTTCAAAAACCGGTTGAACCGCCCGGTTGAACCGGTCGAACCGTGAACCGCTCATGTCGCCGGTCCAATTACTCCTTAAAAACGGTTAATTCGATTTTATTATTTTTATTATTTATTAAATCACTTTTTTTTTTTTTTTATTATTTTTTTCTAAACCTCTCTATATAATGTTATTGTTTTTATCTCAATATCATTTTCTCTCAAATAAATTCATTCACAAGTCATTAATTTCATTTAATCTCTTTTATCGTCACATATTATTGTGGAATTAATCCACAACGTCATCATCTCTGATCTACAAACTCTATTGTATTTATTTTAATATAAGATTTATAAGTTATAAATTAGTATAATTTTAATATTTTATAAATAAATATTTATTTTTTAATGTAACATACAAAATATAAAAGAAATATGCATAAATCAATTTAACGGTTGAACCGTCGGTTCAACCGGTCCAACCGGTTGGACCGGCAACCGATGCCTAGACCGGTTTGATCACCGGTTCGGTTATGAAAACACTGATTTAGTATATATATATATATATATATATATTTGAGTTTGTAATTTATTTTGGGCTTATTTCAATTATTTAAGTGAGTGAATTGTGGAAAGTGGAGAAAAAATGGGAAGAAAAAAGAGGAGAGAGAGAGTTAAGAAAATAGGCGGGAACAGTTTTTTTATAGACTTTGTTGTTTTTATATATGTATAGATATGAAGATAGAAAATAAATAATTCAATGTGAATGTTTTGTCCAGCGCGAAAATGTGTATAATGTTGTATTATAAGGGAGGAAATTCAGATAGTTCAAATACTACCTCCCCAATGAAACAAAAAAGCATAAATCTAGTTGCATAACACTAGAAAGCTTGCATACAATCTGACACTAATTTAATTGGTATTGTTTATGCAAATATATTCATTGAAATCCTTCTATAGCAGTCTTCTCACAATCAGTTACACATGCGTCCACACTATTAGTATCTGCAAAATCAGTATATTTCCTTCAGCATAATAGTTATACAAAATAATATGAATCATTTATTAATATATATATATATATATATATATTGAGGAGAGGGAGAGAGAGTACCGTTGCCAAATGCGACGCAATTATGAACAGCACAACCAAGATTATGATAATACAGTTCTTGGGGTTTATTTTTACCACTTTTATAACACTTTATCAAACATTTGACGGCACATACTGTTTTGGATCCAGATATTACACAAGGCAATATACATTTTCCGTAACAGAATGCAAAAGACGTGACGCCTGCGGATGCATTGCCTGTAAATATTAGGACCAAAACTAAGATTATCAACGTTGTTGGCCCGTTATGCTTCATCGCCATCTCTCAAATCACTTTTTTCTCTCTTCTTTTGCACTTGTGCTATTAGTTATATGAGCTGCGATTTCAAAATAGCTCTAGAGATACTAGTTTTTATAGTTCATGTAAATAAAACTCTAGGTGAAGGGGCTAAGTGCGAGTTTTCCATATTTTGTGTAAATAATCTAAATGAATTAATTGAATTAATTAATATTGAATAGTATAGACAATTATATTAGACATACATCTTCGATTATACCATTTTGGATCTGGCTCTCATCATTTTAAGATTCTGATCCTTATTCTGTGTTAATTAAATGGCAATAAGAGGATGCTAATTGAGAAAAATATAGAAAGATATTTATACCCATAAGATTTGGCCTATTTATTTTATTAATAAAATATCAATAAAGTAAATCATGAATTTAATATTTAATTTATGGAGAATTAATTAATAAAAGATTAATTTGGAATTAATTATTATTAGTGTTTAACTAAATTGGATTTAATTAAATAGGAATTCCCAATACTAATATATGGAATATGATTATAGGATTTAATATATTTGGAATCAAATTGTAGAGATTTGACATATATGAGAATTAAATCCGTAGAGATTTTATATGTGGGAAATAAATCTAAGAGATTTATTTAAATAAAGATTAATGATTTTATTTCCCAATCAGGCCAGCTTAGAGTTTTAAGCCGGGTCTCCCTATATATATGAGCTCTTGGGAATTCAGAAACAACATTAATTCATATTTTCTTCATAAGATCTAGAGTTAGAATTTTCCTAGCAAATTCATCTCGGGATTCGACGCTGGCAAATCCGTGCAAGTCCGTGATTGGGGATTACGTGGATAACATAGTTGAGAAATCTGCTTTTGAATTACTGTAAGATTTCTTGTTATGATTATTGTTATCGTTTATGCAATTATATGTTCGTTGTTGGTGAACTGTTTAATTCCGCTGCGCATGTATTACGTGTTTACGTGCCTCTATATTCCAATAAGTAGGGGCAGACGTCAGTTGAGAGACTGCGCAGGAGGAACACCTCCCAAGCCCTCATTTTATCTCGGACAGATAGGCACCGTCTCCTCCCTCGCCCTCTTTTGAGGTCGCTTGGTGGCTGGCGGAGCGGACTCCGAAGTTTCTTCTTCCCCTTATCGGCGGTGGAAGGGTCGGTGTGAGTCGGCGCTGCAGAGGAGTGCTCATATTCGACACTCGCCTCAGCAATCCAAGCACTGATTTCTTCCGGGAGGCCATCACAGAAGCTGATGGTTGGCGTCGGTAAATCGGGAAATCAAGAACTGCCATGAAACAAGAAACTTGTAAGTCTCAAACCCCAAATTGTCACCGACAAAAGTGTTGGCTAAAGAGCTACGATATGTGTACAATTCGGCGCGAAGTCGCTCGAGCTCGGAGTTCAGAGCGTTGACATCTCGGTGGCTTGGAGGAATGTCTCGAACCAGCTTGAAAGCCTCAGTGAAATCCCAGTATAGCTTGAAAGGTCGGGGAACGAACACTGCAAAATAGAATGAGAATTAGATCAGTACGATTTCAAGCACAAAGATAAAAGACTTACCATTTTCAGTTGGGATTGCATAATCCGTTGGAACATGTATGGGCAATGGACTTGAGGGATCTACAGACTCCCACGCCACTCCGACGAACCACCACCTGTAGTGCCACCCCTCAATTTTATTCGGGATCCCACTCACAAGTTCCCGACCTTTGCGAAGTCGCAAGGCGTTGTAACCACCCGCGTGGGCCACGAGATGCAGCACATATGAAAGCTCGCCCGGGTTGGGCATCCGATATAACCCGGCCTGCCCCAACACAGTCATGGTGGAGATAATGTAACTCCACCCATTTGGCATGATCTGTGTGAGGCTCTGATTCTAGGCCTCGAGCAGATGGGAAATAGCTGGGTAAAATGGCAATCGGATCCCAGCCTTCATAGTGTGCTCATTCACTGCTATCATTCCCAGAGGCGGCTGGTCGACACTTTCATCAGAGGCCGCACCGTAGAAATGTACATCTCTGGTTACCTTGAATTGGCGACGAAGTGAGCACACATATCGATAAGACAAAGTCGATCGATATTTCTCATCAAATGCCGCGAAGTCTAATTTGACAGACTTTTGGAACTCGCGCTCAGGTCGCTTGTAAGGGCCCCGTGATGTATAAGCCCCATAATAAAAAAAACTCGCTCATAAGCCCCAGTATCACGGGCCGGGTCAGAGGGCCCCTCAACCTCCGCCATCTCCGCCCGAAAGGTACGGATGGGACTAAGGTCCACCGGAGGGAGATGGGTAATTTCACCCAGCTCCTCAAGGAAAGCCTCGTCGGTCTCCTCATCATTCCCATCATCCTCTCGATTACCACCAGGGGCATCGACCGAAGATGACGAAATTGCAGAGCTTTCACCCGCGATACCCGCGGTGGAAGATGATCCATGGAGGCGTCGTTGAGATAGAAAAACATCGTCTTCACAGGAAGATGATAATGCCATAGGTTGGGAGGCGACGAGAGTCGTAGTAGGATCTGTGGCCATTGAATAAAATTTGCGAAGGAAAGAGCAAGGAATTTACCTGAACAGATTCTCACCGGATTCTCACCACGGCTTCCCATTGGAACGACCTGCGGTGCTTTCGCATTGACCATAACCCTTCGTTACCAACCTAGCTTTGTAGGTTTGTACTTTACCATTTACATCAGTCTTACGCTTGAAGACCCAATCGCAACATATGGGTCTAACCCCTTTAGGCAACTCAACCAAGTCCCAGACTTGATTGGTGTACATTGAGTCCATCTCGGATTTCATGGCTTCATGCCACTTCCCTGAATCAATATTTTATATTGCTTCAGAATAAGTATTAGGATCGTCCTTATCCGGTAAGTCCATATTATCAAGTTCCTCCAAGAGGTAACCGTATCTTATAGGCGGATTACGATTCCTAATTAGCTTACGGAGCTATGGTTTTGCAGGCTGTACATTCTGATTGTGAAAATTTTGTGGTGCATTGATTTCATCAATGTCCTAAGAGTCCTCAAGAGCAACACTTTCAGATGCCTCTTGGGCGGGAGTTTGAACTATGTTGTTCTCATTCAGCCCACTTGGAGGTTCTTGCACTGGCAAGCATACTCCAATTACGCTCCCACTAGCTGAAAGACGATCACCTAGTGAAAGACTTCCACCGTGAAAGTTGTTGAATGCTGTTGTGACCTAGATTTTACGTCTAGGGTAACTTAATGTTATTAAACGGGATCAATCAAGTAACGAGTAACAAATATGAAATAGACTCAAATTTGGTTACCCAGTTCATCTTTTGAATAAGACTACGTCTGGGGGCGCCCAAGCCAGGAGTATTTTATTATTCTTTTCTGCCTAGAGTTCTAAGATTTTGTCCGTTTACAATGAATGATACAAAAGGTATTTATAGGCAAGAAACTAGGGTACACTCCTCCGTGGGCTTCCTTCGATGGGCTTGTCAAGCTTCCAGCCGCCAGAACTAGGGTTTTATCGGTCAATCCCGCGATCTCCGCGTCTGAATACACTTGCCTTGCTTATCCCGCGATATCCGTGCTCTCGGTTACCCATATCTCTGCCGGAAATAGCTGTCTGAGGTTGCTTCCGACTTGTGGTCCTTTCCAAGGTCGAATGCAACCTTCTTGTTCCTTCTAAGTCGCTTCGCGACCTTCTCAGCTTTGAGGAAGTCGCTTTGCGGCTTCTCGATTCTTATCGAAGTCGCTTTACCCGATCGCCTCACCGGGTTGGATTATTCCATGGTACAACAATTGTCCCTCAAGTCGAGGTCGCGTGCCTGCATCAGGACCTAGGCTTGATTTGTAACTTGTTTGACCTGGGGAGAATCGACCTCAGGAAGCATTCCCGAGATGCCTGGTTAGTTGTGGGAAGGTGGATTATTGCGTCGATTCGTGCGAGATTTGATGGATTTGCTATGATGATGTTGCGGGTGGATGAGGTCATGCGCCGCAAGCCTCTCCAATCGGGGAATGCGGTGTAGATTACGCTCGACTTGCCCGACTTTGTTTCTTCGAGAGGGGTCCGACTTATGTTTTTATTGCACTTTGACCCCCGTTCCCTTCTATAAAAAGAGCTAGGGCTGCATCTTTGTTGTCATTTCTTCTTCTTCTTCGCGCAACTCCAATTTCCCCTCGAACCCAAGATCCCACCTCTCCGGCGAGACTCCGACAAGACTACATTCAGGTAATTCCCCCTTTTCCAACACTCTTACCATGGCTTCTGATCCTTCTACGCCCGGTGCCCTTTGTCCTCTAGCCTCTTCGTCCTCAGAGGAAGACAACGTAGCGATAGCCCACCTCTGGCAACACCGTGGCTCCCGTTCTGCCGCAGGCCGTGAGGGCGGATCCTCATCCGCGGGTATCCGACACATTGCCCAGGACACCAAGGGCATAGATGAGCAGTTTCTGCAGGAGTTGGAGGAAATTACTCATCTCCTTCCTTTGGACATTGGCATGTTCCGCCCCGCCGCATCATAGCGGGAACAGCCTACCGGTACCTCGGCTCTGGCCCGGGATTATGGGGCCTATGAGCGGGCTTTCGACTACCACTCTTATTCGGCTAAGGCCCCCTACAAGCGACTGAGCGCGCGTATAAGAGGTCGGTTTGAACTGAGTATATGGCTTTCGACCTGCCCCTGTATAAGTCGATTATGTCTGACCGGCACGTGCGTTCCCTCCGCCGGTTGTATAAAGTGCCCCGAGATGTGCATTTTTATGAGGCGACCTCCGATGAGAGTGCCGATCAGCCACTCTGGGAATGATTGCGATTAACGAACACACGATGGAGGTGGGGATTCGCTTTCCCCTTCATTCGGCGATCTCCCACTTGCTAGCGGCTTGGAACCAAAGCCTTACCCAGATTACTCCAAATCTACATACTCTCGACGATGACGGTTCTTGGCTTGGCTGGGCTACATCGGATGCCGACTCCTGGCGAGGTCGCTTATGTGATGTCGCCAATCTTTCAAGCTGGTGGCTATAATGCCGTGCGACTTCGCAATGGCTGGGAGCTCGTGTGTGGGATCTCGAATAAGGTCGCAGATTGGCATCGGAAGTGGTGGTTCGTTGGGGGCGCTTGGGAATCAACGGACCCTTCGAGTAAACTGCCCATTCGGGTTCCCATGGACTACGCGAACCTTTATCTTTATACCTCCGAGGTCGTACTGATCTAATTCTCCTTTTCTTTTGCAGTGTTCACGCCCTCGACCGCCGACTTGTTCTGGGACTTCCAAGAGGCGTTCAGGACCGTCTGTGATACTGCTCTGAGTCTTCGCGACGTCAATGCTATCAACTCCGAGATCGATCGGTTAAAGGCCGGGCTTTATACTTATCCCCGCCATCTGAATATCCCTTGTGAGTACTTGTTCTTTGCCTTCGATTCTCTCACACTTTTTGTTTTGGTTTTCGTCTGACACCTTTGGAGTGCAGATCCCGACATCCCCGTCTACCACCGTCAGCCCTCCGCAACAATTATGGCCTCTAGGAAGAAATTGGTGCTGGGCAAAATGAAACATGTGGCGGCCACCGACGTCCCTCCTCCGAGCTCGACTCCATCCGGCCCCTCAGCCGCTGATAGGGGAAAGAGGAAGCAGAAGAAGCCCACTCCTGAGCTCGCTCGGAAGAGGGCAAGGGACAAGACCCACCAGGAGACCGGGAGGTCGCAGCCCCGCCCATCCTCGCAACCTGCCTCCGTTCCTCGAGGAGATCGGCTCCCGGAGGACGACTCCTGGTTAGGCTAGGATGCCGATCGTGTCAGCGAGTAAGTTCTCGACTATGAATCCTCTCTTGTTGGTTTTTTTTTATTGACCCCCAGATTCCTTTTGCAGCCCAGAGCTCACCCCGCACAAGTTTGACCCCGAGGCCTTGAGCTTCCTGAGGTTGCATCATATCATCCCGGCTGGGGTTCTCGAAGGTTGGCCCGCCTATCTCTGGAGGGGTCTGCAGAACCTGACCCGGGGATGGACGCAATCGGACCACAGTAATGCTCGCCGGCAGAAGGCGATGGGCAACCTATACTCGGCCCTTGCCCATTCCCAGAAGGCGGTCTTCTATCTGGAGAAGACCAGTGCTCAGCTGGAGGCTGAGTTGGAGGAGCTAAAGAAGTCGCAGGCTAGGGTCACCGATCAGGCCAAGATGCTGGTCGCCGCGGGCGATGCTCAGAAGAGGCTGGAATCCTCCAACTCTGACCTGCTTAAGTGGCTTTTCTACGCTAAGGGACGTATGGCTGAGGTTGAGGGCGAGCTGAGAGGTGACTCGGCTGGAGGGCGAGCTGAGAGGGTGCTGACTGCGAAGGAGGGCGACTTCAGGAGGACTGAGGAGCTTAATGCCAACTTTGCGTATGTGATGGCCTATGTCGGGGCCATCCGGGTCTTTCATAAGGCAAACTCGGCCGGCGACCTCTCTCCTTTTATCGCCGAATTGTCGGATTATGTTCGTGACTATCCTCCTACCCCTACCGTCCTCCTGGAGATCAAGGACCTGGAGGACATGGGCGTCGACCTTTCCTTCTTCGCTAATCCGAGTCGGATTGTGCGCCCAGTCTCCGATCCGGAGGTCGCCCAGCCAGAGTCCGAGTCGGCCCCTGAAGTTCCCTTGTCGGAGGTCATGGAGGGGAATGCGGAGGAGAGGTTGATCGGTGGTTCTGCAGGGCCCTGAGTGGCGAAGTTTCTGGAGGCTCACTTTCTTTTCTTTTGACATTTTGATGTATCGGCCTTTGGGCTCGTTTCTTTGTATGCGCCTTCGGGCTCGTTTCTTTGTATGCGCCTTCGGGCCCCCCTTTTATCATTATTAATGAAGTTTCCTTCTCCTTTTTACGATGTGTTGACTTGACTTCCTTATGCGACATGTTATTTATTTGTCCATGTCGTCTTATTGTTAGTGCGACTTTATGTTTGGACTTCATTTTTCTGGTCGTCTTATAAAGTCGGGGGAGGTCGCCCCTCATGGGGTGTCGATCCTTCCCTCGGTATGTCGAAAGTCGTACCTCGGGTGACTTATGTTTTCTTTACATAATCCCTTTGGGTTTTACATAGTAATTTTGAGATGAAGGAAAATACATTATTATTGATAAACAACTGATTACAGGAGTATAAATTTATTGATAATATTTCCTCAAATGTGTTGCATTCCACGGGTATTGAGTCTTGGCGCCATTTGGTTTTTCGAGCTCGTAAGCTCCATTAGATAAGATTCTTGAGACCTTGAATGGGCCCTCCCAGTTCGGGCTAAGGGTTCCTTTTGATTCGCCGAGTACCTTTTTGAGCACCAAGTCTCCTTCTCTGAAGCGTCAAAGTCGAACCTTGGTGTTGTAATATTTCTCCGACCTTTGTTTGTACCTTGCGTTTCTCATGTTGGCTTCTAGCCGCCTTTCTTCAAGCAGGTCGAGGTTTCTGGTCAGGGCTTCCTCATTTTGGTCGAAGGCGACTTGACTTGTGCGGAGACTGGGGAAGTCGATCTCCGTGGGGACTACCGCCTTGGTCCCGAAGGCTAGTGAGTAGGGGGTTTCTCCGGTTGAGTTTTTACATGTCGTCCTATAGGCCCATAAAACATCGGGAGCTCGCTAGCCCACTTCCCCTTGGCTCCCTCGATCTTGGCTTTGAGAGTGTGTTTAATGATCTTGTTCACGGCCTCGACCTGGCCGTTTAACTGCGGGTGGTATGGGGTCGAGAAGAGTTTTGCGATTTTTCATTTCTTGAAGAACGCTTCGACCTTGAGGGTATCGAATTGTTTACCATTGTCTGATATGATTGCTTGTGGTAAAACGAATCTGCATATGATATTTCGCCATATAAACTTGATGACCTGATTTTGATCAATGGTTGCCAGTGCCTCAGCTTCGGCCCATTTTGTGAAGTAATCCACCGCCACCAGGGCGTATTTGACCGAACCTGGCGCTGTTGGGAGTGGGTCAATAATGTCTATCCCCCACTTTGAAAATGGCCACGGGCTGAGGATACTTGTGAGCTCTTTCGGGGCGCTTTTGATGGAAGGTGCATAGACTTGGCACTTATGGCACTTGCGAGCGAAGATGATGGCATCGACCCTTAGTGTGGGCCAAAAATATCCTTGTCTTGTGGTCTTGTGGGCCAGCGATTCTCCCCCGGTGTGGTTTCCGCATACCCCTTCGTGTATTTCGTGTAGGATCACTTGTCCTTGCTCGGGTGTAACACACCAGATTAGGGGGATGCTGAAACCACGCTTGTACAGCTCATTTTGGATCATCGTGTATCTTGCAGCTCGCAATTGTAGCTGCAGGGCTTGGACCCTATATGTTGGCAGGAGGCCTGTTGTTAAATATTCGATGATGGGTGTCATCCAGTTCGATGTTGGGGCTTCTAGGTTTACGACCTTTGCGTACGTGGTGGGGGGGTGGGATAATGTCGTGATGGTGACATCTTTCATCTCTAGTGATCCTTCGGAAGTCGCTAGTCGCGCTAATGCATCGGCTCGCGAGTTTTGTTCTCTTGGGATTAGCTTGACATGGATTTGGTCAAACTTTTGACATAGTATTTTCACCACCTCTTGGTAAGCTGCCATCCGGTCGTCTCTTACCTCATATTCTCCCGAGATTTGGTAGGCTACGAGTTGGGAATCTGTGTGAACTTGTAATCTCTTGACACCCATCACTGTTGACATTTCTAGGCCGCTGATGAGCCCTTCATATTCGGCCTCGTTATTCATTGCGGGGAAGTCAAAAGTGATGGCGTTCTGAAATGAGGTTCCTTCCGGGCTTATCAGAACTATACCGCCCCCCGACTTATGGGAGGTCGCTGATCCGTCCACGAATAGTTCCCAAGGTGGACCGTTTGAACACCCGGCTTCAGATGGGAAGGTGAGTTCCACGATGAAATCGGCTAAAGCCTGGGCTTTGATGGCAGGTCAGGGTGCGTAAGTTACCCCGTATTGTCCGACCTCAATTTCCCATTTGAGGCATCATCCCGACGTATCTGGTCGATGCAATATGTTCCTCAGGGGTGTGGAAGTAAGTACCTCGACTTGGTGGTAAAAAAAGTATGACCTTAGCTTCCTTACGCTCATAACCAGCGCATGCCAGTTTCTCCAGGGCCGGATATCGTTGCTCCATTTAGTTCAATGTCTGGCTGACGAAGTAGATCGAGAATTCGTTTCTGTCCTCTACTCGAACGAGTACCGCACTCAGAGCAGTCCCGGAAGCCGCGACGTATAGGAAATGTTTTTCCCCCTGAACTGGTTTTGACAGAATGCTTACATCCGCCAAGTAAGCCTTGATTTTTTCTAAAGCTTTCTGGCTTTCGTGTGTCCATTCGAACTTTGACTTTTTTTGGATGGTGTCGAATAGCGGTTTGCATTTGTCTCCCATTCGGGAGATAAAACGGTTCAAGGAGGCTAGGCATCCCGTGAGTTTTTGTACTTCCTTTACGTTTTGAGGCGCTCCCATGTCCAATATGGCTTTGACCTTAGTGGGGTTCGCCTCTATCCCCCGCTTGCTCACCAGGTGCCCCAGGAATTTCCCTGACTCGACCCCGAAGTTACATTTTTTGGGGTTCAATCGCATGTTGAATTTCCTCAGGATGTCGAAAGTTTGGGCCAAGTGTGTCAGGTGGTTCTCCGACCTCAGGCTTTTGACGACTATGTCATCTACGTAGACTTCCACCGACTTCCCAATGAGGTCGGTAAACATGTGGTTGACCAGCCTCTGGTATGTTGCCCCTGCGTTTTTTAAGCCGAAGGGCATCCTCTTCCAGCAATAGATGTTCTTTTCTATCAAGAACGAGGTATGTTGCCGGTCAGGTTCGTACATGGCTATCTGGTGGTAGCCTGCAAAGGCGTCCATGAAGGACATTATCTCGTGTCCTGTCGTGTTGTTTATCAGGTGGTCGATGTGGGGCATTGGGAAAAAATCTTTTGGACAAGCCCTGTTGAGATATGTGAAGTCGATGCACAACCGCCAAGTCCCATTGGATTTTTTCACTAACACGGAGTTAGCCACCCACTGGGGTTGATCGGCTTGCGTGATCAAGTCATTGTCCAGTAACTTTTTTACCTCCTCGGCTAATGCTGCGTACTTTTTGGGGCCGACCTTTTGCCTCTTCTGAGCTATCTGTTTTCGAGCTGGATCTATGAACAGCTTATGGCATGCGACTTCTGGGTCGATCCCCACCATATCCTTGTGCGACCAAGCGAAGACGTCTATGTTCTTTTTGAGAAAGTCGATGACTTCCCCCTCCAGGTCGTTCGGCATTCTTGAGCCTATGATTACTTCAAGATCTGGTCGGGCTGGGTCTACTTTGACTTTCTCGAGGTCTTCCCCCGGGATGGCCCTTGGGGTATTTTGCCATGGGTCATATATTTCTGCTTCGAGCAGAAACTCTTCTGGTTCGGGCCCCATCCTTAGATCGAGGTCGTCGCGACTTCTCTTCCTGCTCGTTTTGTTATTTAAAATTTCACACTGCTTTTCGCTATCTATTACAAGTATTTGTTTGCTAGATATTGGTGCGGAATTTAAAGGAGACGAGGAATAAATCAAACAACCCCTTGCATCAACTTGGTCACCTTTGACAGTGCCGACCAGCCCACTCTTGGTGGGAAACTTTACAAAGAAATAAAAAGTCGAGGATGCAGCCTCAAATTCATGTTCAAATGGCCTCCCGAGGAATCCATTATAGGAGCTCGGGAGGTCGACAACTAAAAAATCTAAAAGCCTAGTGGCCCTAACTTTTTCATTCAGAGTGGAGACTAATTCTACGATAAGTTGGATCATTCCTGTCGGCTTCAGTATCGAGTCCCTGAAGCCTTTCACGACATGGTCGCATGGAGTGATGTATGCGTCGTAATTTCCGAGTTGGTCCAGGGTCTTCTTGAAAAGTATGTTGCAGAAAGCCCCTCTATCCACTAGCAAGCGGCATACGATGGTGCCCATGATATTGGCTCTGATTACCAGTGGATCGACGTTGGGGTAGACTACCCCGGCCTTGTCCTTCTCGCCGAACTCGATCGTGCTAGTCTCTTCTCCTACTGTGAAGACAGGTAACACCATTTTCCTGGCGTTTTCTATTTCTCTTATCTCCGCCTTCATCCGCCTTTTGGATGAGCCGGTTGATGAAAGCCCCCCTACTGTCCCCAGTGGGGACAAAGTATGTATCACGCGACCTCTCGCCCCTTCTGGCATGGGCGGTACTGGCCGTTCCCCCTGGACGGCATCTCCTGGAGCCAGTTCCGCCTGTGGGTCTGCTTGTTGGCGACCTCTCTGAGCTTGATCCTGATTCTTCTGAGGTCGCTTGACAAACTCGTCCAGTAATCCATCCTCGTATTGTCTCCAACGTGTTGGGGAATAAGTTGCACAGATCTATTCGGGGTGAATATTTAAATACAAATTTAATTCTTATAATTATTACTAGCATGAATTAATCCTATATTAATTCAAATAATAATCCAACAACATATCATGCATATAATTAATTCACGTAAATCCTACGCATGTGGAATTCTACGAGTTTACGTGAACGTACCTCTTGGGATGACAGTGATCTGGCTGATTAGACTAACCAAAAGAACTTCCCAAGTATTCCCTTAATCCTTGTTCGACTATCCGGTGGTAGGACACTTGTGAACCATTAACAAAAGGAAAATAAATTATGTTGTACCACCTTTGTGGATTTACTAATTTTTCCAGCACATGGAATTGTACACTACTCACAATTGACGTTTTTCAAAAAAATACAATCTGTCGACGTTACAAAATATTTGATATTTTATCGACGCTGATATTTTTCCAAAAAACCAATTTTCGTGTGTTACTGGGAATGAAACATTCATCCCCTATTTATAGAGGGTGGTGGACGAAATTTTGGGTAAAAAATAATGTGGGAAAATCTTTTCTTGATCTCCAAGAAATCTTGAATATATCTCCTATATTCTTTTTCCCATAATTATAATATTCCACAAAATCCCACATACTCTTTCTTATGGGATATTTTCGAAATTATAGGCAAGAATCCAAGATTTGGATCTTCTTGAATTTATGAGATATTCTTGTATTTCAAGAAATACATATCTTCCATAATATCTTTTCAAGAAAATCAAGAAAATCTTTCTTGCCCTTTATCTTTCAAAAATTTCAAAATTTTCTTTATAAATAACCAAGTGGGAGATTTCTTGAATTTAATGAGATAATCTTGTATTCCAAGAATACATATCTTCATTCCATAACAAAATTCAAAGAAAATCTTTCTCCCCTTTTATCTATAAATTTCAAAAATAATTAGGAAAAACAAGCAACAATATTTATTTTATTTTAAAAACCTTTTTCAGTTATTGGACTATATGTTGGGCTACTCAGGGGGCCTTTAGGAGAATTAAGATTGGACCTTCCAATGAATCTTGAATTATCAATATTGAGCCACAATATTATTCAAGCCCATAAATATTAATTAATCCCACTACATAATTAATATTGCACTATCCATCTTAACCCATATTACAGTCAATATGGCTCCCGATTATTATTTCCCGTGTTTAAGATTATCTAGCCCATTAATTAATTCAAGACACTGAAATAGCTTTCCATTAATTAATATCTTTTGTCCTTGGTCAAGGAACGGTTCAACATTATTATCCAACCGGAAACTAATTCCACTTGCAAGATTTGGTATGATAAAGCTTATGAACCTCCCAAGGGGGCAAATCAAACAAGCGTACTTGCACACGATTCTTCGTATTAAATCTTAGCAATCACAGGTGACCAATAATATTGCCCAAGATAAAAAGTATTGAATCTCGTTGATTCTCTAACCCATGATAAGTCAAAGCAATAATTACCAACCACACGTGATCCTATTTAAGGAACGAAGATTAAGAAATAACGAACCACTGAGGTCTCATTCTTCCTTGTTCAGTTCTGAAGAATTTGTCCTCCTGTAGGTCCTATTCAGTGCATCAGTCATGCACTAGTGTAATCTCTTGGTCAAGACAAGCCAATATGAGCCTTACACTTCAACCTTTCACGATGGATTGTTCATGTCCATCTAGGTCGTGAATGACGTACTTTTAGTTACAAGGGACTGTTAATTTAATCTTCTGTGATCTGGTATCATTAAATTAACTACAATGTAACACGTACAATTTATTGAACAGTTATACAGTAAATATATGTAACATTCGATAATATTTAAAGCATCAGTGATAAACAATTTATTTCAGTAAATAAGTCCGAAATTCAGTTTTGATTATACAAAGTAAAAGCATACTTTCCAGTATAATCCCAACAATCTCCCACTTATACTCAAAGTCTGCTTTTAAGTATACTACAAACATGTCTCGTGTAGTCTGTGACATCTAATGTCACCTACACGAACCTAATAATTTCTCCCACTTATACTCAAAGTAGATTGGCAACGGTCTTGACACCCATTCCTTTCACATGTCTCTCGAATGTATTCAGAGGCAGACCCTTTGTGAATGGATCTGCTAGGTTGTCTTGAATATTTATCTTTGCCACATCTATATCTCCTCTCTTAACGATTTCTCGTATAAGATGGTATTTCCTTTCAATGTGTTTGCTGGCCTTGTGGGCTCTTGGTTCCCTTAAATTTGCAACTGCTCCGGCATTGTCACAATAAACAGTGATTGTGCTGGGCAAATTAGGAACTACGTCCAAGTCCACTAGGAAGTTCTTGAGCCGAACCGCTTCTTTCGCTGCCTCGCAAGCAGTTACATACGGTCTCCATGGTAGAATCTGCGATGCATTTCTGCTTAACGCTTCTCCATGTCACAGCTCCTTCCCCCATGCAAACACACTACCGGAGGTAGATTTTCCGAGTCTATGTCCGATTGGAAACCGAGTCCGTGTGGCCGATGGGGATTGGACTATCGATCGATAAATCAACATTCTATCCCGAAGTTCTTTTGAGATACTTGTAATGTTTTTTTTAAGCTGCGGGTCAATGTTCTTTCCCGGGTTACTTTGATATCTTGCCACCACCATGCAGCAAAGCGGATATCCGGTCTCTGCGACACAAAGATTGCATACATAAGGCTTCCGACAAACCGAAGCATAAAGAATTCCTTTCATGTCATCTATCTCCTTTTTTGCGTCTTAGGGCACATTTTCTTGGATAGATGGATTCCATGTCCGAAAAGGTACGAAGCCTTTCTTGGAATCTTGCAGATTTGAATCGTTTCAAGACAATTGTCTATATATGAAGCTTCATGCGATAAGCCTATCATTATTTTCTTGCGATCTCGAAAGTGATCTTGATCCCAAGGATGTGTCCGGCTTCCCCTAAGTCCTTCATATCAAACCTGTTTTTGAAAGCCATGCCCTTACGCTCGATAACACCTTCACATCGTTACCGATGATCGGTATGTAAATCTCACGATATAGTACTAAGAATACCAATGCGATTCGACACGCTTTTTTGTACACACAACTTTTGAACTCGTTTTGATCGAACCCATAAGACTTTATAACATGATCAAAACATTGGTTCCAAGCTACGGATGCTGTTTGAGTCCGTAAATGGACTTCATGAGCTTACAAACTAGGTGTTCTTGGCCTTTTTCAATGAAGCCTTGGGGTTGTTGCATATAGATCTCTTCATCAAGACTCCAGATTAAGGGAAAGTCGTCTTGACATCCATTTGCCGATTTCAAAGTCGAGATCTTGCAAAGAATCGATTAGAGAATCTGGATGGACTTAAGCATGGCTACTGGCGAAAAAAGTTTCCTCATGTCGATCCCTTCTTTACGAGTATAACCTTTCGCCACGAGTCTTGCTTTGAAGGTTTCCACCTTCCCGTCCGGTCCTCCTTTTCTCTTATACACCCACTTGCAACCAATGGGTTTGACCCCATTAAGTGGTTCGACTAGCTCCCACACTCTGTTATGAAACATAGAACCCATTTTGGCTCTCATTGATGTTTGGCAAGAATTTGCATCATTGTCTTGGATTGCCTCGTCATATGTCCATGGGTCTGATTCGTCTTGTCCGGGAATCAAGTCCGAGGACTCTCCTATTCCCATGAATATCTCGGGCTGTTTCACAACCCTCCCACTACGACGAGGCTCCAGTTGTGTAAGTGTGTCGTTTGGTATGTCATCTTGTACAGTTGGCATTGAGGTTAGCCTTCTTAGCTCATTTAAGGTAATCTCACTTCTGGGTCTTCTTTCGTTCATATAGTCTTCTTCCAAAAATCTAAAGTGGGTGCTTATGACCACCTTTTGATCTTCGGGACCATAGAACATACACCCTTTTTGTTCCCTCGGGGTATCCTACAAACAACCTTAATTTCGATCGAGGATCAATTTTTCCGCTTCCTTGTCCAACACGTGGGCGGACACCCCCAAATCCTCATGTGTCTCATACTAGGCTTGCGCTTGGGTCCACAATTCTTTGGGAGTTTTAGGAACCGATTTGGATGTCACCAAGTTCGAGAATGTAATTTGTTGTTTCAAGGCATGACCCCGGAAGCGACTTGAGAAGATCCGCGTAACTCATCATAGATCTAACCATTTCCAAAAGAGAGCATTTCTTCTCTCTCTTTTGTTGAGGGGTTCCGGGTTGAGGCGGATGCAATCCCTTCATCAGATAAGTTTCATCGGCCGAGGTATTTGCCTCCACGACGGATCGTAGAGACTTGATCGTTTTTCCTATGATTCTCTGCTTGAGCCTTAAATTCTTTGAATTTCTCAAAGGTCTCGATTTATGCTTCATAAGGAAAAATATAACCGTACCTTGAGTAATCATCAATAAAAGTGACAAAATACTCATAAACTCCTCTTGCTTTTGTTGACATTGGACCACATACATCTGTGTGAACGATCTCTAACACTTCTTTGGCTCTATTCCCCTTGGCTCCAAATGCCCTCTTGGTCATTTTACCCTCCAAACATGATTCGCAGGTTGGAATTGGTTCAACTTGGAGAAACTCCAGTGAACCGTCTTTCACCAACCTTTGGATCCTCTTTGGATTTATATGACCTAATCTTAGATGCCAAAGAAGTGTCTCGTTCACGTCTGATGAACGTTTTCTTTTCACGGAAACAGTTGATGTGTTATAGGATGCATTTCGTGAGTGGTGTGCACAGTTAATTTGTATAGAGATTTTCCATCAATGTCCCATAACAGATGCACTCAACATTTCAAGAAATGATTTCATTCTTATTAGAAGAAACTAAGTGTCTATTAACAGAATTTTAGAAACTGAAAGTGAATTCTTTCTAAAACTGGGAACATAAAGAACATCTCTTAAAATTAGAACTCTGTCTTCAAAAGACTGGTGCACTTCTCCCACTGCTTCAGCTGCCACTCTCGTAGCATAGCCCAGTGTGATGAGGATCTCACTGCCACTAAGTTGTCGGATCATTTTGAATCCGTGAAGAAAACATGATTAGTGGATCCCGTATCAACTACCCACGAATGAGAAGTATACGCCGCTAAACAAGTTTCAACAATTAGTGCGTGAGAATTACCTTTCTTTCCGGCCCTTTTGGGGTTGGAAAAGGCAAACCTCCACTGTCCTCTTTCACCGCAGCTTAAGCACTTCCTCTTTGGATTTTCCTTGACACCACCAGCATTCGTCATCTTCTCATTGCCCTTGGCAACAGTTGAGTCTGATTGCTTATGGCCTTTGGTCACCTTCTTCTTCTTGCCATCCCTTGGCCTAGAAGATGAAGACGGACCACTTGCCGTCAAAGCTTGAGTTTGGTGCCCCATCACCATCTCTACCGAGACCAAAAGCTTGCAACAAATCAGTTAGCAAGGCCAAAAATGCTCAAAAACTTTTTGGGCAGAGAGTGAAGTACCAAATTCATCTGAGTCTCCAGATTATAATCTGTACTCAGAACTTCAAGTTTGTTCAGATTGGCCATCAATTTTGAGGACATAATCCCTTACGGGTTTGCCCTCCACCTATTTCAGCGACGACATCTCTCGCAAGGTGATCTGACGAGTCCCGCATTTTTGACTCGTCAGTTGGCTCATCTGATTTTGGTGTGTCAAGAATCCACTTGTGCTTTTGTGCAGTTAGGAAATTATGTTTCCAATCAATATAGTTTCCATACATATTGTATTGACTTTAAGTATATTAATAGTGGATTAAAAGGTAACGACATGCTGAACTGAAATAAATAATAATCACAAGGTTCGATCACATGCATCATATTAAAATCTCAAAAAAAATATGAACATGCATCAGCCAACATCTCAAAACAGTTTAAATAAGCCACGTGGGGTGGGTCATTATTTAAACACATTCAAGCAGGTTACAAACAAGAACAGTTACAAACCTTTAATATCCAGATTAATAGTTGGCTCCCACTTGACCAATATAAAATTGATAGGGACTTCGGGGAAGTATATGCATATCAATTTTATACCTAAGTAATAACCATGATTAAATACAGGATTATTATTTTGTATTGAACGAGCCTAGTGGGGAGGGTCATCGTCGCCACTAGTAATAATCCACAATCATCCATTTGGAATTTATTCATGTGAAAGCTATCTTTTGACCGTCCCGTGGGGGGAATTTCTCCAAAAGAATTCACAAATAAATAAATCATGGAGGTCAAAATTAATTCAATTTTATTATCCGGAATAAAATTGTCAATTAATTATTTAAACATTGGAGGTCAAAATTAATTCAATTTTATTATCCGGAATAAAATTGTCGATTAATTATTTAAACATACTTAGTAATTTTTTATAGTGAGATTTTTCATTGGGCAACTCTCATGCAAACACATTTAAACAAATTAAATAAAGCATAAGATAGCACAATAATAAATCAAGAAAAGCAGAAAAATAAACATATTGGACACAAATTATCCAATTGTCATGGTTTGATTTTTCTTGGCTTGATCTTGAAGAAACACCGTCTTGAATTTCTCCCACTCGATCGTCTCGAAAAGAACTCCATCTCGAAATGCCTCGCCAAGTAGCTCGCAGTCGGGATGCACACCCGCATCCGGCCGGCCATTTGGCCAAGTCGGCTCATCGGCCTCAGAAGCGGCTTCGGCAAAGCTTTCTAAGACGCTTCAAGATGGTCGGCAGCCTCTAAGAGCGACGTGCGTAGAATCAAGACGGTCCGGTGCGTCGCATGCCGCAAATCCGTCGCCTTTCGCCGAACCTTGCCTCGTCCGCAAAGGCGATCCACTTGCGTCTCCAAGTAGCGCCAGACTGCGGCGTCACTTTGGCCGGCTGCTCTGCGGTACGCGTGCTCGCTTTCCGCTCAAGGTTTTGCGGCCAGATCCTCGTCGCGGCGCTTCGGCCCTCGGCCCCACGCCCCGCCCGTCACAGCGTTGGCGTCGCGTCGCGTGGGTACCTCCTTGGCATGTTTCAAGGCGATGCACACCGCCCACGCCCGATTCTCGATTTTATCCTTTAATTCTTCATCTCCGTCTCCGTTTCCGATCCGGTTACAATTTATTTACAAAAAATAAATAAACCTAGATCTAAACTAGTCTATAACATTGATCAAATCAAACAAATCCTAATCTACTCGTGAATTTTCTCACGAGGCAAAAACGAATCCCGAGCTAATGAATTAAAAACCACAATTTATATGCATGCATAAATAAACACATTAAATTCCATGACAATTGGATACCGCAAAGCAGATCTAGCAATTCTACTATCCAATTTCAAATTTAATGTCAATAATTAAATTACAATTTAAAAATTGAGCCCAAAACCGTGGCTCGATGATTGTTGGGGAATAAGTTGCACAGATCTATTCGAGGTGAATATTTAAATACAAATTTAATTCTTATAATTATTACTAGCATGAATTAATCCTATATTAATTCAAATAATAATCCAACAACATATCATGCATATAATTAATTCACGTAAATCCTACGACGCGTGAATTCTACGAGTTTACGTGAACGCACCTCTTAGGATGGCGTTGATCGGTGATTAGACTAACCAAAAGAACTTCCCAAGTATTCCTTAATCCTTGTTCGACTATCCGGTGGTAGGACACTTGTGAACAATTAACAAAAGGAAAATAAATTATGTTGCACCACCTTTGTGGATTTACTAATTTTTCCAGCACATGGAATTGTACACTACTCACAATTGATGTTTTTCGAAAAAATACAATCTGTAGACGTTACAAAATATTTGATATTTTATCGACGCTGATATTTTTCCGAAAAACCAATTTTTGTGTGTTACTGGGAATGAAACATTCATCCCCTATTTATAGAGGGTGGTGGACGAAATTTTGGGTAAAAAATAATGTGGGAAAATCTTTTCTTGATCTCCAAGAAATCTTGAATATATCTCCTATATTCTTTTTCCCATAATTATAATATTCCACAAAATCCCACCTACTCTTTGTTTTGGGATATTTTCGAAATTATAGGCAATAATCCAAGATTTGGATCTTCTTGAATTTATGAGATATTCTTGTATTTCAAGAAATACATATCTTCCATAATATCTTTTCAAGAAAATCAAGAAAATCTTTCTTGCCCTTTATCTTTCAAAAATTTCGAAATTTTCTTTATAAATAACCAAGTGGGAGATTTCTTGAATTTGATGAGATAATCTTGTATTCCAAGAATACATATCTTCATTCCATAACAAAATTCAAAGAAAATCTTTATCCCCTTTTATCTATAAATTTTGAAAATAATTAGGAAAAACAAGCAACAATATTTATTTTATTTTAAACACCTTTTTCAGTAATTGGACTATATGTTGGGCTACTCTGGAGGCCTTTAGGAGAATTAAGATTGGACCTTCCAATGGATCTTGAATTATCAATATTGAGCCACAATATATTTAAGCCCATAAATATTAATTAATCCCACTACATAATTAATATTGCACTATCCATCTTAACCCATATTACAGTCAATATGGCTCCCGATTATTATTTCCCGTGTTTAAGATTATCTAGCCCATTAATTAATTCAAGCCACTGAAATAGCTTTCCATTAATTAATATCTTTTGTCCTTGGTCAAGGAACGGTTCAACATTATTATCCATACCGGAAACTAATTTCACTTGCAAGATTTGGTATGATAAAGCTTATGAACCTCCCAAGGGGGAAAATCAAACAAACGTACTTGCACACGATTCTTCGTATTAAATCTTAGCAATCACATGTGACCAATAATATTGTCCAAGATAAAAAGTATTGAATCTCGTTGATTCTCTACCCGTGATAAGTCAAAGCAATAATTACCAACCACACGTGATCCTATTTAAGGAACGAAGATTAAGAATTAACGAACCACTGAGGTCTAATTCTTCCTTGTTCAGTTCTGAAGAATTTGTCCTCCTGTAGGTCCTATTCAGTGCACCAGTCATGCACTAGTGTAATCTCTTGGTCAAGACAAGCCAATCTGAGCCTTACACTTCAACCTTTCACGATGGATTGTTCATTTCCATCTAGGTCGTGAATGACGTACTTTTAGTTACAAGGGACTGTTAATTTAATCTTCTGTGATCTGGTATCACTAAATTAACTACAATGTAACACGTACGATTTATTGAACATTTATGCAGTAAATATATGTAACATTCGATAATATTTAAAGCATCAGTGATAAACAATTTATTTCAGTAAATAAGTCCGAAATTCAGTTTTGATTATACAAAGTAAAAACATACTTTCCAGTATAATCCCAACACAAAGCTGGGGGAGTAGATCCTTGTACTCACTGGTATAGTGCACAGTTTGCTCGTGGAAATGCCAGTATTTATTGGGGTTTGCCTTCCCCTTGTTCTTGATCGGCCGAGGTGGGAGAAGCAGTTCTTAGTCCCTGATCTGGTTGTATACGTGCCCGGGTGTCATGCCAAGCACTTCCATCAATTTTACCGGGATATTTTCTTCAAAAGGTTTGAAGTTGCCAGGTGCCTTGTAATGACTGCCGGCTTTCTTAGAGCTTTTCTTTGGGTCGGCGACCTCTTTGCCATCGGAGAGTCTCGATTCCAGAAGCTCTGAGGCATGGATGAGGTCGCTAGCTCGTCTCCGAAAGTCGTTGTAGCTGATCGAGTATTCAGTGGTCATACACCGCCACAACTTGGTTCCTTTCTTGAGTCCAGAGACGGCCCCAAGCACTTTGGCTTCATCCTCGATCGGATCCCCTTCGAGTATGAGCTTGTCGATCCTTTCGATGTAGGATCGATCAGACTCATTATCGGCCTGTTGGGTGTTCATAAGTTGCTGTCTAGTCGCAGGTCACGGCGCCAAGACCATGAAATGGGTCAGAAATAGCCTGGCGAGCTGTTCGAAAGATTCCACTGAGAATGGTGGCAGCGAGGTGAATCATTGGTGGGCCTGGTCGCTCAAAGTTAGGGAAAACAAACGGCACTTAGTGGCATCTGTCGCGCCCATGGAGGCCATGTAGGAGTTATACTTGGCCACGTGGACCCTTGGGTCCGTGTTTCCACTGTAGCGATCTAGGGCCGCCGTGTTGATTTTTCGTTGGGTGGGTGCCAATGTGACTGTGGTCCTGAGGGGGGAGTCCGGGATGATAAGGTTATGGTCTGCCCCCGTCGGGCTGGTTTGGTTCTCGGCTCGTTCTAGAAGTTCGCTGGACCGTCCTGGCCAACGCGTCAATTTTGATATCGCGATGGTCTTTGGGTGGGTAGGTCGTTCGTGGATTGTCCTGGCGAATCGCCGACCCCCTCGGTGGTTCATCATGATGTAAGTTTAGAGCCATGGCCAGATCTCGCTCCATCTGGTTGACGTGGTGGGGCTGAGATTGCGCCTCATCTTCGATGGCTATTGGGGCCTTCTGGGCCTCTTGCCTCCCAAGTCGGTCGAACACGTTGCCTGACCCAGCTGGCCTTTCTACGAGCTTGCGATTCAAAATGATTGCGTGTTTCACCGGATTGCATGCAGTTGGCTTGTGGAGCGCCCTTTCTCGACAAGGGCATTCTTGCCCTTAGAAGTTCCTGGATTGGGTGACACTTTCTTAGCTGGCGGCTGTTCGTCCTCGTCATCGAAGGCGAGGCATTTCTTGTGGAGGAAGGCCAATACGGCCTTCGCGTCTTCCGGTGTCTGCACGAGATTCCACCAGTCGGGGGTGGCCTCTGGAATGATGGGGTGAGAGCGCTCTGTGCTCCTGGAGGCCTCGACACCGTCGCGGTGGTCCGTCTCATTTCTGGTTACGTTACCTTGGTTGATCGCCATTGATAAGGGATGGGTTTTCTGTGGATTTTTCAGCAAATCGACAGAGCCTTTCCCATAGACGGCGCCAATGTTGTGACCTAGATTTTACGTCTAGGGCAACTTAATGTTATTAAACAGGATCAATCAAGTAACGAGTAACAAATATGAAATAGACTCAAATTTGGTTACCCAGTTCGTCTTTTGAATAAGACTACGTCTGGGGGCGCCCAAGCCAGGAGTATTTTATTATTCTTTTCTGCCTAGAGTTCTAAGATTTCGTCCGTTTACAATGAATGATACAAAAGGTATTTATAGGCAAGAAACTAGGGTACACTCCTTCGTAGGCTTCCTTCGATGGGCTTGTCAAGCTTCCAGCCGCCAGAACTAGGGTTTTATCGGTCAATCCTGCGATCTCCGTGTCTGGATACACTTGCCTTGCTTACCCCGCGATATCCGCGCTTTTGATTACCCATATCTCTGCCAGAAATAGCTGTATGAGGTCGCTTCCCACTTGTGGTCCTTTCCAAGGTTGAATGCGACCTTCTTGTTCCTTCTAAATCACTTTGCGACCTTCTCAACTTTGAGGAAGTCGCTTTGCGGCTTCCCGATTCTTATCGAAATCGCTCTACCCGATCGCCTCACCGGATTGGATTATTCTATGGTACAACAAATGCTCCCACTGATTCCTTGTCATGTTGCTTTGACAAGATATCAGTCTCTTTGTTAGTTTGTGGTTCTTGAATTTCTTCAAGTTCTACCAACTTACAACCTTGTTTCTTAAAGACATAGTTTTCTTCGAGGAACTTGGTCTGCCTTCAAACAATCACTGATTATTTCTCAGGTATATAGAAGTAATATCCTTTAGTTTCCTTAGGATATCCCACAAAGTAACCCTTTTCACCTTTGGATTCCAACTTGTCGGTAAGCATCCTTTTCACAATCACGGGGTAACCCCATGTTTGATATGTGTAAAAATTAGCTTCTTGCCACACCATAGTTCATATGGTGTATGCTCAACTGATTTAGACAGAATCCCCATAAATTGAGGTTTGTAACGCGTATCCCCATAAGAATGTCGAAAGAGAGAAGAAGCTCATCATGGACCTCACCATGTCTGACAATGTTTGGTTTCTCCTCTCGGACACACCATTCATCTGAGGTGTTTCAGGAGGAGTCCATTGTGACTGGATTCCATGTAACTTCAAGTAATCAGTGAATTCATGGATAAGGTATTCACCTCCTCGATCTGATCGAATTTCTCAAAAGAATTGAATTTGTGTTTCATAAGATACACGTATCCATATCTTTGAGAAATCATCAGTAAAAGTGATGAAGTATCCGAAGTGACCCCTAGCTAGAGCGGGCAATGGTCAACAAGCATCGTTGTAGATCAACTCTAGAACTTCTTTGGCATGCACCTCTTTCTCATAAAGGGTTTATCGATCATCTTGCCCTGAGACAAGATTCGAAATCTCCATAAGACTCAAAGTCAAATGGGGTTAAGAAGTCTAACTTTCTTTACCTTGCAATTCCTTTCTTGTTTACATGATCAAGTCTATAATGCCACAAGTAAGTCGTGTTGATGTTGCCACCGATTTTACAACATTGGTTACAACATCAGTACTCGTCCTTTCTTCTTAACCACTAACACTTCTATGTTCAATGTTATCTTTTATGTTGTTGACTACAGGTTAACTATCTAGGTTGTTCTGCAAGATTCCAGAAGGTTCCACAAGCTTCAAGAATCGAGTAGAATGGATTAGATCATAAGGCTGTTTTTCAGAGATCAACGAAGACCCACTATCTGGGCAGTTACAAAGATCATGGAAGAGTGGATTGAAGAGTTTCTAGATCCTTCAAGGAGGCTCTAGTAAGGCATACACGAAGTCTATAAATAGAGGACATTGATGTTCACATCAATTGCCGAACATTGCCATATATCGTGAGCCGTTTAGTCGAAGCAACAACCAAGCATCAACTGTAGAGTGCGTGAGTGCATCCAGAGTGATAGGGTCATTGTTGTGGAGTGTTTTACCATAAGAGAGTAATTGTAGGGTTTACAATACCTCGAGCTGGTGCTAGATTTGTTGTATGAGGAGTGTTAGTCTGGGTGTTAGATAGTTTCACACTCATAGAATAGATCACATTTGGCGGTGTATAGATACACTTAAGCCTTTAGATCATATGCTTGATCTTGTTTCAAGAGGATTCGATTTGTGAACCTCTTTGTATTCATTATTTTGATAAATAATGATTTCGGCCATAAGGCATCACAATCTATATTGATATAGATTGTGCAAAGTCTTATTAATTTCGTGTGTTGTGTTTCTGAGTCTTCCGCTATTTCTGTCTTTGAATGTTACTTTGACTGTCACAACATTCAGTGTAACATTACTCTGATTTTACTAAACACAACCCCGTTCCTCACACTTTCAGTTGGCACCAGAGCCAAAACTTGATCATACTAAGTTAGATCTTGTGTCAAGTGTGTTGTTTGTTTTTTGTTATGGCGATGGAATATCCACTTACTCCACAAAGTTTGAGACCACCAATTCTTGATGGTACAAACTATGCGTATTGGAAACCAAAGATGAGGATGTACATCAAGTCAATTGATGAACGTGCCTGGAGAAGTATACTTTCAGGATGGACACCTCCTAAGAATGCTGCAGATGAAGAAGGAGAAGTTACAGTCAAACGCAAACTGGATTGGACTAATGATGAAAGTACAACCGCTAGCTATAATTCTAAAGCTTTGAATGCAATATTCACATCAGTTGATATGACCATGTTCAAGATCATATCAACATGTGTTTCTACAAAAGAAGCTTGGGATAGATTGCAAGAGCACAATGAGGGTTTGGATAGTGTTCGAAGGTCCAGACTTTGAATGCTTGGGACAAAGTTCGAGAACTTGAAGATGAAGGAGGATGAAACAATTTCTTCTTACAATAAACGGGTCACTAGAATTGCAAATGAAGTTCAATTTCTTGGAGATCCCATCTCTAATGTGAGATTGGTTCATAAGATTTTGCGTACTGTACCTAAGCGCTTCGATGCAAAGATTTGTGAAATTGAAGAGGCAAGGGATACATATACAATAAGTCAAAATGAACTGATCAGCATCCTACGTGCGTATGAGATGAATACAACTGAGAAGGATGACAAAGCTGATTCTGATGTTGAAACAGATGTTACCACATTTGGAGTAACATTAGATAAAGACTGTGCTGATAAAGTTGTTAATTGTTTTAATGGTTTAATTGATGATAAAGGAACATCTGCTGTGAATAGTGAATCATGTGGATCAGGTTGTACAGATTTGTTTGATAAATGGGAATCTAAAAATCAGATTCTAAAGTCTATGACTAAGGAAAATGATGACTTGAGAGACTCACTAATCAAACTTGAAGCTGTCTTAACAAGAAAGGATTTGGAAATTTCTAAACTAAAGGAAGAATTGAAAAGTTCAAATTTGTGTTTTAAGAAATATGCCAAAGGAACAGAAATGTTGAAAGATGCTTTGATGGTTGGTAAATCTGATATTTCTGGTCTTGGTTATGAAACTACTTCTAAAAGTTTTAAACTTGTAAAATTTGTTAAAGCTGGAGAAAAGACAAATGTCAAAACTCCAGTGGAAACAAAAACTCACATTAAGAAGAAGAAAAAGAAGTTTGTGTGTCACTATTGTTCTGGTCATGGTCATATTCGTCCATATTGTGATAAATTGAAAGAGGACATGAAGGTGTTACAAGCTGAAGTTTCCGAGTCACAATGTGCTAAAACTGAACGTGTCAGTAAACAAGATGTGACTTGTAATGTTGTGTATACATCTCTGAAAGCACGTGTGTCTGGTTTATGGTACTTTGATAGTGGTTATTCTAGGCACATGACTGGTCAAGTGAATTTCCTGTCTGATTATGCGAAATTTGATGGAGGAAATGTCACTTATGGTGGTGGTTCCAAAGGGAAAATTGTTGGGAAGGGTACTCTCAATGTTGAAGGATTCCTAAACTGTCTAATGTCTTACATGTTGAAGGTTTGCTTGCTAATTTGATTAGTATAAGTCAACTATGTGATGACAATTTACATGTCAAGTTTGATAAGAATTCTTGTTATGTTCTGAATAATGAAAATGAGTGTCTCGTGACTGGGAATAGGTCAATTGATAATTGTCATCTTATTGGAACTAACAATGTTTTCAATCTTACCAATAATGCTGAAGAAGTTTTATGGCATCAAAAACTTAGACATGTTAACTACAGGAATATCCAGAAACTTATGAAGATAGGTGTTGTAAGAGGTTTGCCAAAGCTGAATATAGGAGAAACCATGATTTGTGGTTCTTGTTAGAAAGGTAAACAAATCCGAGTGTCACACAAGATGTTGTCACATTGTTCGACAACACGGTGTTTTGAGCTTCTACATATGGATCTTATGGGTCCTATGGAAACAAAAAGTCTTGGAGGTAAAAGGTATTCATTGGTTGTGGTAGATGATTTCTCTAGATATACCTAGATTGAGTTTTTGAAAGAAAAATCTAAAACTTATGCTGCTTTTAAGGTTTTGTATAAAAGGTTTAAAATTGTATACAACTTGAAAGCGAGTAAGATTAGGTCAGATCGTGATAGGGAATTTGAAAATAGTTTATTTTCTAATTTCTGTGAAAAAAAGGGTATAATGCATGAGTTTTCTTCTCCTAAAACTCCACAACAAAATGGAATAGCTGAAAGGAAGATTAGAACTCTTCAAGAAATGGCTAGGGTAATGTTGCAAGATAAACATCTTTCTAAAAGGTTTTGGGCTGAAGCATTAAACACTGCATGCCATATTATTAACAGAGTTTTTATGAGGCCACAAAGTTCAAATACAGCTTATGAGATTCTGAACAACAAGAAGCCAAATTTGAAATACTTTCATGTGTTTGGTTGTGTGTGCTACATTTTGAATGATAGAGATCAACTTCGAAAGTTTGACTCTAAAAGTGACAAAGGTTTTTTCTTAGGCTATTCTAGGAATAGTAAAGCCTATAGAATTTTCAACCTTAGGTTAAACACAGTTCAAGATCTGTGAATGTTGCTTTTGATGATACAGCTAACATAGCAGGAAAAAATACTGAAGAAGATGTGTCTGAGCATATTGAGATTTCTGCTGGAACTGGAAATTCTGGAAATTCAAAGGATGTTACACCTAATGCCACGACATCTAGGACATCATTCTCTGAAAATCCAAAACAGAAAGTTCAGAAAGCAATACTCAATACACTCATGACAAGGTACTTGCTTCCAGAATCATGAAAAGCCATCCTTCAAACCAAATCATTGGTGATTCTTTTGTTGGAGTACAAACCAGAAGAAGGGTAAGCTCAAAAGATGTGGTAAGATCTGTTTGTATGTCTTCTATATGCAACATGGATAATTCTGAATGCTATCATTCTGTAATTGAGTCTAAAAATGTCAAAGAAACCTTAAATGATGAAAATTGGATAAATGCCATGCATGAAGAACTTAATCAGTTTGAAAGGAATGATGTTTGGACACTAGTTCCAAGACCTGGTAATACTAATGTCATTGGAACCAAGTGAATTTTTAAGAACAAAACTGATGAGTCTGGAAACATAGTAAGGAATAAGGCTAGATTGGTTGCCCAAGGATACACTCAAGTTGAGGGTATTGATTTTGATGAAACATTTGCACCTGTAGCTAGGATTGAATCTATTAGATTGTTGTTAGCTATTCCATGTTTTATCAATATCAAATTGCATCAAATGGATGTAAAGGCTGCATTTTTGAATGGTATACTTGTTGAAGAGGCTTATGTTGAACAACCCTTAGGATTTGAAGATCCTCACTATCCTGATCATGTTTATAAGCTTAAGAAAGCATTGTATGGCTTGAAACAAGCTCCTAGAGCTTGGTATGGCAGATTGACTGACTTTCTTTTGCAGTTTGGTTTTGTTAGAGGAGAAGCAGACATGACTTTGTTTATTAAACAGGTTGATGAAGGACTGATGATTGCACAAATATATGTAGATGACATAGTATTTGGAGCAACATCAGACAAGATGCTGAATGAATTTGTTGAGGCAATGTCATCTACATTTGAGATGAGCATGATTGGAGACTTGAATTACTTTTTAGGTCTGCAAATCAAGCAAAAAGATGATGGAATCTTCATTTGCCAAAGCAAATATGCAAAGAACCTGGTTAAGAGATTTGGTCTTTAGAATTCGAAGCATATGAAAACACCCATGGGATCAACTCATAAGTTGAACAAAGACAGTGCTAGTCAAGATGTTGATCACACAGTGTACAGATCCATGATAGGTAGTCTTCTTTATCTTACCTCTAGTAGACCTGACATTATGTATAGTGTTTGTGTTTGTGCTAAGTACCAAGCTAATCCGAAGGAATCTCACATGAATGTTGTGAAGAGGATTATCAGATATGTTGCTGGAACAATAGATCTTGGTATATGGTATACAAAGGACACAAGCAGTGTACTAACAAGGTATAGTGTTCTGATTGGGCTGGAGACATTGATGATAGGAAAAGCACAAGTGGTGGTTGTTTTTACATGGGTAACAACTTGATTCCTGGCATAGTAAGAAACAAAATTGTGTTTCACAATCTACTGTAGAGTTTGAGTACATTGTTGCTGGCAGTTGTTGTACACAACTTTTGTGGTTGAAAAAGATGTTTGATGACTATGGACTTGAGAATGATATTCTGACTGTGTTTTGTGATAATACTAGTGCTATTAACATTTCTAAAAACCCAGTACAACATTCTCTTACCAAGCACATAAGTATAAGATATCATTTCATAAGAGACCTTGTAGAAAAGGAAATTGTGAAGTTAGAGTATGTTCCCACTGATAATCAACTTGCTGATATTTTTACTAAAGCCCTTGATCATGAGAGGTTTTCCTTTCTGAGGAAATCTCTGTGTTTGTGTACTATCTGAGTTCTGTAGGGTGGATGTTACAACAAATGTTACAACATTTGGAACAACATCTGGTTTGCTTTTTGTAGCACTTGGTTGATTTGATCGATTCTCATGGTTTGAATATGATTTTGAGTTGAATTCTTATTGAGTCAAGTAATTTTGATTTTCTGGACGCACATTTCTTAAATGCACAAAAACAAGATACACACATTGGATGTAAACTCTCACTGAGTAACTATGGAGCACGGAGTTCGCTACTACGATGTTTTCTTTTCAAAAGGTAATTGATATAACATCAATTTGCTCATAATCCACTGAGTAACTATGGGGCACAGAGTTTGCTACTACGATGTTCTCTTTTCAAAAGGTGGATCAATATGAGTTAAGTGTATTAAAGGAAAAGAAAAAGATGAAAAGTGCAACATTGGTTGTGTAAAACAGGCAAAATGAATGTTGAAGTGTGTGTCTTGATTATAACATTGACTTGATTTCACTGGATTTTACTTGGATGATTGTTTAAATGTGATTTTTTTTGATTAATTTGATTATTTAATACAAAAATTGGCCACACTTTATTTAATTTCAGATTGTATATTATTTTTATTTAATTTTCGGGCTTTATGTTTTGTGAAAATGGGCATAAATCGTGTGGTTTGGATATTGGAAGTAGTGGGAGTGATGGTTTCATCACATTGCACCCCATGATCTCCATTTCTAGAACATTCACTTTGTGGGATCATGGCTTGTAACATGCTGATTTCAGATTCTATTTAAGGATCAAATGGGTGTTGCATTTTTATAGTGAAAACTTTTTTTGAGTTTTTGTACGAAAGTTTGAAGAAGTTGAGGTATTACTGGTTTTGTCATAAAGTATCAGTTAGAATTGAATTTTTAATTCTATTTTTCACTAACTCTTTTTGATATATATAGAGCACAATGGCTGGAAATCAAAACACCTCACCAAACACGCCTTCAAACCCTTCCTCTAAAAACCCTGAAATTGTGAACCCGCTTCACCTTCTTGCATAAATGGCAACTTCGATCGATTCACCAAATGCCACATCTACTGCTGAATTATCCAACCCAACACTCCAAAATCCGTTGAACCCAGAACCAATTTCGGTTGCATTCCTTGAAACCGAACATCCGCTGAATGTGAGCGAGGCGATCATTTCGCTTCAACGCTCTGAAACTCCTGCGACGATCATGTTTGGAGAGTTTCCGATGAACATTCGACCACTCTCGAATGTCTCATCCTCGAACCCTCCTCGTGGTGTTTTCCCAGATGACTTCATTGTTAGGGCCGAAAATCCGAAACCAACTGCTAAAAATGTTGAGCCCGCGCAACCCGATGCTCAAGCTGATGTTGAGATGGAAGATACTTCCATTGGGGAGCCCGGTGAGAAGGCTAAGGCTGACATTACTGCTGCTGGTCCTTCCTCCAAGAAGCCGAAGAGGAAGAGAAGCCCTGTGAAACCAAGGAGAAGATCAAACCGCTACAAGCCCAGGGTGGACTACTCTGAGACAAAGAGGGGTAAGACTTCTAATTTGGGTCAAACCTCAATGCCAATTGCTGTGTCTGATTCATCTAAATCAGAAAAGAGTTCAAAAAATGCTGAGGAAAGTGAGAAGACTGCTGAGGATGTTGAGCACTGTATTGAGAAGAGTGTTGATGAAGAGAGTGAGAAATCTGTTTCTGAGGAGACAGAACCAAGTGAAGCATCTGAGCCTACGCCTGATGCTGCTGATGATGATGATAGGACTGCTGATGTCCATGCTGATTCAGAAAGTTCTGATGAGGTCATTCCTATTGCTGAGCTACTTGCAAGGAATGAAAGAAGGACAAAATTCAGAAATGATCCTGAAGCTACTACAAAAGCTAGAACTGAGTTGAGAACAAAGAGAAGGCATGAACCTGTTGTTGACTCTGATGTTGATGAAGATGTTGAGCAAGGTGCTGCAACACCATCAGGAGAACCAGATGACTCTAATGATCCTAATGAATCAGACTCAAGTAGTTCAGGTAACACATCTTCTGAACCTGATGATGATGATGATAGTGATGATGCTTATCATGGTACTGCTAGTCCTAAGTTTGCTATTATGAGACGGAGACTTTTGTTGTCTGAGAGGAGAATAAGAGTTTATGAATTTGATAGGCAAAATCTGATTTAATTTTTTGAGGAAAGGAACCTTTTGCATGCTGTACAATTTGTTTCACTTTTCTTTGACACTTGGGTATATGAGTTTTACTGCAATATGAGGAAAGGAACTGGTAGAAGAAATTCTAGGAGATATGGGCATGTGAGGTTTAGAGGTCATAATGTAGGCTTCAATCCTGGTGTGATAAATGCATTTTTGAGAACCCCTGATGTTGAGGAAGATGTTGTCCCTCATATGAATGAAATTGTGACTGCTATCACTGGTGGAATGGTTAGAAGATGGACAACAAAGGTGTTGTCATCCAAGTTGACAAGTCTGTTTTCAGTTGTTCACAAGTTTGTTGTGTACAACTGGTTGCCAACTACCAACACTACCAAGATCACTGAAGCTCAAGCTATTCTGATGTATAGAATAGTGGTCATGAACAATTTCAATCTGGGGAGAACAATCTTTGATAATGCAATGAAATGTGCAGGTGGTAAGAAAAGTGTTTTACCATATGCATGTATGATCATTGCTCTCCTGGACAGGTTGGACATTGCTAGGGAACTTGTTGAAAGTCTTGGTGGGATGATTCCTGATTTAGGAATCTCCAAAGTTCTGTTGAGAGGTAACAGGATTAGGGACTTACCATACATGAGACCTAATGCAGAGGGAGATGAAGCTGAGCCTGAGGTTGTTGAACCTGCTGTTCAAAATCCGGATGTTGCACCAAATGCTGGCAACATTGATGGTGACACTGACTTGAGAAATTCTCCAATTCAATCTGTTACTATTCACAGGGACTTTATACTTCAACAAATTGAGAATTTGCAGGATCAGATTGCTGAGCTGAATGTCATGAAAAGCTTCTGGGAGAGGTTACTTTCTGCTCCATCAGGGGGAGTAGCACCTGATGCTCCTGAAGTTGCTGCTGATGTTCTTGCTGCTGAAGAAGTTCCTGAGGTTGTTCCAGGTGATGTGCATGAAGAGAATGAGCCAGATCCTCCGACTGAACAGGTTGAACAAGCTGCTGACCAAGGTGATGATGATGAGGAAGCTGACATTGATGATATCATAGATGAAATCTATGGTGATCTCCCATGATGGTTGAATGGGGGAGTTTGTTTCTAAGATCATGAAGATAGGGGGAGTTAAGAACAAGTTGAGGGGGAGCATGTGCAGGACTTGATGATGCTGCATCTGATATATTTCAGTTTGATCACCCCCTACTCTCTTTGTTTTCCTTCCTTATTCATATGATCTTATTTATGTTTTTGCAAGATATTTACTAAACTCTGTTCATTTGGTTATGTAATTATTGAACAATAGTTGGTGGGATTTGCTTGTTGATGAATATTAGTGTTGATGCTCTGATATTCTGTTTATTTGTGAGTATTTTGACTTGTTCTGAACTTGATCTGATATTCTGTTTATGTTTGAGTATTGATGATTAGTTTATTCTGATGATCATATTCTGATTTTAGGTTAAGATGTTGTATCTTTGCTCTGATATCCTTGTTTTCATTGCTTTGATAATCTTACCTTGTGTTTTTGGAAAAGAGTAATCTGTTCATTATTCAGAATGATCTGTTAACCTTCTTCCTAACAGTTCTACTCTATTTCCTTGATGATTAGTGGAAATATGTTCAAGTAATATATGTTCGACTTTTTCTGCAGGCTTAAGGATTGATACATAGTGTACTTGTATCATTTTCCCTTACTCTGAGACGTTCTTACATCTTGCTCTGATGAGTTTCAATATAATACACATATGCTCTGATATGTCATATGCTTTGATTTGTTTTACATTATACTCTGACAAGTATTTCTGCAGATTGAAGTTTCTCAAACAAATGAAATTGTTTGATGATGTTTATTCGATTCTTGATAGCTACAAAATGGTTTGACACTTAGTAGTGCAGCTGATATGATTATGAGCTCTATCATGCACAGTACTTGATGTATTTGTTATTTCAGGTGTGTTGTAGTAGAAAGATCGAATGGGGGAGATTGTTGATGTTGCCACCGATGTTACAACATTGGTTACAACATCAGTATTCGTCCTTTCTTCTTAACCACTAACACTTCTATGTTCAATGTTGTCTTTGATGTTGTTGACTGCAAGTTGACGATCTAGGTTGTTCTGCAAGATTCCAGAAGGTTCCACAATTGTAATGGACTAGGATCCACATTCCTACTATTATAATATTTGCTTGTGCTGATTACTATAATAACATAACTGGTAGGCCTCCAAACCAACTGCACAATTGCAATTCATAGTTGATTGAACCTAGTTCAATCGGATGCTCCTTGACTTTCATTTTCCTGCTTGGGCTGGTGAAAAAAAATCAAGTTGATTTACAACCATCAAGTGGCGACACTTCGTGTCCCTATAAGTTTACTTTTAATTTTGATGGAAGACATCGTTCAATTTAATGAAAATCATATTTTAGTGAGGGACATTTTAAAGGCGGGGTATTAATTGCTTAATCGAGATCCAACATGTTAACTACGTCACATTTGAGCAATTATTGGGTGCCACCTACGCAAACATGACATACACGGACTAACAAATATTGAGCGCCGTCTACCCAAACATTTAATACGATCCGACAAATATTGGGTGCCGCCTACCCAAACAATTATAAACGCGGACTATAACTAATAATGTAAATATCAATTCCACATAAATAGTTATACAAGTGGGGAACAACTAATCAAGTTCTCATTAAATAGCACGTGTAAAATATTCAATAAATATTTAGCACATGCAAACAATTTATTATAAATCAACACGTAAATCAAATAAACGTGTTCAATTAAATATACATACAATTTATAGTGCTTAATTTAGAAATACCAACAAATTCATAACTTTCGGTCATTTCTAAAATCCTTTCAAAAATACTTGCCCAAAATATAATTTTATCAAGTTTCATAAATTACATTCAACCAAACAAGCCCTTATTGTCAAAATAACTTTAACAGATTTTCATGAATTTTGGTCCAACCAAACATTCCTTATGATTTTTTTTTTAAATTCAAGAATTTAATTAAAAAAACGAGATTTAATAAAAAAAACTTCCCAGCCAAACATGGCCTTAAGAAAATAAAAAAAAAACAGCAGGGGCTTATTGTCATTTTTAGGGAGTTTGCAAATAGGGGCCTGTTAAGAGTCCAGGGAGTTTGCAAATAGGGGCCTGTTAAGAGTCAAATTCTCCCACCAGGCCATGGGCCATTCACGCCAGGAACAGAAAACGCCGCACATGGAGGCTCAGGCATAAGGCCTCCTGCTTCGTCAAACAGCAACCCCATCGCGACTAGCGATCGCCGCCGCCACGATAACGCACCGAGGAATCCGCGATGCCCAGCACCGCCGCGATTAGCGGTCGCGTCCGCCACGAAAAATGCAGCGAGGAATCCGCGATGTCGCTTCCTTCTTCTCGATCTGACGCTACGAAATAGATCGTCCTCGAATCCGGCGACGTGCGACGAACTCGTTAATCCCAGATTATCAGCATCGCAATTGCTCAGATCGTCTGCAGCGCAATCGATGCGCAGCACCAGCCCGATGGACGAGTGTCCTTCAGGATTCGGCCGCGATTGATGCCCAGAACCAACTGGCGATCAGCGCGCCAACCGGAAGAGATAAATCGAAGAATCACAGCAGTCGACGGACTCCTCTCTCTCCCAGCGCGATTTCTGCAGATTGGGAGTAATTGGCGGTTCCGTAAATCCCCAATTTCATGATTTAATATATTAGCAAATTAATTTTAAGAGGCAGCCGAAATCAGCAAATTAATTTCTAAAATTGAGATGGCCGATTTTGTCTCAGGCGCCAAATTAAAACAATTAATTAATTAATTAAACCAAATGAACATAATGTATTGGGCAAATAAAATTAAAGTTCAAGCAACTATCTTCCCACGAAAAATATTTATTATGTTTTACAATCATAATACTTGAGTCTAACTCTTTTTTCAATTACACAATTAAATCAAGAGCCTGAGCTCTGATACCACTGTTGGAATTTAGAGACACGTAATACATACGCAGCGGAAGTAAAAAGTTCACCAACAACGAACATATAATTGCATAAACAATTACAATAATCATAACGAGAAATCTTACAGTAACTCGAGAGCAGATTTCTCAACTATGGTATCCACGTAATCTCCAATCACGGACTTGCACGAATTTGCCAGCGTTGAATCCCGAGATGAATTTGCTAAGAAAAGTATCCACGTAATCTCCAATCACGGACTTGCACGAATTTGCCAGCGTTGAATCCCGAGATGAATTTGCTAAGAAAATTCTAACTCTAGATCTTATGGAGAGAACAATGAATTAACGTTTTTTGTGAATTCCAAGAGCTCATATATATAGGAGAGACCCAGCTTAAATCTTAAGCTAACCTAATTAAGAAATAAAATCCATAATCTTATAAAATAAATCTCTTAATATTTATTTACCATATATAAAATATCTACGGATTTAATTCCCATGTATATCAAATCTCTATGGATTTGATTCCATATATATTAAATCCTATAATAATATTCCATATATTGTTATTAGCAATCCTATTTAATTAAATTAAATTTAATTAAATATTAATACTAATTAATTCCAAATTAATTTATTATTAATTAATTCTCCATAAATTAAATATTAAATTCAGTTTAACATTTAATCAACCAACTATAATCCGTAAAAGGGAACTACTTGTTGTGTGACCCAAAGACCCTCATATATCGAGCGATTAGTCAAATTAACGGTCTTAATTGAACCCTAGACAATAAATCAGATATTCTCAATATATGAGGTACGTTGCGAGAAATGTAAAATTACCTGTAATTGAAACGTGGGCTATTACGATTCCTCCTTTCATTCACGAATACTCGATTAAGTCTTGAACATGATGAAGTGTCTATTCAAATAACTTAATCATATTATCTCTAATCACTAATTGATCATGTATGTCACACTTAGCCAAAAATTCTAAGTTGACGTGCATCGGCCGATGACTTTGATCCAATTATGATGAGAAGATGAATATTCTCTCTAAATCCACATTGAAGAATGAATCATATTCTTGGCTCAACTACCACACACATGCACTTCGTGATGAACCCAATCTAAGCCATATCTACCCATAGACGGGTGCAAGCGTCGGTCATGGTCAAAGTTCATCAGTCCACACATGCCTTGCGTATTGACCTCAAGTCAAAGGAGTATCATATCGCTCCCACTAACCGAGACACCCATAAACACATATTGTGGACTTACATCAAACGGTTTCTCGGATGGGTATACCAATACCCTCTAAGGTATTTGTGCATCCATCATGAGATACCTAATATCTCGTAGTAAGTGAGATCTTACTACACTCTCTAAGAGTATGATGCAGATCGCACACCAATCTTAATTGCATCATCAATATCCCATTCTTGATGATCCTTGATTGGGGCCATTTGAGAATCATGCTTAAGTCATCTGAGTTCTCACAACCTCAATGACAACAATGACTCATGGGAACACTTGCATGAATAAATGCAAACAATCAAACATAATATTCAAACAAGTGTATTGCCATACATTAATATTAAATGAACTATAATATTAAATCAAACTGAATATCATCGAGTATTATGTCCTTACAATATATTGTCTCTAGGACACTAACACTAACATTTCATCATTTTGATAAACATGTGCATGTCGAAATGGAGTACGAAAATATGTAATTTTAATATATATTTTTTTTTTGCAATTTCTGTAATATTCTAAAACTTTTATATGAAATTTTCAAGTTGTAATGTTTTTTTATGGATTTTTGTGAATGTGTAATTTTGTATAAAAAAAATGAATTTTTTATTGTGTTTTTTGCTACAGGAAGATGAAAATTAGAAAATAAGGGTATGTTGGTCATTTTGTAGGATAAGTTTGGACCTAAGAGTAATAATAGGTTTGGATGGACCTAAGAGTAAAAGTCAAATGGACTTTGGACCTCTAAGTCATCCACTCTAAAATCATTACAAGATGTAATTATTTGCTATCCTAAAAACTTAATTGGTGGCAGCCATGAAGCAGCCGGACGCTGTTGTATGGACTGCGCGGAATGATGGCCAGCAGCTGTGTTGTGTGTGGCTGATGCAAATAAGGGTTTTGGACCCATGAATACGTGCAAGATTATTCGCGAAATTGTCCCTGATTTGTCATCATCAAAGGTATTGACCTATATTTCGCAAGATATGACAAGATACGCAATATTATTCAAGATTAATAAGATTTTCCTAAATTTATTATTTATTTATTTAATTTTCAGTTTTTATCCTTTAATTTCAAAGTTATCGAGTCGGTTAGATAGATTTCTAGATTTGGTCCTTTTAGGCTGATTTTTAGTTCTTTTTTCCTTTAAATATGTGTTGAACGTTTTTTTTTCATGAAGGAATGAATAAAATTAACTTTTCTTTGGTAAATTTGTCACAAACCAATCGTTCACCTGCTGGCCTGAGCCAAGGCGTCGATTTTATTGTGTTTTATATTCGTTCTCCTGCTAGCCTGCGCTAAGGCGGTGAATTTATCGTGTTCTTAAACCGCGTTCTCATAGATGGCATCTAGCGCGTTGGGTAGTATGAAGCTCAATGTTGATACGATGTTTTTTTGAGGATACAAACTAGACAAGTGTGGGTGGTCAGGGACGGAACCAAAAAAAATTCATGATGGGGGCACAAGCTTTAAGGATTTTGAACACACAACTTATACTTATATCAAGACTAATCAAGCAAATAAGCAACCAATTCAATTATTCAATATCTTGATACTCCCTCCGTCCTATGTTAGATTGCTCATTAACTTTTTGGCCCGTGTTTTAGCGAGCGAGTTGTTTATTAGTATTTGAAATGATAGAGTGACTTTTAAGGAGATGTAGGATAGATGAAGGGTAGGACTATTATACCTCAGCTTAAAAATCTCTTTATCATTTCAAATACTAATAAACAACTCACTCGCTAAAACACAAGCCAAAAAGTGAATGGACAATCTAAAATAGGATGGAGGAAGTATAAAATACAACATTTTATATTATATTTTCTCTGTCTACTTTCTATTTGATCATTTGTCCAAATTAAAGACCAGTCTCTTACTTAATCTTAAATGGTAATAAATTTTTTTTATCTTTTTTAAAAAACTCCTTCAAACATCACAATATTACATCATATGTCATTATTTTTATCACACTAAAATTAATTTTATTGTTATTAATTTGCCATTCAACCCTCATTAAAATAGTAAATAATTATAATATTAAAACCAGTGAAAACAATAAATAAAGGCGAGGAGTATCAGTTACCAATGTGTGCATAAATATATATAAATAAATAAACTTTTATAATATTTTAAAAAAATGTGGGGGCACGTACCCCCAAGACAGGGAAGGTGCGTCCATCACTGGGTATGGTGATTAGAGATGATATGTGTGTTTTCGTGATGGAACGAACTATAACAATTCCGGGACGTGTGGACATGGAGGTTGGAGAAGCATTGGGTTTTTATGAGGCTTTGTTCTGGGTGAAGTCTTTGCAGTTGCATGCGATTGTGGTTAAGGGTGACTCGAAGCTAGTGGTAGATGCGATCAGGTTGACATTTCTAATGAATTCGGTGTTTGGAGATTTTGTGAAAGCTTGCAAGTCTATATTACAACGAATACCTATACTACAAGTACAATTTATTAGAAGTGATGCCAGTTCCTGGGCACACGAGTTTGCGCTGGTGTCTCGTCTTTACGGGCCTTTTTTTTGGCAAGATCCTCCGACTTTGAGGATAGACTGCCTACACTCTCTGTGTTTGCAGTAATGAAAGCTAATTTCATTGGTTTTCAAATTAAAAAACAAAAAAACCTTATTTGGTGATTTCAATAAAAAATTAATCAAATTTAACCACAACTTTCCATATAAATGTTAGGAGTGTTGAAAATGTGGTGTTGGATATAAGGCCAAGTTAAATTATGTTGATTAATTTGATAAAGAGCTTTTTTGAGTTAGAGAAATGTCATTTCGTACATCAAATTTTTTTGGAACCATTTAAAAAAAAAAAGAAAAGTTATGGAACTATTTTAAGTTCTATCCCTAAGCTAGCGGCTTATTTATGGTGTTAGTTACGGTTTACACGCTATATGAGAAAACTAAGATGATTGTGGATTTCCTCTTTTCATTTTTAAACTTCTCATTCCTTGTCCAATTACTTTCCTTCGTCTTTCCCATATCTTTTCGGGTTTTTGTTTGGGGAAAATGTTGTGTTTGTTCCCTCTCTATTCTAGTTATTGCTAAGGGATTAAGTTTTTTTGTAGTCCAGTAATTTTGCTTCGTTTTGAAATTGGTTCCGATTGTTTTGACTTTTTCATTTTGGACCTGTAAGTTATCAAAATATTTGAAATTGATCCTTTAACCTGCTATAGCAGGTCACCAAACAGGTAATCACCATCTATATAATTATTATTTTTTTCTTTTAACTTCGCAATCCCACCTACACTTTTTTAATCCTAATAATTTTGAGTCAGGGGAATTTTTCTGGGTATTTATTTTTGGGAGAAAAAGTGGTTTTCTGCGTATTTTGGTTTATTTTTTAATTTTTCGGTAAGTTTAGACCTAGTAAACCGACCCAATTTGCTTTGTCTTTTAATATACAAATTATTTTTAGACTCCACTCATAACCCGACTAAAATTATTAGGATTAAAAAAGTTCAAGTAGCATTTCGAAAAAAAAATAAAATAATTACATATATGATGGTTACCTGCTTGGTAACCTGTGGCAACATATTACATGACCAATTTAAAAAAGAAATTAAAAAACTTACAGGACCAAAATCAAGTCAAAACAATATAGGACCAATATAAATTAGAACGAGTCACTCTATGTACGTATGTTTCTTCATATAGTACATTCTTTAGATTTTAATATGTATATATAAAATAAAGATGGTTGGGTATTTTGTAATAATATGAATGTCACATCTAATTAATAAATTATTATACGTAACACGAAGTTAGAAAATAAATAATTCAAAGTGAATGTTTTTTTCCCGCGCGAAAATGTGTATAATATTGTATTAAAAGGAAGGAATTTCAATTACTACCTCCCTAATCCCTAATGAAACAAAAAAACATAATTCTAGTTGCATAACACTAGAAAGCTTGCATACGATCTGACACAAAACAAGATTTTTATTGGTATTGTTTAAGTAAATGTACACATATAATATTCATTGAAATCCTTCTATAGCAGTCTTCTCACAATCAGTTACACATGCGTCCACACTATTTGTATCTGCAAAATCAGTATATTTCTTTCAGCATAATAGTCACACAAATATGAATCATTTATTAATATATATATATATATATATAGACGGAGGGAGGGAGCGCTTGCTCCGTCTATATACAGACGGACGGCGCGCGGCAAGGGCAAGACGGCGGCGGCTTCAAACCGTGGCGGCGGTGTGCAAGGGGGAGGGGGATGTCGCGTCGGAGGAGGGTTTGGGAGAGAAAAAATTAAATGCGTCTGATACTGATGGCATGGGGAAAAACGCGTTTAAATGGGGTAAATTATTGGACAATGGTTTATAACCGTTGTCCAATGTCCATGTGGAATGCGGTTTAAAACCGCTCTCCAAGTATACTTTGGAGACCGGTTAAAAACCACTCTCTAAGAGTGATGTTTGGAGAGCGGAGTTTTTTTTTTTTTTAAATCAATTAGGTAAAACCGCACTCCAAGTGATACTTTGGAGTGCGGTTATTAAAAAAGGCTGTCCAATTGAAGCTGTTCAAATTCAAATGTGTAGTAGTGGAGGGAGGGAGTACCGTTGCCAAATGCGACGCAATTATGAACAGCACAACCAAGGTTATGATAATACAGTTCTTGGGGACTATTTTTACCAATTTTATAACACTTTATCAACATTTGACGGCACATAGTGTTTTGGATATAGATATTACACAAGGCAATTCCATAACAAAATGCAAAAGACCAGCAGGAGAACGAATATAAAACATGATAAAGGTCTTACATGGTATTTAAAGACTCAAAGGCTAACTAGCAGACTTCAAAAGACAAAATTTATCCTAACAACCTGATAAGTATGAATAAACTTAAATAAGATGGCATAAAGATAAAATAAAGATAAGTAAGCGTAAAAATTGGGACAATCTGCCATTCTTGTGAATCTTGTCGAATCCTGCAAAATCTAGCACAATATATTTGATAAATATGGAACAATTTCGCAAGTAACAATTCTGAGATAATTTCGCGAATAATCTTGCACGTTTTCTTGGGCTCAAAAACCCTCGTTCGCATCATATACCCATCCGAGAAACCGTTTGATGTTATTCTACTTTAGTGTCTATGGGTGTCTCGGTTAGTGAGAGCGATGTGATACTTCTCTAACTTGAGGTCAATACGCACGACATGTGCGAATGATGAAATTTGACCATGACCGGCGCTTTCACCCTTCATGGGTAGATATAACATGGATTGAGTTCATCACGAAGTTCATGTGCGTGGTAGTTGAGCCAAAAAAAAAAAAAATCATTCCTCAATGTGGATTTAGAGAGAATACTCGTCTTCTCATACTAATTGGATCATTAGTCATTGGCCAATGCACGTCACGTTTGAACTTTGTGTCCAAGTGTGACAAATGTGATCAATTAGCGTAATGAGACAATATGCTTAAGTTATTTGAATAGATACTTCATCATGTTCAAGACTTAATCGGGTATTCATGAATGAAAGGATATTATCACTATAACCCACATATGTTACAGGTTGTTGCAAGTTCCTCGCAACGTACCTTATATATTGAGAATATCTGATTTATTTACTAGAGTTCAATTAAGACCGTTAGTTTGACTAATCGCTCGATATATGAAGGCCTATGGGTCAAACAACAAGTAACTTCCGTTTACAGATTATAGTTGGTTGATTAAATATTAAATTGGATTAAATATTTAATTTATGGAGAAATAATAATTATTATATTTAGAATTAATTATTATTACTGTTTAATTAAATAGGAATCCCAAAATATTATTTGGAATATTATTGTCGGAAAATATATATATGAAAATAAAATCTATGGGATTTAATTTAATGGATTTGGGCTTTTATTTCCCGACAAGAAATAGCTTAGGGTTTAAGCTAAGCCTTCCCTAAATATATTCTCCATAAAATCTCTAGTATAGAATTTTTCTAGCAAATTTTTTCATTGGGGAATCAATGCTAGCAAGTCTGTAAACAGGGAATACATGGATACCGTAGTTGAGGAAATTGCTTACAAAGCACTGTAAGAATTCCGTTTACGTATTCCGTTATTTCAATTGTGTGATTGCAATTCGTTGTTGGTGAATTCGTATTTCCGCTGCGCATTGTTGTTAGTCGTCTTATGTGGAAATTATGATGTGGCGTTGTCAAATACATAACGCCACATCATAATTTCCACATAAGATGACTAACAACAATTGACGCTAGAAGAAGGGTACCAACGAACACAAAATATCTAACCTATACACTATAGAAACCGAGGCAGAAAAAAGAAATAAAATGCTTCAATCAAGAAATACGCAGACCGAGAAAGCGATACATAGCCAATCTCGCGCCCAAGGCGAGACTCAACGACAACCTCAAGAAAATCCATCTCCAGAAGACGTAAATCTGGAGGGCATAGCCAAGGATCCGGTGGCTACCACCAAAGCCACAACTTTCCTGTTAAAGGCTCAAAACGAACGGGCCGAAAGAGAGTTGGCCAAACAGAAAGCCCAATGACGACCTGCGGGTCGCATACGCTTGATAGCGAGCAGGTCAAGAAAAAAGCCACCGCAAATAAGCAAGCTGAAAAAGGAGGTTGAAGATTTGTCCAATGGCGGACGTCCACAAGGCTCTAAGGTATCGACTTTCCACTGTCTGAAACTTTCTCTTAAGGATCGACTTGGAAAACACCGGCGTGTGGATCCTGGGAAAGAGCCGCGGGTGAATGCGTCACTTCATTCAACCCCGCGGGTGAATGCGTTAATTCATTCAACCCTAGAAAAGAGGCCGATACAAGAGAAATCGGTGGGGACAAGATTGTCTGTCCGCCACCGCCTAACAAATCTGGAGTGACCACGAAGGGAAGAACGACACCACCATGAGCGTGACCACCGGAGTCATCGAGGTGGATCCTATCCCCATTCGGGATCTGTTGCCTCCATCAAGTTCACCGAAATGCAAAAGGCGATTGAAAGCTTACAAGCCGACCTGGCGGCATCAAAGGGGATACCGCGACTCGGCCACTTGACTTGCTCGCCTTTATCCCCAGTGATCATGTCCGCCGCCGTACAGAAAATGGTGGCAAAGAAGCGCCCACCGATCCCAATGTTCAACGCGGAATCTGATCCATATGTCCATCCACGTAAGTATTCAGATTTCATGATCGCTTTAGGTTTACGGACGCTACTCAGTGCCGGTCTTTTCCCATGACTTTGGGCGACCGAGAACATCGATGGTTCTCAACTTTGCCCGCCGCATCTATTACGTCCTTCGCTCAACTGGGACAAAAATTCTTGTTCCACTTTTCTTCAATGTGTGCTCGCCAGGTTCCGATGCAGAGGTTAGCACATTTTTCACAAATGAAGGGCGAATCAGATAGAGCTTACGTTGAGAGGTTCTGCAAGTGTCTCTTCGAGGGGGCTCCCATAGAAGAAGATGTTAAGGTTCTCACGGTGGTCGGGGGTCTCACCCTTAATACTGACATGTGGAAGACCATGCATCAGGAAGGCCGAGCACATATGCCCAGTTTCGCGAACGTGCAGCCAAGATCATAACCATGCAAGAGTTGCTCGCCCAATCTAGGGTCGGGCAAGAAGGGGTGACCAAAAATGTGGTCGCCAATAAGAAACCAGCCACAAAGGGCGGATACAAGGCTCCGGGTTCTTTCAAATCTTTTGAAAGTTCCGAGGCACATGTTCTCCGGAGTGTTTTTGGTATCTCACTTGAAACGGTATATAGTCATATCAAGGACCAGGACTTACTGGAGCCACCTCGGCGAATAGACAAAAAGAAAGGAACATCTGGATCCAACCAAGTTCTGTTCGTACCACAAGTTCATCGGACACAATACCAACGAATGCCGAGATCTGTTGCGACAACTCTAGAAGTTATATGAGGAGAACCGTCTCACTCGGTATTTGAAGAAGTCGGCGAACCAAGAGGCTCGGAATGAGCAATAAGACGATGGCAAGAAGAAGCGGAAGAAGTTTCGGACAATGAGATTGAGGATTTCTGTCGGTAATTGGATCTACCAAAGAAAGATGCCCCTACTACAGATAAAGGTCGAGTGGGGCAAGAAATAAACATGGTGCGCCCAGCTAACGGGCCAATCGGGGGTTGCTACCAGGAACCCACTTTATCGAATAGACGCAAGAAAATGGAATTGCGCGCCATGCAAGGAATCCATCAAGTAAGTGTGGCGAGCACATCTGCTGCCACGCTACCTTCCCATCAGATCACTTTTTCAGAAGACGACCTCGATGGCATCATCACCCCTCACAACGACTCACTAGTAATCAGTGCACGACTACTCGGGTTGAAGGTACATCAACTTCTAATCGATACGGGGGCTTATGCCAATATTTTGTTCGTCAATACACTGCGTCTGATGGAGAAGCAAGTAGGAGATCTTAGTGCCCACATCGAACCATGTGGTCATACCATCATGGGCTTTGGGGATGCTATAACCCGGCCTTATGGTTTGATTAGGTTAGGTGTAGAGTTAGAGTCATCTAGAGACCCGAACATATGACGAACTAGAATGCTAGATTTTATAATCGTCGATGTTCCGTCTACTTACAACAGGTTTTTGGGTCACCCGTTTATCCATGAATTTAAGGCAGCGTGTTCCACGTATTACTATTGTCTTAAGTTTCCAACGATAGAAGGAACGGGTAGCGTGAACGGCGACCAAATGAAAGCCCGTGATTGTTTGCTATCATGTTCACCTGGAAAGTAAGCTATAGTAAACATGATAGAGTCCATCGACATGGAAATTGTGGAAACAAGTCAGATTGGCTTAAGGGCGAACAGAGGTCCCGAGCCAAACACAGGCGCAACGACCGAGCTGATCCCCGATCCCATGAATATTGATGCACACATGGCCAAGCTCTAACAACAACCCCACCACCTATCACTCGACTGAACCTCGTATAGGTTTCGAACCTATAGAGGTGGAAGGCGAACACAGGGGTTCGGTCACAGATCCCCGATGGAAGCAACAGAAATAACGAGCAACGCCGGTCGAGGAATTGGAGTCCGTACAGGCTGACCCGGCCAAACCGGAATTAGAGATCTTCATCGGATCAGAACTGCCGGAACCACTTAAGTCCAAAATAATCGCATACTTGCGAGCAAATCTAGACATGTTTGCGTGGTCACATAAAGATATGGTAGGCATCGACATCAACCCGACACTAGTCCCGATTATCCAGAAACGAAAAAAGTTTGATCCGGAGAAATATGCGGCGCTAGATGCCGAGGTTAAGAAGCTTCTCGATAACAAGCTCATTCGGGAGGTCCAATGCCCCAAATGGCTAGCAAATCATGTGCTCTTCAAAAAACCTAATGGTAAAAGGAGACTATGCATAGACTTTACTGATTTGAATAAAGCATTGTTGGGAGATGAATTTAATAAAGAAGATTTTGATTAGATCCCAAAACCCCTGAGTATGACATGTTCAGGATAATCTTGATAGTTGAGTCAGGATTCAGTTTTAGAGTGTTCAGGATGTTATCTACACCATGTATAGTCAGTAGATATAGATCAGGTTAGATTTCAAGATTTCGAAGACTCGATAAGTTTCAAGTTTCAAAGATGAAATCAAGAAATCAAGACTCAAGATGTGACGGAGAAATCAAGACTCAAGATTCGAGAAATCAAGACCAGATGACAATATTAAGAAATCAAGACTCAAGATGAGATCGAGAAATCAAGACTCAAGATGAAATGGTTGAAGACTCAAGATATCAATCAAGATATCTTTTTCTAAGACTCGTAAGACATCAAGACTTCAAGACGAAGAAGATATCAAGACACAATAGTTATCAAGACTTCTCGAATGCTCAAGATAACAAATAATATCTATTCAAGGATTCGAGAAAAATGCGAATACTTAAAAAATTGCCCAAGACATTCACATTAAAAGGAACTAAAACTAAGTGTGTTGTTAAGGTTATATCACCAGAGATATTGACCAAAAAGAGCCGTTATGTTTTTACATTTCATCAAGACAAAGAGCTAATCGGGTTAAGACAAAGACTATATTTGTAATCGAAAAGCTACAGGTCATGAAGCATGTCAATTAGTACTATGTTCGCATCAAAAAAGTGGTGAGTGGTCGATGAAAAGCATATTGCCTAAAACATGCAAGGGAGTATTCAAACCCTAAAAATAACCGTTCATCACACACCATAAGATGAAACTCATGAAGCTATCTCTTCCAATGGATAGTTTTTCAAGAGTGACCTTGGTGATTGCCTATAAATACTAGTGACCCTCTACATTGAAGGTTACGGGAAATTTGTAAGCAACTCAAGAGCTCAATCTTATTCTTGAAAATTGAAGCACTTTCGAAAACCCAAGAATTTCTCTTTGCTTTACATCGAAGAGAGCTCATTCACTAAGCCTAGTTTGATAAGATATATCCAAAGCTTAGTAGAGATATCCTAGCCTTTGCATTTTACTTATTGTAACGGATATCTCATCCTAGTTGGAAACCAACCAAGAAACCCTAAACCCTTTGTAAGGTAGTTTAAGTGTGATTGTTGGTGAGTTGGAGTTGTAAAGAGTTAGTAAACTACATTGAGGTAGTCAGAAAACTCTAGAGAATAAGTGAGTTAACTATCTTGGATATAAAGCTTGTGTGTGTTTGAGTAAGTAAACTACAAATTGAGGTAGTCGAAAAGCTCAAAGTAGAAAGGTTAGTAAACTACATTTAGAAAACCTTAGGAAGTGGTTAAGGAATTTTCTACGAAGGTCAAAAGAGTGGACGTAGGAGCTTGAGTCTCGAACCACTATAACTTGTTGTTATTTTGCTTTACATCTTTGCATTGATTATCTGTTGCATACCTTTTCACTCGAAGCATATTTTCACTGATATCCAGTTGGAACCAATCCACTGAACTTGCATGTAACTGATCACAGCCTTAATCATTGTTTCAATAAAAGGAAGGCTTTTCAATCGCCAGTATAAACTTAGGGCCAACCTTTCCGCAAGACATCCGAGTAGCTAGAATAGATACTGAACTCACTCTAATGAAGGTTCAAGAAGATAGTTATCTCGATCCAAGCAACTCGGGATCTCGAAAAACTCGAGCTCGGTTGGGATTATCTCGAGGCTTCGAAAGCGGCTTCGGGATCATTGTCTCCGTGTAGACTTTGACTCGAGGCGTCCGTGCTTCTCAGGTCCAAATCATCAGAACAACCTCAGTGAAGAAAAGTTTTAAAAATCATGAACACGTGTATTCCCCCATACAAGTGTAAGATTAGATTAGCACCGGGACCAACAAGTGGTATCGGCGGGAGTTCAAAAGATCCGATTTCAAAAGTGATCACCGAATCGATCCATTTTTTTAAAAACCCCGTCTCGATCCGATACCAACAAGTGGTATCAAAGCGGGAGTTCAAAAGATCATCGATTTCAAAAGTGAGGTCTCGATCGATACCAACAAGTGGTATCGAAAGCAGGGTTCAACTTGATGTTGGGGATTATCTTGAAAAGTATGCTTTTACTTTGTATAATCAAACTGAATTTCGAGACTTATTTCTTTGAAATAAATTGTTTATCGCGATGCTTTAAATATGATTGAATGTTATATATATTTATTGCATTGGGCGTGTTAATCAGTAGTTAATTTAGTGATACCCGATGAAGATTAAATTTCCTTTGTAACTATAAGTACGCCCATTCACGACCTAGATGGAAATGAACAACCATCGCGAAAGGTTGAGAATTGGTTTGTCTTGACCAAGAGATTACACTAGTGCATGATGATCAATTTGAATAGGACCTCTGAGGAGTTCGAACAAGGAAGAATTAGACCTCGGTGGTTCGTTGTTTCTTAACCTTCGTCCCTTAAATAGGATCACGTGGGATTGGTAACTATTGCTTTGACTTATCATGGGTTGCGAATCGAGAGAGATTCAATACTTTTTATCTTTGGGCAATATTATTGGTCACATGTGATTGCTAAGATTTAATACTTAAGAATCGTTGACGCTTGCTTGATTTGCCTTTGGGAGGTTCATAAGCTTTATCATACCAAATCTTGCAAGTGGAATTTGTTTCCGGTATGGATAATAATGTTGAACCGTTCCTCGACCAAGGACAAAAGATATTAATTAACGGAAAGCTATTTCAGTGGCTTGAATTAATTAATGGGCTAGATAATCTTAAACACGGGAAATAATGACCGGGGAGCCATATTGATCGTAATATGGGTTAAGATGGATAGTGCAATATTAATTATGTAGTGGGATTAATTAATATTTATGGGCTTGAATTATATTGTGGCTCAATATTAGATATTCAAGATCCATTAGAAGGTCCAATCTTAATTCTCCTAAAGGCCCCCTGAGTAGCCCAACATATAGTTCAATAACTGAAAAGGTGATTAAAATAAAATAAATACTGTTGCTTATATTTCCTCATTATTTTCGAAAATTATGGATAAAAGAGGGAGAAAGATTTTCTTTGAATTTTGTTATGGAATGAAGATATGTATTCTTGGAATACAAGATTATTTCAATAAATTCAAGAAATCTCCCACTTGGTTATTCATTAAGTATTTTCGAAATTTTTGGAAAATAGAGGGCAAGAAAGATTTTCTTGATTTTCTTGAAAAGATATTATGGAAGATATGTATTTCTTGAAATACAAGAATATCTCATAAATTCAAGAAGATCCAAATCTTGGATTCTTGCACACTCATTTTTTTCGAAAATTCCATAAAGAAAGAGGAGGTGGATTTTTGTGGAATATTTTAATTATGGGAAAAAGAATATATGGGATATATTCAAGATTTCTTGGTGACCAAGAAATGTCTTTTCCCACATTGAAAATTCACATAAATTTCGTGCCCCTCCTCTCCTATAAATAGGGGATGATTAGTTCATTCCCAAGTACAATTCCATGTGCTGGAAATATTAGCAAATCCACATAAGTGGTGCAACAAAGTTTATTTTTTCCTTTTGTTAATTGTTCGCGAGTATCCTTCCACCGGATTGTCGAAAGCAAGGGCTAAGGGAATACTTGGGAAGTCCTTTTTGGTTAGTCCGTCCGACCAAAGCCATTTGCCATCCCGAGGAGAATGCGTTCACGTAAACCCGTAGATTCCATGTCGTAGGTTTTCGTGGCTTTTTATATGCATGATTTGTTGTTGCAATTATTATTTGAATTAATATAGGATTAATTCATGCTAGTAATAATTAATGAATTAAATTTGTATTTAAATATTCACCCCGAATAGATCGTGCAACTCATTCCCCAACAATCGTATCGAGCCATTTGTTTAAGACTCAATTTTTTTAAATTGTAATTTAATTCGTGGACATTAAATTTGAAATTGGATAGTGTTTGTTAGACATTTTGCGGTATCCAATTGTCATGGATTTTAATGTTTTATTTTGCATGCATATAAACCGTGGTTTTTAATTCGATTGATTCGGATTTGTTTTTGCCTCGTGAGAAAATCCACGAGTAGACTAAGATTTGTTTGATTTGATCAATGTAATAGACTAGTCTAGATCTAGGTTTATTTATTTTTGTAAATAAATTATAACCGGATCGGGAACGAAGAGATGAAGAATTAAAGGGCGAAAACGCAGGGCGAGGCGGGCGGCCGAGCGGCAGGGTGGGGGTGGGGCGAAGACGCGCGGTGCCGAGCGTATGTCGCGCGGCAGGCGCCAGCCGGACGGGCGCTGCGGAGAGGTACGGACTGGCCGAGGTGAGGATAGAATGTTGCGATGTCGCGCGGCGGCGGAGGGCGGAGATCGCCGCGCGAGGTCGCCTGCCGACTCACTTAGGCGCTGAAAGCGTCTTGGCGGGCGTTTGCCGCGGTGCCGAGGTCTGCTTGCCTGGGTTGTCTAGGCCATGGCGGCCGGATGCGGAGCGTCATCATCATTCATTGTTTGTATGGCGTGGCGGTTCTTAAGTATATTTTTTCGAGAGACTAAGCGAGTGGGAGAAATTGAGGCGTGTTTCTTCAAAGATCAAGCGAAAAAATCAAACCATGACAATTGGATAATTTGTGCCCAATATGTTTATTTTTCTTGTTATGCTTGATTTATTTGTGCTATCTTATGCTTTATTTAATTTGTTTAAATGTGTTTGCATGAGGGTTGCCAAATTGAAAAATCTCAACTTCAAAATTACTAAGTATGTTTAAATAATTAATTGACAATTTTATTAGGATAATAAAATTGAATTAATTTTGACCTCCATGATTTATTTATTTGTGAATTATTTTGGAAAATTCCCCCAACGGGACGGTCAAAAGATAGGTTTCACATGAATGAATTCCAAACGGATGATTGTGGGTTATTACTAGTGGCGACGATGACCCTCCCAACGAGGCTCGATCAAAGCGAAATAGTAATCTGTATTTAATCATGGTTATTACTTAGGTATAAAATTGATATGCATATACTTCTAAAGTCCCTGTCAATTTTATATTGGTCAGTGAGCCAACTATTAATCTGGATATTAAAGGTTTATAAATCGTTCTTGTTTGTAACTCGCTTGAATGTGTTTAAATAATGACCCACCCAACGTGGCTTATTTAAACTGTTTTGAGATGTTGGCTGATGCATTGTTCATATTTTTTTTGAGATTTTAAATATGATGCATGTGATCGAATCTTGTGATATACTTGTGCTTTTGCATATAGTTGTTTATTTCGATTCAAAGATGTCGTTACCTTTTAATCCTTTGTTATTATACTTAAAGTCAATACAATATGTATGGAAACTATATTGATTGGAAAATTATAATTGTCTAAGCGCACAAAAAGCACAAGTGGATTTTGACACACAAAAATCGGATGAGCCAGTTGACGAGTCAAAACATGCGGGACTCGTCGAGGATCACCTTCGAGAGATGTCGTCATTTGAAAATGGTGGAGGAAAAACCCGTAAGGGATTACGTCCTCAAAATAGATGGCCCATCCCGAACAAATTTGAGATTCGAGTGCAGATTATGATCTAGAGACTCGGATGAATTTGGTACTTCATTCTCTGCTTGAGAAAGGTTTTTGAGCATTTTGGCCTCGCTAGCTAATTTGTTGCAAACTTTTGGACTCGGCGAAAAATGATGATAAGGCACCAAACTCAAGCTTTGACGGCAAGTGGTCCGTCTTTCATCTTCTAGGCAAGGGTAGGCAAGATAAAGAAGAGGACCAAAGGCCATAAGCAATAAAACTCAACTGTTGCCAAGGGCAATGGTAAGATGAGAATGCTTGTTGTGTCAAGGAAAATCCAAAGAGGAAGTGCTTAAGGCTGCGGTGAGAGAGGACAATGGAGGTTTTGCTGTTCCAACCCCCAAAAGGGACGGAAAGAAAGGTAATTCTCACACACTAGTTGTTGAAACTTGTTTAGCGGCGTATACTTCTCATTCGTGGGTGGTTGATACGAGATCCACTAATCATGTTGGCTTCACGGGTTCTAAATGATCCGGCAACGTAGTGGGAGTGAGATCCTCATCACACTGGGCAACGTTACGATAGTAGAAGACATTGCAATGCTACGTAAGTGGCAGATATTGCAATGCTACGATAATAACGATTATTGCAATACTACGCAAGTAGCAGACATTGCAATGCTACATGAGTAGCAGTTAAAGCAGTGGGAGAAGTGCACCTATCTTATGAAGATAAAGTTTTTTGAGATTATCTTTATGTTCCCAGTTTTAGAAAGAATTCACTTTCAGTTTCTTAAATTCGATTAAAGGACACTAAGTTTCTTCTAATAAGAATGACATCATTTTTTGAAATGATGAGTGTATCTATTACGGGACATTGATGGAAAATCTCTATGCAATTAACTGTGCACACCACTCACAAAATATATCCTATAACACATCAACTGTTTCCGAGAAAAGAAAACGTTCATCAGACGTGAACGAGACACTTCTTTGGCATCTAAGATTAGGTCATATAAATCCAAAGAGGATCCAAAGGTTGGTGGAAGATGGTTCACAGGAGCGTCTCTAAGTTGAATCGGATCCAACCTGCGAATCATGTTTGGAGGGTAATATGACCAAGATGGCATTTGGAGCCAAGGGGAATGAGGCTAAAGAAGTGTTAGAGATCGTTCACATAGATGCACGTAGTTCAATGTTAACCAAAGCAAGAGGAGGTTATGAGTAATTTTATTGATGATTACTCAAGGTACATTTTCCTTATGAAGCATGAATCTGAGTCCTTTGAGAAATTCTAAAGAATTTAAGGATCAAACAGAAAAACGTATCAAGTCTCTACGATCTGATCGTAGAGGCGAATACCTCAGCGATGAGTTTTTGAACTACTTATCTGATGAAGGGATTGTATCCCAGCTCACTGCACCCGGAACCCCTCAACAAAAAACGGGGATTGCAGAGCAAAGCAACAGAATTCTTTTGGAAATGGTTAGATCAAATGATGAGTTATACGGATCTTCCCGAGTCGTTCTGGGGTCATACCTTGGAAAACAGCGACTTACATTCTGAACTTGGTGCTATCCAAATCAGTTCCCAGAACCCCAAAGAATTGTTGCAAGTCTAGTAAGAGACACATGAGAACTTTGGGGTGTCCGCCTACGTGTTGGACAAGGAAACCGTAAATTGGATCCTCGATCGAGAATTAAAAGAAATTTTATTTTTGTAGGATATCGAGGAACAAAAGGGTGAATGTTCTATAGTTAGAAGATCAAAAGGTGGACATCCGCACCCACTTTAGATTTTGGAAGAAGACTATATGAACCAAAGAAAACCCAATAAGTGAGATTACCTTAAATGAGCTTAGAGGGCAAACCTCGGTCGAACTGTACTAGATGATATACCAAACAATACGTTTTTCAACAGGAGCCTCATTATAGTGGGAGGGTTGTTAAAGTTAGAGAGATTCATGGGAATAGGAGAGTCCTCGGACTTGATTTCAAAAGACCCATGGACATATGACGAGGCACTCCAAGATATGGATCAGATTCTGGCAAAATGACAATGAAAGGCGATATGTGTTCTATGTTTCATAATAGAGTGTGGGAGCTAGTCGAACCACTTAATGGGGTCAAACCCATTGGATGAAAGTGGGTATATAAGAGGAAAAGGGGACCGGACGGGAAGGTTGAAACCTTTAAAGCAAGACTAATGGCGAAAGGTTATACTCAGAAAGAAAGGGATCGATTATGAGGAAACTTTTTCGCCAGTAGCCATCTTAAGTCCATCCAGTATTCTCTTATCGATTCTTTGCAAGATCTCAACTTTGAAGTCTCGGCAAATAGATGTCAAGGCGGCTTTCTTAACGGAAGTCTTGATAAAGAGATCTATATGCAACAACCCCATGTTTTCATTGAAACGGGCCAAGAACACCTAGTTTGTAAGCTCAAGAGGTCCATTTACGGACTCAAACGGGCATCGAGCTTGGAACCAAAGTTTTGATCATGTAATAAAGTCTTATGGGTTTGATCAAAACGAGTTTGAAAGTTGTGTGTATAAAAAGCATTTTGGAGCTGCATTGGTATTCTTAGTACTATCGTAGATGACATTGTGATCATCGGAAGCGATGTGAAGGTGTGGTCGGGCGTAAGGGCATGGCGTTTCAAAAGCAGGTTTGATATGAAAGACTTAGGAAAACGGACACATCCTTGGGATCAAGATCACAAGAAAAGGATGGTCGGGTTATCGCAAGTTTCATACATAGACATTTGGTTTTTTGAAGCGATTCAACATCAAGAACAAGAAAGGATTAGTACCTTTGGGACTTGGAATCCATCTATCAAGAAAATGTTCACTAAGGCGAAAAGGAGATAGATGACATGAAAGGTATTTCCTTGTGCTTGGTTTCGGAAACCTTATGTATGCATTGTGTATACGAGACCGGATATATGCTTGCCGTAGGCATGATAGCAAGATATCGAGTAACCCAAGGGAAAGCGAATTGGAATGACGATTAAAAACATTCTGAAGTATCTGAAGAGAACTCGGGATAGAATGTTGATTTATCAGTCAGATACTCCAATCCCCATCGGCTACATGGACTCGGATTTCAATCGGATATAGATTCGAAATTATCGCTTTCCGGTTAGTGTGTTTCCATTTGGGAAGTGTAGCCATCAAATGGACGAGTGTGTGAAGCGAAATGCATCACCGACTCAACCATGGAAGTCGGGGGTAAGTAGCTGCTTGTGAAGCAGTGAAAGAATCGATTGGGCTCTAGATCTTCTTAGTGGACTTGGATGGTGTTCTGAATTTGTCTAAGCAATATCTGCTAGGGGCAGTTGCAAATTCAGGAGAACCAAGAGTCAACGAGTCAAACAAACACATTAAAGGAAAGACATCTTATACGAGAAATCGTTAAGAGAGATATAGATGTGGCAAAGATAGCGTCCGAGGATTGACTAGCGAGATCCATTCAAAGCGTGCGCCTCTGAATACATTCGAGAGACAAGTGAATGGAATGGGTGTCAAGACCGTTGAGTCTCTGAACCACTATAACTTCTTTGTGTTATTTTTGCTTTACATCTTGCATTGATTAATTTGCATACCTTTTCTTTGGAAGCATATTTTCAGCGATATTGATTTGGAACCAATCCTTTGAACTAGATATAAAGCGATCGACCTTAATCTTTGTTTCAATAAAAGGAAGGCTTTTCAGCAAAGCTAAAAACGAGTATAAACTTAGGGCCAACCTTTCCGCACATCTGAGTAGCTAGAATAGATAGTTACCAAACTGAACTATCAAGGTTCAAGAAGATAGTTATCGATCAAGCATTTCGGGATCTCTGAAAAAAAACTTCAGCTCGGTTGGGATTATAGAGGCTTAAAAGCATCTCAGGATCATTGTCTCAGGTAGACTTTGACTCAGGGCGATCTGTGCTTCTCAGGTCCAAATCATCAGAACAACCTCAGTGAAGAAAAGTTTTAAAAATCACTGAACACGTGTATTCCCCCCCCATACAAGTGTAAGATTCGTTAGCACCGGGACCAACAAGTGGTATCAGAGCGGGAGTTCAAAAGATCACTGATTTCAAAAGTGATCACCTGAACTGATCCATTTTTTTAAAAAAACCGTCTCTGATCTGATACCAACAAGTGGTATCAAAGCGGGAGTTCAAAAGATCACTGATTTCAAAAGTGATCACCTGAACTGATCCATTTTTTAAAACCCGTCTCTGATCTGATACCAACAAGTGGTATCAGAGCAGTGGTTCAACTTGATGTTGGGGATTATACTGAAAAGTATGCTTTTACTTTGTATAATCGAAACTGAATTTCCAGACTTATTTACTGAAATAAATTTTTTATCACTGATGCTTTAAATATAATTGAATGTTATATATATTTCTTTGCATAATAAGCTGTTCAATAATTACGACGTGTTACATTGTAGTTAATTTAGTGATACCCGATCACGAGAAGATTAAATTTGTCCTTGTAACTATAAATACGCCCATTCACGACCTAGATGAAATGAACAACCATCGCGAAAGGTTGAGGTGTAAGGCTGGGATTGGTTTGTCTTGACCAAGAGATTACACTAGTGCATGGTGATCTTATTTGAATAGGACCTACATGAGGATAAATTCTTGCCCGAACAAGGAAGAATTAGACCTCGGTGGTTCGTTGTTTCTTAACCTTCGTCCCTTAAATAGGATCACGTGGGATTGGTAACTATTGCTTTGACTTATCATGGGTAGCGAATCGAGAGAGATTCAATACTTTTTATCTTGGGCAATATTATTGGTCACGTGTGATTGCTAAGATTTAATCTGAAGAATCGTGTGCAAATCGCTTGCTTGATTTGCCCCTTGGGGAGGTTCATAAGCTTTATCATACCAAATCTTGCAAGTGGAATTTGTTTTAGGTATGGATAATAATGTTGAACCGATTTCTCGACCAAGGACAAAAGATATTAATTAACGGAAAGCTATTTCGGTGGCTTGAATTAATTAATGGGCTAGATAATCTTAAACACGGGAAATAATGGCCAAGGGAGCCATATTGATTTGTAATATGGGTTAAGATGGATAGTCAATATTAATTATGTAGTGGGATTAATTAATATTTATGGGCTTGAATTATATTGTGGCTCAATATTAGATATTCAAGATCCATTAGAAGGTCCAATCTTAATTCTCCTAAAGGGCCCCCAGAGTAGCCCAACATATAGTCCAATAACCGAAAAAGGTGATTAAAATAAAATAAATATTGTTGCTTATATTTCCTCATTATTTTGAAAATTATGGATAAAAGAGGGAGAAAGATTTTCTTTGAATTTTGTTATGGAATGAAGATATGTATTCTTGGAATACAAGATTATTTCATTAAATTCAAGAAATCTCCCCACTTGGTTATTCATTAAGTATTTTGAAATTTTTGAAAAAATAGAGGGCAAGAAAGATTTTCTTGATTTTCTTGAAAAGATATTATGGAAGATATGTATTTCTTGAAATACAAGAATATCTCATAAATTCAAGAAGATCCAAATCTTGGATTCTTGCACACTCATTTTTTCGAAAATTCCATAAAAAAGAAAGAGGAGGTGGATTTTTTGTGGAATATTTTAATTATGGGAAAAAGAATATATGGGATATATTCAAGATTTCTTGGTGACCAAGAAAAGTCTTTTCCCACATTGAAAATTCACATAAATTTCGTGCCCTCCTCTCCTATAAATAGGGGATGATTAGTTCATTCCCAAGTACAATTCCATGTCGCTGGAAATATTAGCAAATCCACATAAGTGGTGCAACAAAGTTTATTTTTTCCTTTTGTTAATTGTTCGCGAGTATCCTTCCACGGATTGTCGAGCAAGGGCTAAGGAATACTTGGGAAGTCCTTTTGGTTAGTCCGTCCGACCAAAGCCCTTTGCCATCCCAGAGAGGTATGTTCACGTAAACCCGTAGATTCGCGTCGTAGGTTTTACGTGGCTTTTTATATGCATGATTTGTTGTTGCAATTATTATTTGAATTAATATAGGATTAATTCATGCTAGTAATAATTAATGACTTAAATTTGTATTTAAATATTCACCCCGAATAGATCTGTGCAACTCATTCCCCAACACTTGACCACCTGCTTTGTTGACCATAGTCTAAATTGCTAAAAGATTCTTGTGGTCTACTGAACAGATCTATTTGCTGAAATCTTACAAGGCTCTGACATCATGCCTTCTAAGAAACTTCCTATGTTCTCAGTTGAGAGCTATGATTTACGGAGACTAAGAATGCAGGCTCATCTGTATTCAAAGCATGAAAGAATGTGGAGAGTGGTTTCTGAAGGACCATTCAAATTCAACATTGTGAATCGAGTTCTTGGCCGAGAGAAATGATCCCAGGACTGAATTTCCAAAGTCTGATGATCAACTTACTCCTGATGAGAGAAAGTTAGTCAATCTTGACTATATTGCCAAAGATACTTTATATAGCACTATTGATGATGGTGTTATGGGGATGATTTCTCATTGTAATACTGCCAAAGAAATATGGGACACACTTGCTGTGATGTGTCAAGGCACAAATCATATTAAAGAGAACAAACTTTCTGTTGCTATTGAAAAGTTTGATAGCTTTGAAATGGAAGATGGTGAATCCATTGACAAACTGGAAGTCAGATTCACTAGTATAATGAATGATCTGAATGCTCTTGGAAAAAGATACCCACAGAGAGAAGTGACATTGAAAATTCTTAGAGGACTATCTAAAAAATGGGATATTCATGCTGTGGTGATTGAAAACACCAAAAACATTGATTCTATGCCATACCAACAAGTTTTCTCTAAGCTGAAAGCTTATGAGTTTGTGATTGATAAGAAATCAAAGAAAGCTGACAGCAAAGATGATTCTTCATCTAGCAAAAATGTGGCTTTCAAAGCCAAAGAAAAATCTTGTAAGACTAGAGAGTCTGAGAACTCACTTGCCAAAAATCAGGATGAGCTAGAGGATAAGCTAATACTGATGGCAAGGAGGTTTGAAAGGCTTAATAGCAGATATGGAAAATATAAAAAATATTACAGGAATCACAGGTACCAGAGAGACTCAAAAGCTGAGGACAGATCCACTGAGAAAAGAAAGGACCAGAAAGCTGAAGGATCCTCATCCAAAAAGAAGGACTCCAAGACTAAGGAGGAAAGTGATCAGGATGATGATGCCAACAGATGCTACAACTGCCAAAAGAAAGGTCATTTTCAATATGACTGTCCTGAGCTAAGTGCTAAAAAGAGAAAGGAAAGACAAGCCAAGAGAGACAAGAAGTTCTCCAGCAAGAAAGCCATGATTGCAGAGGAAGAAGAACATTCTGAAGAAGGTTCCAGTTCTTCAGATGAGATGTTCTCAGATAGTGACAGTGATGACATCTGTCTAATGGCTGTGGAGGAGGTAAATTCTTCTATCTCTGTTGTTGCTCCTACACAAGCACGTGAGTTCTCAAGTTCTCAGAAATAAATAACTTTGACTGATGGATTCATTTGAGAATCTTATGAAGGACTATCTTTGGTTTCAAGAAGCGCTCAATGAAACTCAAGAGCGTAGAACAAAAAGAATCGATCACGAGAATCTAAAGTGGAAAGACTCTAAAAATTTGAGATCACTTCTCAATTGATGGGAACTCTTGATGAACTAGATGTTCGAAAGTACAACTCTCGAGAAAGAGAAGGTGATAGAGACCCTAAATGGAAAATTAGAGAAATCCATTTGAAAGAGATTCAAATTTTATCGTAATCGAGTTCAATGACCTCTTTGAGAAGCATGAAACTCTAAAGAAGTGTGAGGATAGTCTTGCAGAGAAAGTTAGCTCTATTGAATTCTCGCATCTAAAATGATAGATGAAATTGAGTTATCAAAGACACGCAACTATAAAAATTTGGATTGGGATACATTCGGGGGAACCTCACAAGGTCTTGAATGCCGCTTCTAGTAGCACTAAGACTGTCTTTGTTAAACAAGTGGCACCTAATCTTTCGATCAAGAAGCGCGAGTTTTAGACAAGGGTAAATGACCTATGGTTTGAAAAACCGAATGTTCGGGAAGAAAGCCTGACCTCGGGAAAAGGCTAGAAAAAATCGACTACTCAAGAGAAATCTTCGAGCCAATGATTTCAAAGCCTCGGACTAAGAATACCAACTTCAAGAGATCAAGACCTTGAACTAGCAGAGAGGAATTTTCGAAGAAGAGAAACACTCTCAGCCAGAGACATTCTGTTGAAAAGACCAAGTCCTCGATTCTTGGAAGACCCTAATTTCAAAGATGAGCAACCCAAACCCCACTTGCCTAAGGGTAAAGGTTTCCTGAACCCAAGTCAGCAGAGACAAAGACCAGCTGCACAAAAGCCAAAGCACTTGAACAAAAGGCCTGTACCCAAGAAAACCTCTAAGGCTCATGTTCATGCTAAGGCTGGCACTCATACACAGGATACTGTCAAGGCACCAAGGGTGGTGAATGTGTATGTAGATGTTTATGGGAGACAAATCAGCCACTCTAAAGTAATTAGAGTTGTTAGGCAGATTTGGATTCCAAAAGGTACAGCTAACCTGGTAGGACCCTACACCAAATGGGTACCTAAGAACTGATCTGTTTTTCAGGTGAAAAACAAGGGCACTGAGCTGAATGAAGACAACATAGCACTGATGAGTGGAGATGAAAAGGCTCCTGCTGTATGGTATCTTGACAGTGGATGTTCAAGACATATGACAGGATATAAGAAAATACTCACTGACTATGTTGAGCAAAAAGGCCCTCAGATCACATTTGGAGACAACTCCAAAGGACAAACTGAAGGATATGAAACTCTTGAAATTGATTCTGTTCATATCCATGGTGTTTCATATGTGTTTGGTTTGAAGCATAACTTGCTTTCCATAAGCCAATTCTGTGACAAGGGATTCAATGTTGAGTTCTCAAAGAACTTATGTTATGTGAAAGACAATATTTCACAAAAAATTCTACTAATTGGTACTAGAAAAGGAAATGTGTGTCTTGCTGATTGGAGTTCAACTCCTAAAGATACATGTTTAGTTGCAAAAAGTTCCACTGATACCAGTTGGTTGTGGCACAAAATGATGAATCACCTAAATTTCAAAACCCTGAACAAACTTGCAAGATTAGCACTTGTGAGGGGGTTACCTAATGAAGTGTTCAGTAAAGAACATGTTTGTGATGCTTGTCAAAAAAGAAAAACAAATCAGAGCATCTTTCAAAAGTAAAGTAGATATTTCTACTGAAAGAAACTTCAACTGTTGCATATGGATCTTTTTGGTCCAGTAACACCTGTGAGCACAAATGGCAGAAAATATACACTTGTGGTAGTTGATGACTACTCTAGATACACATGGGTCATATTCTTACTCAGTAAGAAAGAGACTCAGATAAAACTGCCTGAACTACTGAAAAGGCTCAGTACTGAAAAGAATCTGAGTGTGGTCAAAATCAGATCAGATAAAGGAACTGAGTTTATCAATCATATTATATCTGATTATTGTGCAGCAAATGGAATAACTCATGAAACATCAGCTGCAACCACAACAAAATGGTGTTGCTGAAAGAAGAAATATGACTCTGAAAGAAGCTGCAAGAACAATTATTGCTGAAGCTGGTATTCCTAAAAGATTTTGGGCTGAAGCTGTCAACACTGCATGCTACTCTCAGAACAGATCCATGCTGACCAAGAATCAAGGAAAAACTCCATATGAACTGTGGAATGAAAGGAAGCCTCTTGTTTCTTTCTTTCGTGTGTTTGGTTGCAAGTGTTTCATACACAATAATGGTAAAGATCAGTTGAAAACTTTTGACAGCAAAGCTGATGAAGGGATATTCTTAGGATATTCTGAAGTCAGTAAAGCCTTCAGAGTTTACAACTGTAGGACTCTTTTTGTGGAAGAAACACCTCATGTTGTTTTTGATGAATCTACTTGTGTTCAGAAGAAACAGGAACATGAAACAGGATAATTGACCAAGAGAATCACCAGACTTAGCCTGAAAAAGAATGATAAAACATCCTCTGAACCTGAAAAGAAGAAGTCAGTCACTTTCTATGAATGGAGTGAATCAGACTCAGACAAAGAAGTTCAGGATGTAAAAACTCAGGATGGTGAGACTCATGATGGAAATTCTCCACTGAAGGAAAGCCAACACACTAAAGCTGACCAATCTGAACAGACACCAGTTCAGACTCAGGTATGTAATGCCAATGAAGATGTGGTCACAGCTGAGGCAAACTCTGAATCTATCAACTAAAGGGGAACAAATGTCTCTGACAATGTTCTGAATGGAATTTCCCCTGAGGAAGATGATTCTCTTTCTCCTTTTTTGTTGTTCCCTGAATTTAATGAACTGCCTGAACCTAACATATCTAATGTTGAGGATGTTGGGGAATTATTTGCCCGGATCTATTCGGGATGAATATTTAAATACAAATTTAGTTATGACAATTATTACTAGCATGAATTAACCCATATTAATTCAAATAATAATTCAACAACAAATCATGCATATAAACAGTTCACGTAAATCCTACGCATGCGGAATTACTATGAGTTTACGTGAACTTACCTCTTGGAATGGCAATGGACTCGTCGATGAAAACACACCAAAAAGCCTTCCCAAGTATTCCCTAGTCCTTGCTCGACAATTCGGTGGAAGGATACTCGCGAACAATTAACAAAAGGAAAAATAAACTTTGTTGCACCACTTTTGTGGATTTACTAAGTTTTCCAGCACATGGAATTGTACTTGGGAATGAAAGAATCATCCCCTATTTATAGATGGGGTGGTGGGCGATTTTTAGGGAAGAAAAACAATGTGGGAAAATCTTTTCTTGATCTCCAAGAAATCTTGAATATATCTCCTATATTCTTTTCCCCATAATTAAAATATTCCACAAAAATCCCACCTCATCATGTTATGGTGTATTTTTCGAAAAATAGGAGAAAAGATTCCAAGATTTGGATCTTCTTGAATTTATGAGATATTCTTGTATTTCAAGAAATACATATCTTCCATAATATCTTTTCAAGAAAATCAAGAAAATCTTTCTTTCCCCTTCTTTCTCAAAATTTTCGAATTCATCTATATGAATAACCAAGTGGGAGATTTCTTGAATTTAATGAGATAATCTTGTATTCCAAGAATACATATCTTCATTCCATAACAAAATTCAAAGAAAATCTTTCTCCCCTTTTATCCATAATTTTCGAAAAAGACAAGGAAAAATAGGCAACAAATTTATTTTATTTTTAAACACCTTTTTCAGTTATTGGACTTTATCTTGGGCTACTTGGGGGGCCTTTAGGAGAATTAAGATTGGACCTTCCAATGGACCTTGAATTATCAATATTGAGCCACAATATTATTCAAGCCCATAAATATTAATTAATCCCACTACATAATTAATATTGCACTATCCATCTTAAACCATATTACAGTTAATATGGCTCCCGATTATTATTTCCGTGTTTAAGATTATCTAGCCCATCAATTAATTCAAGCCCTTTGAAATAACTTTCCATTAATTAATATCTTTTATCCTTGGTAAAGGAACGGTTCAACATTATTATTCATCTTTGGAAACTAGTTCCACTTGCAAGATTTGGTATGATAAAACTTATGAACCTCCCAAGGGCAAATCGAACAAGCGTATTTTGCACACGATTCTCCGTATTAAATCTTAGCAATCGCATGTGACCAATAATATTGCCCAAGATATAGGGTATTGAATCTCACTGATTCTCTTCCCGTAATAAGTCAAAACAATAGTTACTAACCACACGCAATCCTATTTAAGGGACGAAGATTAAGAAATAACTAACCACTGAGGTCTAATTCTTCCTAGTTCAGTTCTGAAGAATTTATCCTCCTGTAGGTCTTCTTCAATGCATCAGTCATGCACTAGTGTAATCTCTTGGTCAAGACAAACCAATCTGAGCCTTACACTACAACCTTTCACGATGGATTGTTCATTTCCATCTAGGTCGTGAATGGTGTACTTTTAGTTACAAGGAAGGCTGTTAATTTAATATTCGTGATCTTGGTATCACTAAATTAACTACAATGTAACACGACTATTTAATGAACAATTATCAAATAAATATATGTAACATTCGATGATATTTAAAGCATCAAATGATAAACAATTTATTTGATAAATAAGTCCAAAATTGATCGATCCGATTATACAAAGTAAAAGCATACTTTCCAGTATAATCCCAACAGAGGATACTATTGAAGGGGGAACATCCAAGAGAAGATGGTTGGATAGTCATCCTACAAGTCAGATTGTGGGTGATCTAACAGATGGTGTCAAAACAAGAAGGTTCCATGGTGAAAGTGCTTTTATTCTCATTGCTTCCTATCCGAAAAAGAACTCTCGAGATTGAAGAAGCTCTACAAGATTCATTTTGGATTCTTTGCTATGCAAGAAGAAGAGTGAATCAATTCTCAAGGAATGAAGTTTGGGAGCTAGTGGATAGACCTAAGAGGCACAATGTGATTGGAACCAAGTGGGTGTTCAAGAATAAAGAGATGAGAACAACAACATTGTAAGAAACAAGGCAAAATTTAGTTGCACAAGGTTATTCCCAAGAAGAAGGCTTGGATTATGATGAAACCTTTCTTTTTTTGTTGCAAGACTAGAAGCCATCGATTGTTTCTTGCATATTTGCCCACATGAAATTCACGGTCCATCGGATGGATGTGAAAAGTGCATTTCGAATGGTGTGCTTAAGGAAGAGGTTTATGTGGAACAACCTCCCGGTTTGAGATAGAATGACCAAGTTTACAGGCTCAGGAAAGCCTTGTATGGTCTTAAGCAAGCACCCAGAGCATGGTATGATACCCTTTCTCAGTTTCTTACTGATCATGGTTTTATCAAAGGAACTTTTGGTAGGACCTTGTTCAGGATAGAAGATGGGGAAGATATCTTACTTGTTCAGATCTATGTAGATGACATCATATTTGGATCTCCAAATCATCAGTTGTGTGAAAAGTTTTCTACACTGATGAAAGGAAAGTTTGAGATGTCAATGATGGGGGAGATGAATTTCTTTCTTGGACTTCAGGATGAAACAAACTAGGGAAGGAATTTTCATCAACCAAGCAAAGTACACCAGAGATCTGATTGCAAAGTATGGTGTACAAAATTGCAATGCAGTTAGAATTCCCATGAATACTAACTACAAGATGGATCCTGATCCTGAAGGCAAATCAGTAAGTCACACTGATTATAGAGGGATCATTGGATCACTGCTATATCTCACAACAAGTAGGCCTGATATAACATTTGTTGTTGGGATATGTGCAAGATACCAAGCTAATCCTAAGGCTAGTCACATGGAGGCTGCCAAAAAGATTCTGAAATATCTTAAGGGCACTATGAATAGAAGATTATGGTATCCAACTGGTGATAACCTTGAATTAACTGGTTATTCAGATGCTGATTATGGTGGATGTAGAATTGAAAGGAAGTCCACCACAGGAACTTGTCAATTTCTTGGATGTAAGCTGATATCATGGTTTTCAAAGAAACATACCTCAAGAGCAACCAAGACTATTGAAATTTGAATACATGGCTCTGGAAGAAGTTGTTGCATGATTCTTTGGCTCAGACAACAATTGAGGGATTATAAGATTATAGCCAATGAAGTACCTATATTTTGTGATAATAATAGTGTTATTGCAATTACACAAAATCCCATTATTGCACACACGGATGTAAGCATGTGGATATCAGACATCACTTCATCAAGAGATCATGTTGAGAAGAAAGACATCGGGATGGAGAAGATTCATCCTGATAAACAGAGAGCTGATATCTTGACTAAACCTTTGGTTGAATCAAGATTTCAGGAACTATCAGTTGAAATAGGGATGTTGGATCCAGGTGTATAGAGCAAATCTGAAAAATTGAAGGTTTTCAGATGCATGAAGTTTTCTCGTGTTTTTCGAGAAACTCAGGATAAAATTGAAAAATCTTGAAATCTGAGTCTTGAGAAACTCAGATATCCACAAGATCAAGATTTCAAAGATATTATCGATCGCTCAAGATACTTAGTATCATATCGAAGATTAAGATTTTCAAAGATTATCTCGACATTTTATCAAGGTCAAAACTCAGTAAGACTGATAGAGGAAAATTAGTCTGAAGAAGTAATGACTCATGCAATGCATTTATTGCCTAACTGAATCTCAGTAATCATTGGCAATTAATAACAAAACACCTGAAGGGAATATTTGGGCAGGACCTTTGAAATACCCGAAGGAGGTCAATGGTCTGCATGAACAGTAATTAATTGCACTGTTCATTAATCACCAATAAGGTTAAATTGGCGGCGTATTATTCGTGAAATCGTCCTTTCATATACCCGATTAGTCGGTGTTTAATCTCAACAGTTGATTTATTCAATCTATACGATTTCCCACGAATAAATTCTATATATTCATTGAGAATTCATTCAAAGCCCCAATTACAAAATCCTTCTTTCTCAAAAACACTCTGCAACTCAAAACCTCTCATTTGCCCAGAAATCCTTTATCATTCTCAAACCCCTTCACTAAAAAATTCTTCAAAATGACGTTCTCGGTTTATGATAAACTTGCTATTTCTAACAAGCTGTGATACGAGTATGTTGTTTCCCTCGAGAGCTCATCAAATGCAACCCATGAAGAAGAGGCGTTGCACATGATATGGGTAGCGAAGCTCACGAACCTGGTTGCGAATCAACCAGAGGCGGAATATTCAAAGGAGGTAATTAAATTTATCACTAATTTGAAAATAGATGAGGAGGACTGTATTGAGTCACAAATTACAGTTTCTCATTTGGAACATAGCTCAAAATATGTCGATTTTGTGAGGGAGTTGTATATAATTCCTAAGAATCTTAATGATGTATATAAGTTGAGCAATAGAGGAGAAGACCCTACGATGTATATGATAGGTAGGGAACAAGAGTATCTTGATAGGATTACAGAGCACCCTGTTAAGTTTGAGGCTACTCTAAATAAAAGGCATTTGAAGCCTAAATATAGAGTTTTGCTGGATATTGTAAGTAAGTGTATAATGAGTCGATCCGACAGTTTTGAACAAATCAGTACGCCGAAGCTAAGATTGATGGCGGCTATTGAAGACTCACCCACCGCTGATTTCAACTGGTTGCAATATCTAATCAGAGTGGTGAGTGACCAAGCAAAACAAGTCAAGAAGGAGGATGGATCGGTTGCAATTAAAGGCAAAATCCTTCATGCAACCAAGATAGCTTTTATCTTGGAGATGTGCAGGGAGGAAGAAGATATTTTTTCCAACTCCTCACCCTTTCCAAAGTCTAATATCCTTTTCAAGCCAACTACAACAAGGAAGACTTTGAAGGGAAAGAAAGAGAAGAAAGTGGAAACTGCTGCAGAAGGAGCTGCTGGAGAAGCCCATCAAGCCAGGGGGAAGGCTCTGATGGAGGTGAAGAGGGAAAATGGAGAAGCCCTGAAGAAGAAAGCTCTGGCTCCTAAGCGCAGAAGAGTTCTAATTTCTACTGAGGAGGAGGTGAGTGAACCCGAGGAAGTCCAACCTGAGGGCCAGCAAGGTCAGAAATCACCATTGCAAGTACTGGCTCAGGCTGTGACTACTGCAGAAGAGCAAACTGAGGAACAGGTGTTCTCTGAGGTTCTTGAAACATCTCTGAGCTCAGACAATTTTTCTCAGGAGATATTCAAGGGACCTCAGGTTTCTACTGAGGAGATGCCTGCTCAGACCTCAGAACAAGCTGAGCCTCAGGAGCTGCTGAATCTTGACATGCTCCTGAGTGAACCTTTCTTTGATCCCTTAGCACCTGAAGCCATTCCTACTGAACCTGAAAGCCCGAAGCTGAAGAAGGGCGAGGCAGAAGAGACTGAGTGGCGCAACAAGGGGGAACAGTTCATTTTGGACAGGTACCCTGAGCTGAGCTCATATCCTGACAGGATCTCTTCTTTAGATTGAGGACCACCATCTACATTCTGAACCAGACTCTGCCAGAGATGCTCAACATTGCCTCACTAAGAGGAGAGGACTGGTGGAATGAAGAGACTGTCGTGCTAACTGAGTTCTCCTGGTTCAGGAAGACCAAGCTCTGGATGAAAGTTTCAGATTTTGATGAGCTGGTCAGGAAAAAGGTGGCTGAAAGGAGGGAAGCTGATGTTGGTGCCCCGAGCTCAAAAGATAAAGATCAAGAAGGGGACCAACAAGGAAATGCTGAGAAGCAATCTCAAATGGAGGAAAGTACTGATGCTAGATAGCCTGATATCTCACATCCTCAGACTGAAGTTAGTACTCTTCAGGTAACTTTTGACACTACTAAACATTATGCCAAGGCTACTGAAGTTTCTATCTTTAATTCTGTTATGTCTGATATGCAGACTGAGGCTCAGGTGGAGACTAAAGCTCAGGTGGAGACTGAAGCCCAGATGGAGACTGAGGCTCAGGTGGAGCAACCAGCTCAGGAGAAACAACAAGTCATATATGCTCCAGAGATTGACTTCAGTCCTATAGTAGACAAGCTGGATAAGGTGGTGCCAATTGTTGAGAAAATTGCTCAGATTGAAGAAACATTGGCCAACCAATCCCAGAGGCTAGAGAACCTGAGTTCTACTTCAGACTTGATGCAGCTTCAGACATCTCTGAATGACAAAATGACTGCTATAGAAGGGAAGGTAGATGGAGTCAAAGCTGAACTGAATGCAGAGATGAAGCAAATGTATCAGGAGAGGACTTCATTTCTTGAAACCAAGCTGGTGGAGAAGAATGATCAATTGATAAAGAGTGCTGTTAAGGAAATGGGCTCCCTGCTCATGACCAAGATGACAGAGATGCTGAAAGATGTATTCTCCAACCAGTTTGCACCTTTGTCTGAAGAGTTCTCAGTGGCCAAGAACCACTTGATGAGGCTGGAGGAAGAGCAAGACCAGTTGGCTGGAGAAGTGCGGAGTATCAGCAAAGAGCAATATCACATGGATACCGCACTGTCTCAACTTCTTCCAAGGTATGGTGCCAAGAAGGGGGAAAGGCCTGGAGCCGAGCTGAAGGAGTTATTGGCACACACCTTGAAGAGAAAGGCAGATAAGGAAGCTAAAAAGAAAAATCTTGCAGATGCCTTAAAAGAAGTAGAAGCCACTGAAAAGCTCAAGTTCAAGCAAGTGGAAGAGCCAATCTACACTCATGTTTCTGAGCAAACAATGCAGGAAGTTATTTCTGAAAAACTGAGTGGTAGAAGAAAGGTGGAAACAAGCCAAGCCGGTGCAAAGCAAGCTATCAAGAGAAAGGCTGTGGCATTTGTTGGACCAGAGAAGAAGAGGGCAAAAGCTTCAAAGGCTACTCAATGGAAATTGATCCTTGATTTTGAAGAGTCTGAAGAGGAAGCTGAAAAGGAAGCCTTCAACACAAGGAAAGCTCTGAAATCACTTCAGGTGGAACAAGCAAAGAAAACTCGCGCTTACAGATCGGGAGTTCCTTTTTAAGGAAGAAGAAGAAAGAAGAAGAGCAGAAGCTCAGAAGTGGTTTCAAGAAGTTCCTGAGCAAGAGGAGGGGTACTGCTAAAACTCAGAAGTGGCCGCACATTGATAAATGGATGCCTATCCAATTCAATGATGCCTGAGAAGAAATTAAGAGAACCTTCTAGTTCTACTACGAAATTCTGAGGGAATGGAGGGGGACAAGCTCAGACTCGAATGAAGCCTTCATTGATTACTTATTAACTTTCTATCAAAAGTACCTGCAGAGTTGGATTAACTTAGCATATGAAGGTAATACACAGATTGTTGCCCCTGGTCCATATACCTACCCTGCTCCTAGACTAGAGAATGTCCTGGTGAATGAAACATCCATTTCTCAAGAAATTGCTCAGTATGCCATCCAATTAGGACTGACATGAAACAACCCAGATATCATCAAAGAAAGGGATGCATTGAAGAAGAGATATTATGAAATGTTCAACCTGGAGGTGCATGAGGATGAGGTTGAAGAAGATTGAAGAGCTGAAGCTGAAGATTGAAGAAGACTGAAGACTAAAAACTAAAAACTGAAGACTCTTTGTACTTCTTTTGTTTTTGTTTTTGTTTTTGATAATTTTCATTGTACTCTGTAACTTCTATTCCTACAATCAATGAAATTTTATCTTTATGCTCAAAGATAATATCTCATTATCTTTTTACATGTCTTTATGTTTGATATGCCTTATGTTTTGTTGAGAAATTGTTGGGAGATTTGCCATTCTTGGATTGTAATAGGAAAAACTGAAACCTGAGTATAGGTTAAGTGTTTTTGTAACAAGATGGTTTTGACATCATCAAAAAGGGGGAAATTGTTGGGAGATGAATTTAATAAAGAAGATTTTGATTAGATACCAAAACCCCTGAGTATGACATGTTCAGGACAATCTTGATAGTTGAGTCAGGATTCAGTTTTAGAGTGTTCAGGATGTTATCTCAGATCATGTATAGTCGCCAGATATAGATCAAAGTTAGATTCTCGAAGACTCAAGAAAGCTCAAGTTTCAAAGATGAAATCAAGAAATCAAGACTCATTATGTGATCGAGAAATCAAGACTCAAGATGAAATCGAGAAATCAAGACTCAAGATGAGATCGAGAAATCAAGACTCAAGATGAAATCGAGAAATCAAGACTCAAGATGAGATCGAGAAATCAAGACTCAAGATGAAATCGAGAAACTGATGACTCAGTATGAAGACTCAGTATATCAATCAGTATATCTCTGAAGACTCGAAGACATCAAGACTCAAGACTCAAGACTCGTAAGACATCAAGATATCAAGATTTAAGAAGACATCAAGACACAAGAGTTATCAAGACTCAAGAATTCATCAATGCTCAAGATAACCCCTAATGTTCCGAGGCACTGAATAATATCTATCTGAAGGATACAAAACTGAGAAAAACTCGAATACTCAGAAAAATAGATATTGCCCAAGACATTCACATGCAGACAAAAAAAACTAAAACTAAGTGTTGTTAAGGTTATATCACTCAGAGATATTGACCAAAAAGAGCCGTTATGTTTGTCTACATTTACTGAAGACAAGAGCCAATCAGAAGAAGACAACACTGTACTTTACTGACACTGAAAGCGACAGGTCATTGAAGCATGTCAGTAGTACTATGTTCCAGACTGCAAAAAGTGGTGAGTGGCTGCATGAAAAGCATATTGCCTAAAACATGCAAGGGATTATTCAAACCCTAAAAATAGCCGTTCATCACACACCATAATAGGAAACTCATGAAGCTATCTCTTCCAACATATAGTTTTTCAAGAGTGACCTTGGTGATTGCCTATAAATACTAGTGACCCTCTACATTGAAGGTTACGGGAAATTTGTGTTGTGTTCGATATAATAAATCAGGATTAATCGAACATCAGAGAGCGACACGTGTAATGTTTGAATATAATAATCATGCCCGGTGGATGAGTTACTTTTTGTCCATAACCGATCGAGAATTGCTCGGCCGACCCTACCAACAACAAAACGTAACGGTCAAGATGTTCGAACTCAAATCTCTCAAGAAATCGACATCTTAAAAGCGCATTTAACGTAAAGTCCAACCGAACAAAAGATTAATTTCGACGATTAAAAAAGCGTCCTACTGCATTTACGCGTTTGTACAAAGATCAATCTAGAAGATGAAGTCGTAAACGTGGCAACACCCACGGGAGTTCTTGCATGATCCAAAGAATCCAAAGACATGCTTTACCAATCCAAATTTCATGCTTGACGTAAGTACTATAAATGGAAGAAAAAAGAAGAAGAAAAAGGTTGGTTCATAAAATAATCCCAGAAATATAGCCTACAAAAAATCCCCTGAGAGGTGAGGAACAGAAAAATTAGAGTGTTCATCCACATATATGAAAAACCCAAGAACTCATTCGATAACCTGCATCGATTCATCTTCATAAGATGTATCAAGAATCTGACGTGTAAAGCTCATAATACTACATCCCGCTTGGTATGCCCCAGAGTAGTCATATGTTGATTTAACCGGGTCAACAAATTCATCTTATTTCTTGTTTATTTTACATTATATGTTTTGTTTTGCGAGTTGTAATTAAATTAGCCACATAATATTCATCAACCCAAACGACTCGCGATAATGGGCGCTTAGAAGAAGGAGGGCAATTTTCGAATCCAAATCCAAAAAACCAACCCATACACAAACCCCTAGTTAGCGAGAAAAAAAAAAGAAATATAATGCCTCAATCTAGAACACCCAAAACGGGAGAGGTCGGAACAAAGCCGACCATATGACCGAAAAGAGGCCCAGCGTCAGCCTCATAAAGATCAGGCAGTGGAAACTATTAATCTTGAGGATATAGCCAATAATCCGGCGGCCACTACAAGAGCAATCACTTTCTTGCTACGAGCACGAAAAAAGAGAGGGAAAAAAGAATTAGCGGTTAGAGGCTCAAAAGCGGGAAGAGCAACACTCACATACACCGACAAAGAAGCAAGCTAAAAAGCGCAAAGCGGACTAGTAAAAAAAGCCGATGATACGTCGGATGACTTAAAACGACCTCAAGGGTCTAGACCATCGCGTTTGGACGTTTGAGGCTCTCCGCCAAAGACCAAATCGGCAATAATAAAGCGGCAGGATCCGGAAAGAGACATCCAATAGAGGTGCCCGCACATTCGGATCTTCAAAAGCATCCGCGACAACCGAACAAATATCGGCGGGAACAAAGTTGTCTATCCATCACCGATTGGGTAGTCAAGGACAAACTTGGAGAGGGGGACTGCCCCATCACGAGCATGATCCACGAGATCCTCATGATGGGAAACAGCCCCAATCTAAGTCTATCACCCCACAAAGTTTGCGGAAATGCAAAAAGCCATCGAGGATTACAGCCGATCCGCCGCGACTAAGGGCCACCCGAACGAAAGCACCGCACCTTGTTCGCCATTATCACCGGCCGATCATGGCGGCGAAAGTACAAGAGAAAGTCGCAAAGACCCGACCGCCAATTCCCATTTTCGATCGAAGTCGGATCCTCATGTCCATCTCAAAGAAATTTTTAGGACTTTATGATCGCGATGGGGGCTACAGACGCCTTGAAGGCCGTCGGTCATTCCCCATGACTTTGGGTGATCGAGCACATAGGTGGTTTACCACTTTACCCGCTGCATCCATCACATCTTTTCGCGCATAATGGGGACGGCAATTTTTGTCCCATTTCTCGTCCATGTGTGCTGCCGCCACGCCGAAACAAAGGTTGGCGATTTTTCCCAATTAAAAGGTGAGTCCGATCGATCATACATAGAAAGATTTGATAAATGTTTATATGATGGAGCCCCGATTGAAGAGGATGCTAAGATCCTCGCGGTGGTCGGAGGCGACTTTAAATCTGAGACATGTGGAAGGCCATGCATCAAGATTGGCGAACTCGTACTCGAGTTTAGAGAGCGGCAAACTAGAATTATAGCCATGCAAGATTTGCTCGACAATCACAATTGAGACATGAGCCTATCGCTAGGAAAGCTTTCGAAAAGAAAAAACAATGAATGAAGGGGGTACAGATCTGACCTCCTTCAAACCTTTTGAACAAAGAGCGGAAGCAAATGCCCTCTGAAGTTTTTGGGCGTTTCGGGTAAAACTATCTTTAATCAAATTAAAGATCGGGACATGTTGACAAAGGCAAGAAAAATTGTAATGGATAAGCGTCGACTTAACGCTTCCAAATCTTTGTAATTATCACGAGTACATCGGGCACAATCTGTAAAATTACCGCGATTTACTCCGCCAACTTTGGAAGCTATATGAAGAAAATCGTCTTTTCCGGTTCTTAAAAAGCCAAATGAACAAGGATTCGCGAACGTAAAGGACGAAGACCAAGGGGAAAGCGAAAAGGCCGAACAAACATTTGACAATGATCCCAGAAGAATCACGAAGAGATCTGAAACGACCAAAAGAGGGCCTCTCATTGTGGGAAGAGGTCGAGAAAGCCAAGAAATCCACATGATACGTCCCCGAATATGGTCCGTGGGTGGATGTTACCAGCGCCAACGTTATCTAACAGACAAAAAAGATGGAGGTGCGTGCCGTGCGAACATCCATCGGTGAAGGTGGCGAGCACATCATCCGGTTCCCCACCTACACACCGGATCATTTTCTCGGAGGGCGATCTCGATGGAATTATAACTCCCCACAACGACTCCTTAACCATCGTGCTTTCGTCTCCTTGGTTTGAAGGTACATCGCCTCTTAGTTGATATTGGAGCTTATGTGAACATTTTGTTAAATCAATACCCTTCGCCGGATGGAAAACAAGTTGGGGATTTGAGCAATTATATTGAACCATGTAATCATACTATAATGGGTTTTGGGGAATCAGAATCCGACCCTATGGTATGATTAGGTTAGGAGTCGAGCTAGAATCAACTTTGAATTCGGACATTAGACGAACTAGAATGTTAGATTTTGTAATCGTCGATGTTCAGTCTACTTATAACGGGTTTCTAGGTCGCCCGTTTATTCAGGAATTCAAAGCGGCTTGTTCCACGTATTACTACTGTGTTAAATTTCCAACACCGGATGGAGCAAACTAAGCGTAAAAAGGAGATCGTAAGAAAGCTCGAGATTATTTGCTATCGTATGCGTGCAGAAAAGACAAAGTATCGTCAATATGATGGAGCGAACACGGAGATTGATAAGCCTGCCCGGTGAGTAAATATCTCACCGAAAGATCTTCAAGCGAACATAAGTTCGACGAGCATAACCATTCGTGCGAGCACAGAAGGCGCGAACATAAACTTCGGGGAGACAACTAATTCCCCCGATCTCCTAGATCAAATGAATATTGATCAGCCGAACGAGCAATCGGACCTAGAGCCTCGCATAGGTTTTGAACCCATGGAAGTTGATGATGAGCCCCGAGGATCCATTCAAGACCCTCGGTGGAAGCAAAAAAAAGAAAAGCGACTCTGTTGAGCAATTGGAACCAATCAAGATGTCGACTTAACACGGACTGAGTTAGAAGTGTTCATTGGTTCAGAATTACCTGAACCAATCCGAACAGAAATAATTACTTACCTTCAAGCAAGTTTAGATGTGTTCGCATGGTCACACGAGGACATGGTTGGAATAGATCCAGAGCATGCCTGCCACTCCCTCAACCTTGATCCAATACAAGCTCCAGCTTGTCCAAAAACGTAGAAAATTTAGTCCGGGAAAAATATGCGCGATGAATAATGAAATCAAAAAAGCCGCTTTCGACAACAAACCGATCCGAGAGGTAAAATGCCCAAGATGGCTTTGCGAACCTGTGCTCGATTCGCAAATCAAATGGATCTTGGAGACTGTGTATCGATTTCACTGATTTGAATAAGGCATGTCAAAAAGATAATTTTCCGATGCCCCACGTTGATTATTTGGTTGATAATACAGCGGGCCATGAACTCATGACATTTATGGATGCGTTCGCTGGTTATCACCAAATACCAATGCATCCGAACGATCAAAAGAATACTGATTTCGCAATTGAAAAGAACATGTACTGTTGGCAACGCATGCCATTCGGATTAAAGAATGCCGGAGCAACGTATCAACGTTTGGTGAACAAAATGTTCGACGAACACATCGGCCGAACAATCGAGGTATATATCGATGATATTGTGGTAAAGAGCGAACATAAGGAAGACCACATCACCCACCTCGCACAAACGATTGATATATTGAGGAAGTATAATATGAAGTTAAATCCCAAGAAATGCAGCTTTGGGATTCATTCAGGGAAATTCCTCGGACATATGGTTAGTCAACGGGGGATTGATGCAAACCCATCAAAGATTCAAGCAATGCTCGATATGCAAGCCCCCAGAAATGTGAAAGAGGTCCAAAAGCTAACCGGACGATTAGCTTCCGTAAGCCGGTTTATATCACGAAATGGGGACAAATGTAAACCTTTCTTTGATGCATTAAAGAGGGAAATTTCGATGGATCGAGCATTGCGAATGCATTTGAATCATTAAAGCAACACCTTGCGGATACTCGGACCTTTATCTAAGCCTATCCAGACGAACAACTCTATCGTATCTTCTTTGTCGCATCCGAACATCACGATCGGTCTTTGTGCTTTCGTCTGAAGCGAAGAGACTACACATTTACCCATTTATTATATTGCCAAGTCTTTAAAAAAAAAGCCGAGCTCCGGTATCCTCCATTGGAAAAATTAGCATCATATACCGTAATGAGAGTGTGCGAAAATTGCGACCATATTTTTTCGACCACTCGGTTGAGGTATTGATTTTGCGTTTCCATTCGCTAAGTCCTCCACCGACCGAGATACTTGGCGATTGCTCAAATGGGCGGTGGAGTTAGGACGATTCGGCATTACTTTTCACTCCATTTAACAAAGAATGAAGGGCCAAGCTATGGCCGATTTCATGGTTGAGTTGACATATCCACAAATTCCTGACGAAATTGTCGATCAACCATGGCACATGTATGTTGATGGATCATCAACAAGTTCAAGAGCCGGAAGCGGCGGTAGTTCTCATCAACCCAACTAGGCAAACGTTTACAATGACCATTCGATTTGATTTTCCGGCTACAAATAATGATTTGAATATGAAGCTTTGATGATTTGGACTACGGATGGCAATGACAATGGGAATTCAGAGGTCGATGATCTATAGCGATTCTCGTGTAATCGTTTATCAAGTAACAAAGTAGTATGAGAGGCCCGAGGCGAACAAATGGCACAATATCAACAACTAGCAAAAGAGTTGCTCGAGCATTTTGACCAAGTTTTCATTGAACAATTACCACGATTGGGTAATTCGATTCACGATGCTTTGGCACGCTGGCAACAAAGAAGGAGGTAGCGAACACAACAGACATTGTGATCGTCACGACCTATCGCCCATCGGTTCGAGATTGCGATCGCACGGATAACAAGCGAACAAGAAACTTGGATGACTCAATAATGAGTTATTTACAAAGGGACTTCTCCCGAAAATAAAGCACAAGCTACTACTAGATTCTGATCTGCTCGATATACTATTATAGACGAGCATTTGTACAAAAGAAGCTTCTCTCTTCCACTTTTGAAGTGTGTTACTCCTGAAGAGGGACAGGTACTTCTGCAACAAATCCATGATGGAGTGTGCGGAAATCATATGTGGGCTCGTCCCGCACATAAAATAATCAGCAAGGTTATTATGGCCAACCCTTAAAAGGATTCGCTTGCATATGCTCGTGCATGTTATCAGTGCCAGGTACATGCTCCACTCATTCATAGCCCACCTGAAGAATTAGTATCAGTTTATAGTCCATGGCCATTTGCTAAATGGGGGATCGATTTAATCGGCCCATTTCCTCACCGCACATCGGGGAGTTAGATATCTTTGTGGTAGCCATTGATTATTATACTAAATGGGCGGAAGCGAGGCAATTGTTAAAATCACCGAACAAAGGATGTGGAACTTTGTTTGGAAAAACATCATCTGTCGATTTGGGCTTCCCCAATCATTGGTCACGGATAACGGCAAACAATTCGATGGAAGTGAATTTAGACAAAATTGTGCTCATTTGGGGATAAAAAGCACTACTCAACTCCATATTATCCCAAATCAAATGGTCAAGTCGGTCCGTCAATAAAATTATCAAGCATACCCAAAAAGGCTAGACTTGATAATTCAAGGGGGGAGGATGGGTGAAGAATTGCTCGAAATATTGTGGGCTTACCGAACAACTTTCGTAACATCAACTCGCAGAGACCTTTTTTGCTTTAGCATTTGGTGCGAAAGGTCATTATACCCAGAAATCAAAATTCCAAGTCATCGAACAATGACTTTTGGAGAGCATATTAATGACCAAAGCGCCGCTCGAATTCGGACTGTTGGAAGAAAAGAAGGACGGAGGTTTGATTTCAAGAATGCTATGTACAAAAAGAGATCGAAAAGTTTTATAATTCCAAAGTCCGAATGCACGCGGGTTCAATGTGGGCGAAATTTGGTTTTAAAGGCGATCGATGGGGGTACCCAAAGTGGTGTGTTCGGTCGAGCATGGGAAGGTCCTTTCAGAGTCACGTAACGTTTACCAAAGCGGGGCATATGACTTAGAGGACTGAATGGAGTCCCATTGTCTTACTCGTGGAACGCGTCAAATTTGAAAAAAATATTATCAATAAAAGGCGAGTATAGTATCGGCCTAACAAAGTTAAAAACAAATTAAAAGCGAGCATATTGTTGGCGAACACAATCACCATTCAAATCAAAAATGAGTAGGACGATCATAAAAAAAAAGAATATATTATTTTCGATGCATATCTTCAAAAAATTTGGACAACACTATTGTGTAGAGCGGGAGATACGTGTCAGAACGAGTTGTCAATAGAAGATACGTGTCGGAGCAAGTTGACAAGTGGTGGCAGCCATGCAGGGATGAGTTAATTTTTTGAGCAAGAGGCGTCAAAAAAGCCGAGCGGATGTCAAAAAGGAGAGCAAAAATAAGAGAGCTAGCACCAGTTATCTATGCCAGCACTAGCTTGGGACAATTCTATAAATAGGGGCATACTTATGGTTAAGAAAAGCAGGAAAAAGGGAAAAAAAAAGATGAAGAAGAAAAAAGAAAAAATACTGCGATTCTCAGAAGGAAGATGGTTTAGTATGCCCCCAGACGTAGAAGAATTCAGCTTTCGGTTCAACAATCATTCAAATTTGAATCAAGCGTCTTCGCCGACATGAGTCTTTTTACCGTATGACTTTGCGAAAGACAGTTGCTTAGATTCCGGACTCAAGATGCTCAAAGTGTCATGGTTGCCACTCCACGTTTACTCATCGCCACGATGAATAAGCCCGATGAGTCCCCTATGCATCCCCAAAATCTCCTCGAAGGGGAGGGATGTCATAGTGTCCACCCAAAATAAGATGCGATCTTGATGCTCGGGCATCTATCGGAGGGGATGGTGCGGTGAAAAATTTTGCTTTCAAGCACCTATTTTAGAAAGCAGAATGCGCGCCACATGCTCATGCTCCGCGTGGCCAAGATAACCAAGAACTTGTCCGGGAGGGACAAAAGTTTATCTTCTTCTTTGCTTGAGCATGTTACAAAAAGAAAGAAAGGGTAGATACTGATGTGCCACATCCTTGTCAACATCAATTCCGCGGACAAGGTGAGGCCAGTTCGTGTCTACTCAAGACAGGATTTAAATTCAAAACCCTGGTCTGATAACAATAGTTGTGTAATAAATAGTCTTCTTCAGCTATGAACGATGTAATAGAATACAAAGTGTTGCAAAAAGAAAAAGAAAGATATATGTACTTTTGTTCGCTAAAGAGATTCTAGTTCAGGCCTATTTGAGGTCGCACCTAAAGCGGGACGACCAACAAAGACGAACGAGCCCAGTCTATGTTCACCGACGAGCAATTCAGATTACGATTCAATGACAAAAAAGCGAGTAATGGGTACGCCATAGATGCGATAAGCCGAATTAGTACTTACAGATACCCGTAGCACGAGCGGGTGACGAAATACGTGGTCGCAGCTAAATAAGACGGCCCGAGTACGAAGTGATCGCACCTAAATAAGACGATCGCGCACCAAGAAAGGGGGGGTTCATAAAGTAACCCATCTGGTCGCACCTAAATAAGACGATCAACCGATTGCAATGTCAATAAGACAATCAAAACCGAAGAGAAGTCAGGAGCGGGCATAAGTAAAACCTAATGTTGAATTCATTCGAGGAAGAAAAGAGGCAAAAACCGGAAAGCAATAAAAGTTTAACGTAAAAGCAACAAAGAAAATATCAAGCAACACAAGTATCAACATTCATCCTCAACAAACAGGTTAGACGAAACAATTCAATATGAAATTCATTTGTTCAAATTGAAGAAATATTCGGACAAAAGAAGAAGTATCAACAAGAAACAGTTAAAGATATATTGTTCGAATTAAAAAGTGAAGAAGACAAAAAGTTACACGAGTCTTACAAAGAAAAAAGACATCAAGGTACAAAGTCAAAATTAGGGGTAGATGGAAGAGAAATGTCGAACACATTATGTTCGGTCCCCTCAACAGCTTCAGGATGTTCGGGTATCAGATGCTCGCTGGGAGGCGCACTTTGCTCGGTTGCAGGAGGTTCTTGCTCGTCCTGTACCTGATTGATCCCAGATTCAATGTGAAGATTTTGATCGGCAACCTCAGTAGCAATAACGTCTGAGTTCTCCTCTTCATCCGGAATTGGATCGTCAATTTTGATCCCTTCAGGAAGAACGGAAAAGTCACACAGACCATTCAAATCCGACATTGGGAGGTTGCGATCTGGAGGGTTATCAACCAGGTACTGCTGAAAGTCGGATATGAGGGGGGCAATTTGCTCGCTGTTGAGTGTGTGGCGAACAGATCGGACAGCATCGGCAAAAGCGCAAATATACGAGAAATTAGACATGGAGTCAATATATTCGTCATCATGCAGCTTAGAGTTTTCGAGGCCTAAACGAGTGTTAGTTTCTTCAGCAATGATGAGCTGTTGGCCAAGTTCGTCCCTCTCACTTTCCATTTTTTCAACACCGGCCGAAGTTCTGGCTCAACATTCATTTCTTCTTGAGCCCTTCAGATATTGATCACCTCTCTCCGAGGCCCGATTGATTGCCTCTCTTGTGTGACGAGCATCCTCTTGAGCTAGGCGAGCATTCTCTTGAAATTGGCGAGCATCCTCCACCGCCTGGCATTGGCGCCAACCATCTTAAAAAGCAGTTTGCTCTGAGCGATTTGATTCATCTGGACCTGTTTCACTCGATCACTTTGTCTTGAAGTTCTAATCAAAGCCAAATAATTGGCTTGGATGTTAGCGAATTTGAGCATAAGCTTTCTCAAGAGCGACCAAAACCGACCACTGAAGCACCAAACCCCCAAACGCATAGTTTCAAGGGGTGGGACCCGTAAATGAACTCCTCCGAGATCGATGAGTCCACGCTTTCGAGCGAGTCGGCAAGCTTTTTGAACATGCTCGCACGCGCTCGAACTTTGCGAACACTCGGCGAGCAAAAGTAATTCTTTAGGTCGGGCATTAAGGCGACAACCCGCTCAACCTCTGAAAGATATACATATTTGACCAAGTGAGTATAGAGATATCGACCAGAACCAAAGCAAACTTCTGAGCGAGCAAAATGTACTGCCCACGCCGAGTTTGGATCCCATCCGGGAATGATTTATCTTCGGAGATCGTAGCTCGGAGTCTATCGAGTCCATGATCGAGGTCCGGTGGAGGAGGAGAAGATGTGCCAACTTCCATTTCGACAATCTGCGAAATGGGACCAACAATGCGGCCGCTCCCGATCGCCTCGACGGTAGGGGTCCGAGTCGACCTGACGGTATCAGTCTTGTTTGAGTTTGCTCGGTCGGCCCCTGTTCGGTCAGCCCCTGTTCGCTCGGGCCCTGTTCGCTTGGCCCCTGTTCGCCGATCTCCACCCTTGGTCTTTTCGGTGGTGGAGTTTGTTCGCCAGCCCCATGCTCAGCCGAACGGGAGCCCCTCTGTGCTCGACTTGATTCTCCAGGACCGGATGAGGGTCGTTTGGCCCTGCTCGCCTCCCCTCTACTGCTCGTTTTTGAGCTTCTCGCTCAGCCTGAATCCGAGCAAGTTCCTGTGGCCTCTTTCTTCGAGCCATCTCAGTGTGTTCAGATGTACTCACAGCGATGGTCACAGCTGGAAAAGCTATAAATAAAACGAAATCAGAATCAACGGGTGACAGCGAACAAAAAGACACAAGACTTATACAAAAACAAAAGATAATCCTTACCGGAAGGATCAACAGCAACGAGATGATGAGGAGGCACGAACAAACCTCCTTTCTTTCTCTGTTCGGCAGTGTTCAAAGTTATCACGGATCTTTCTGAACGAGGTTCCAGATCAATCTGCCAAACGCTGCTGAAATAGCCGTCGTTTGTCTCCTTATCCGTCATGGTGGAATCGCGAAATAAAAAGTGAGTTAAAATCAGTTCAAATTGAAGAATGAAAGATACAAAATCACTTACTTCGGTACACTCCGAAGTCAGTGGGGATGTCCAAACGAGCATTTGGCTCGCTTCCAGAGGCCGGGCTTTTCCAATCGCCCCCTACGAACCAGAACTTCTCTTTCCAGTCACTGATTTTGTTCGGCACATCCTCGATAATTTTGCACTTGGCGTTAGCTTGCATAAACAACCACCCATGTTCATGTTCCGGGACGAGTCAAGTGCACTAACCGAGCAAGTTCAATTTTGCCGAAGGATAATACCTTGGTTTCATTTTGCCGAACAACGTCAAAAAACTCATAACCATATGCCATCCATTCGGTTTAAGCTGTGTAATGGAGATATTCCATTCCACAAGCAAACGGGTAATTGCCGGATGGAGAGGAAATCGAAGACCAGCCTCCATGGTGTCCAAATTCACGGCAACACAACCCTCAGGGGGTTGGTCAGCCCGCTCATCAGGACCGGGAGCCCAGAAAAAGACATCTTTAGGGGTTTCATAAATTCTATGCAGCTGAGCGAGCATATCTACATCAATTATGCTCGCCATTTTGCTCGTTTGGTACTCGATTCTCTACACTAATCCTATGAGGTTGTTAGGGCAAGCCAAAATTATAACGAGCATTATACTCGCTATATGTTGGACTGTGAGGAACACCAACAGGTATACCAAGTTCAGAGTTTTGCCCACCATCTACACCTATGTTCGATTCGACTAAATTTACAGTTGCTAAAATTTCCCCCCTCACAGCAGTATCATTTCTATCTACATCAACATTATCAATAGCCCTAGACCTAATTTGAATTTGGGGCGAAGAATTATAATCAGAATCGTCCAACGAATCATTACGGGACAAACCCCTATCCGACTCCGTTTGGGCTTTATCGGAGTCAGAAGAAAGAACGGTAAATGGTTGCCGAAATTGCCAACGGAATCCTGAATTCGAGGCATTTGCCTCCGATGTGCTTACATTATTACGGGGGATTCTACTAATGGGGGAAGGCGAAGGGGAACTATAATGGTCGGATTGAACAGAGGAATTCGAGCTAGAGGCCATGATTATAAAGTAGAAGAAAGAATCTGGCGATTACGAATGATTTTCTTCGCCGGAACAATGAATCCTTCGCCGGAAACTTTCGAATGCGGAAGACGATAAAAGAGTAGAGGAGAAAGGAAAAATTTTTAAAGTAGAGAAATATGATTTAAATAGACACCGGGTACTAATTCGAAGTTTCAGCGCGGAATTTGAAGCGATGCCAAACATGGCCCAATCAATTTTTTAAAAGGGCCCAATGTAGAATACAAAGCGACATTTGGGGGTATTGTTGTGTTAGATATAATAAACCAGGATTAATCAAACATCAGAGAGCGACACGTGTAATGTTTGAATATAATAATCATGCCCGGTGGATGAGTTACTTTTTGTCCGCCAACTGATCAGAATTGCTCGGCCAGCCTACCGAACAAACGTAACCAGGTCAGTATGTTCGAACTCAAATCTCCTGAAGAACTGACATCTTAAAAGCGACGAATAGAAAGTCCAACCGAACAAAAGATTAATTCTGACGATTAAAAGAGCGTCCTACAGACGACGTTTGTACAAAGATCAATCTAGAAGATGAAGTCGTAAACGCGTGGCAACACCACCGGAGTTCTTGCATGATCCAAAGAATCCAAAGACATGCTTTACCAATCCGGCTCATCATGCTTGATTAAGTACTATAAATGGAAGAAAAAAGAAGAAGAAAAAGGTTGGTTCATAAAATAATCCCAGAAATATAGCCTACAAAAAATCCCCTGAGAGGTGAGGAACAGAAAAATTAGAGTGTTCATCCACATATATGAAAAACCCAAGAACTCATTCGATAACCTGCATCGATTCATCTTCATAAGATGTATCAAGAACTGTACGTGTAAAGCTCATAATACTACATCCTGGCTTGGTATGCCCCCAGAGTAGTCATATGTTGACGAACTGGGTCAACAAATTCATCTTATTTACTGTTTATTTTACACGTATATGTTTTGTTTGCGAGTTGTAATTAAATTAGCCACATAATATTCATCAACCGAAACGACTCGCGACAATTTGTAAGCAACTCAAGAGCTCAATCTTATTCTTGAAAATTGAAGCACTCGAAAACCCAAGAATTTCCCAAGTGCTTTACATCGAAGAGAGCTCATTCACTAAGCCTAGTTTGATAAGATATATCCAAAGCTTAGTAGAGATATCCTAGCCTTTCCATTGTACTTATTGTAAAGGATATCTCATCCTAGTTGGAAACCAACCAAGAAACCCCAAACCCTTTGTAAGGTAGTTTGAGTGTGATTGTTGGTGAGTTGGAGTTGTAAAGAGTTAGTAAACTACATTGAGGTAGTCAGAAAACTCTAGAGAAGAAGTGAGTAAACTACCTTGGATAGTCAGAAAGCTTGTGTGTGTTTGAGTAAGTAAACTACAGTGAGGTAGTCAGAAAGCTCAAAGTAGAAAGGTTAGTAAACTACATTGAGGTAGTCAGAAAACCTTAGGAAGTGGTTAAGGAATTTCTCTGAAGGTCAGAGAGAGTGGACGTAGGAGCTTGAGTCTCTGAACCACTATAACTTGTTGTGTTATTTTGCTTTCTGTACTGCATTGATTATTTGTTGCATACCTTTTCACTCCCCAAAGATAATTTCCCAGTACAACATATCGACTACCTGGTTGATAGCACGGCAGGACACGAACTCATGACCTTCGTGGATGCGTTCGCCTAGTACCGTCAAATTTCCATGCACCCGGACGACCTAGAAAGCACTTCTTTTTGCAATGAAAAAAATATGTTCTGCTGGAAGCGTATGCCATTTGGATTGAAAAATGCTGGGGCAACTTATCAGAGGTTGGTGAACAAAATGTTCGACGAATATATTGGGCTGACAGTCGAGGTATACATCGATGACATCGTGGTTAAAAGCGAACACAAAGAAGACCACCTCGGCCATCTTGCCCATACCTTTGATATTCTCCGAGCATACAACATGAAGCTAAATCCCAAGAAGTGTAGTTTCGGAGTTCACTCGGGAAAGTTTCTAGGGCACATGGTTAGTCAAAGAGGGATTGAGGCGAACAAATTAAAGATTCAAGCTATGCTTGACATGTAGGCCCCCAGAAATGTAAAGGAAGTCCAGAAGCTGACGGGGTGTTTAGCAGCTTTGAACCGGTTCATCTCACGAACCGGTGACAGATATAAGCCTTTTTTCGATGCATTGAAGAAAGGAACATTCCAATGGACCGACACTGCCAAAGTGCATTCGAGTCCCTCAAACTATACCTGGAGAACACGCAAACGTTATCCAAACCCACCGGGCGAGCAGCTTTACTTATACTTAGCAGCTTCTGAGCATGCTATTAGTGTCGTGCTCATCCAGGCAGAAGGAACAACTCATTTGCTAGTGTATTATGTTAGTCAAGTGTTGAAGGATGCTGAGCTCCATTATTCACCACTGGAAAAACTTGCATGTTCTCTTATTATTATTGGGGAATTAATTGCCCGGATCTATTCGTGATGAATATTTAAATACAAATTTAATTCTTGACAATTATTAATAGCATGAATTAACCCATATTAATTCAAATAATAATTCAACAACAAATCATGCATATAAACTGTTGGTCCCGGTGCAAACGAGTCTTACACGTGTATGGGGAGGAATACACGTGTTCAGTGTTTTTAAAACTTTTTCTTACTGAGGTCAGCTTGGGTCAGATAATTCTGAAGATTAGGTTCTGAGAAGCACAGATCGCTCTGAGTCAAAGTCTACTGAGACAGTGATCCTGAGCTGCTTTCAGATACCTCAGATAATCCCAACTGAGTCCTGAGTGTCAGAGATCCTGAGTTGCTTGGATCAGATAACTAACTTACTGAATCCTCAGAAGAGAGTTCAGTTTGGTAACTATCTGTTCTAGCTACTCAGTCGTGTGGAATGGTTGGCCCTTTTAGTTTATACTCATTTTAAGCTTTGCTGAAAACCTTCCCTTTATGAATTAGTGATTAAGATGTGATTCAATTTACATGCAACTTCAGTGGATTGATTCCAACTGAATATCAGTGAAAAGTATGCTTTCAAAATCAAGTCAATGCAACAGTTAAGCACAGATAAGGAAAGCAATAAAGAACACAACAATTATAGTGGTTCAGAGACTCAAGCTCCTACGTCCACTCTCTCTGATCCTCAGAGAAATTCACTAATCACTTCTGAGCTTTCTGACTACCTCGCGTAGTTTACTTACTCAACTCGGCCCTGAGTTTTCTGACTACTCCACGTAGTTTACTTACTCAACCCGACCTTGAGCTTTCTGACTACCTCCGTAGTTTACTTACTCAAACACAAACAAGCTTTCAGACTACCCCTGTAGCTTACTAACTTCTCCTCTAGAGTTTTCTGACTACTCCACGTAGTTTACTAACTCTTTACAACTCTTCTCACCAACAAACACACTCCAACTACCTTCTCAAGGGTTTGGGGTTTCTCGGTTGGTTTCCAACTAGGATGAGATATCCTTTACAATGAAGCACAATGCAAAGGGTTAGGATATCTCGACTAAGCTTTGGATAATTCTTATCAAGCTAGGCTTAGTATAGTGATCTCTCTTCAATATAGAAGCACTTGGGAAATTCTAAGTTTTTTCGAGTGCTTTAACTTTTGCAAGAATAAGTTTGAGCTCTTGAGTTGGGTATAAATTTCCCGTAACCTTACAATGTAGAGGGTCACCAGTATTTATAGGCATACACCAAGGTCACTCTTGAAAACTATCCGTTAGAGAGATAGCTTCGTGAGTTTCCTCTTATGGTGTGTGAGAAACGGCTATATTTAGGGTTTGAAACTCCCTAACACGTTTTAGGCAATAGCCTTTCATGTAGCCGGTCTTCACTTTTTGCAATCTAGAACTTTTGTACATCTGACATCCTTTTCAGCGACCTGTCACTGTCAGTGTCAGTATGGTACAGTGTCGTCTTCCTCTTTTTGACTTTTGTCTCCAGTTAAAGGTAGACACCTTCAACGGCTCTTTTTGGTTACAAACTCTGAGTTTGATATAACCTTAACAACACTTTTGACTTAGTTCCTTTTGTCTGCATTTGAATGTCTTGGCAAATATCTACTTTCAAAGGAATCGCGATCTTCTCAGTATTGCATCCTTTAGATAGATATATTCAGTGGCTCGGAACATTCAGGTTCATACTGAGCATTCAGTACATTACTGAGTCTTCAGTAATTACTGTGCCTTCAGTATTCTTGATGTTCAATCTTCAGTCTTCAGTCTTGCGTCTTCAGAGTCTTTTGAGTCTTCAGGGTCTTCTGAGTCTTCTGAGTCTACTGACTGATACACTGAATCTTCTTGCTGAGTCTTCAGTTCCTCAGTATCCTATTGAGTCTTCAGTATCTCAGTTTCACACCGAGTCTTCAGATACTCAGTTTCCTACTGAGTCTTCAGAAACATACTGAGTTCTTCAGAGTCCTCAGAACCTATCCTGAACTATATCTGCTGACTATACATTTTGCAGATAACATCCTGAATACTCTAAAACTGAATCCTGACTCAACTATCAAGATCATTCTGAACATGTCATACTTCAGGGGTTTTGGGATCTAATCAAAATCATATATCTTTATTAAATTCATCTCCCAACAATTTCCCCCTTTTTGATGATGCCAAAACCTCTCTTGTTACAAAACATATAACCTATACTCAGGTTTCAGTTTATCCTATTACAAGATTGGTTGTCTCCCAAAAATTTCTTAAAACAGAGAAACTCCTGACAATTTAAATCATTCAACAATTTCTTCAGTAATGAATCTCTTTAAGTAGTTCATTACTAAATACTTAAACAATTTCCCCCATATTCAGACAATTTCTCCCTTATCCACATACAATCAGTTCAGAGACATTCATTCAGCATATCAAAATAAAAGACATGTAAATAAGATAATGAGATATTATCTTTTGAGCATAATGATAAATCTTCATTGATGATTGGTATACCATTACAGTTTACAATGAGTTTATCAACAAAATAAAAAAGACAAAAAAATATAAAGATTACAGAATCTTCTGAGTCTTCAGTCTTCAGATTTGGCTCTTCAATCTTCTGCTCTTCAGTTTGCTTCATTCTCAACTTCATCAACGGGCACCTCCAGGTCGAAAATTCCGAAAAATCTCTTCTTCAGCTCATTTCTCTCCTTAATGATATCCGGACTGTTTCCTGTTAGACCCAACTGACCAGTATACTGAGCAATCTCTTGAGTAATGGCCTTCTCATTCACCAAGCCATTACCAAGTCTTGGAGGAGGATATAAATATGGACCAGGGGCTACTATATGTACCTCTCCTTCATCCGCAAGGTTAATCCAGCCCTGTAGATACTTTGGATAGAAGGTTAGGAGATATTCAATGAATGCTTCATTCTGATCTGATCTTTCCCCTCTCCATTCCCTGAGAACATCATAATTGAACCAGAAGGTTCTCTTGACTTCTTCCCACATATCGTTGAGTTTGATAGGCATCCATTTATCAACGTGGGGCCACTTTAGTGCTTTTGATGTCCCTTTCCTCTTGCTCGCAAACTTCCTGAATTCACTCCTTCGCTTCTGCTCTTCGTCTATCTTCTTTCTGATCACAGACGCTCCTGAGACCGAATCAGCAGCTTTCTTAGCTTGTTCTATTTGGAGTGTCTTCAGAGCATCTCTCGTGTTGAAGACTTTCTTCTGAGGTTGAGACTCAGATTCTTCCGTTTCTTCATCATCCAGAATCAGCTTTCTCTGGATTGGCTTAGAAGCCTTCGCACGCTTGCTTACAGGTTGAACAACGCCCAAGGCTTTCCTCTTCATAGCAAATCAAGAAGAACTTGGCTTGTTCCAACCTTTGCTCTAGCTTTTCGGTTTCTCTCTTGCAACATCAAGCATGGTTTGCTCAGAAACTCGAGTGTAGATAGGCTTCTCTACCTGAGCAAACTTCAACTTCTCAGTAGCTTCGACTTCTCTTAAGGCTTTGGCTAGGTTATACATTTTAGCATCTTTCTGAGCCTTCTTCTCCAAAGTACGTGCCATGAACTTTCTGAGGTCTTCACCTTCCTTTTCCCCCTTCTTGGCACCGTAATTTGGAAGAAGTCTGGAGAGTCTTTGTGTCCATGTGATATTGCTCTTTGCTCACACAAATGAACTTCTCCTCGCTATCTCGATCCGGTTCGCGTCTTCCGGCCTCCTTAGATGGTTCTTGGCCACGAAAAAATTCTTGAGATAAGTGAGCAAACTGGCCAGAGAGTGCTTCTTTGAACATCTCTGTCATCTTGGTCATGAGCATTGAGCTCATTTCCTCAACAATGATTTTATCATCACATCATTCCTCTCTCGCCAATTTCACCTCTAGAAATGCGATTGACTCTGGTGCTTCGATTCATTTCAAAGATCGAAGCTCAAACCTTGACTCTCCAAAACTTTTCAAATTTTTTATCTTCCATGGAGGTCATCTCTGAGGTCGAGTGTTTTGGATTAGCACCACTCAGAAGAGTGACTAAGACTTTCCATCTTTTGAGCTTGATTGACCAATGTTTCTTCCATCTGAGCAATCTTGATCATCATTGGCTCAACCTTCTCAAGTTTCTCCATCAAGGGAGTGAGATTGATCTCAGGAACCTTCTGCACCTTCTGTGCTGTCTGATCATCCTGAGGTTCAGGTACAACCTGAGGGTTGGCTCGCTGACGAAGCTTCATCCCGAGCTCCGGTCTAATCGAGCCTCGATCTGTTTATCGAGACAATTGAATTAAAGATAGAACTTTCAAAGAACTTTGGCATAATTGTTAATAGTGCCAAAAGGTACCAAGAGTGCTAACTTCATCGAGGTTGACCAATTTCGGAGTTGATCAAGAATGAAGTCTCCTTTTCCATCTGAGACTGATCCTCAACATCTCCCTGTTGGTCCCCATCTCCATCTTGAGATTTGTCTCCGCTGCTTGGGGCACCAACTTCAATAGCTTTTCTCTCAGCTAACTTCCTCTGAACCAGCTCATCAAAATCGGAGTGTTTCATTCTGAGATTTGTCCTTCCGAACCCTGAGAAGTCGGAAGAATTTGTCTCTCCTCATTCCACCAGTCTTCCCCTCTGAAAGCAGCAATATCAAGCATCTCGGGAAGAGTCTGATTGAGAATGAACACAGTTGTCCTTAATCTGAAGAAAACATCTTGCAGATCAGGGTATGAGCTGAGCTCAGGGTAGCGGTCAAGAATGAACCGTTCCCCCCTTCCTCCACCTCGCTTCTTCAGCCTCGCCCTTCTTCCATCTCGGGCTCTCTTGTTCGGTTGAAGCCTGGCGAGGATCAAAAAGTAGATCCTTTCGAGGCTCATCAAGAATATTCGCTCTGAGTCTCGGACCTCGGAAGGTTGTCTGCGGTCAGGTCCTTAGTTTGCATCCGAGTGGGTTACGAGGGCTGGTGGCGTATCCTCGATTGACTCGAGTTGACTCTTCCAGCTGTCTGCCAAGGCACTTTTTTTCAAGAGGGAATCTTTGAGGCCTGAGTTCCTTTGAAAATTTCCTGAGAAATTTTGTCTGAACTTAGAGATGTCTCAAGCACCTTAGAGAAGACCTGCTCCTCAGTTTGTTCTTGTGTCTTTGAGATAACCTGAGCCAAAACTTGCAATGGCGAACATTGAGCGGTTTGGCCCTCAGGTTGAATCTCCTCAGAATCACTGCCATCTTCATCGGTGAGAACCACCAATCTTCTGCGCTTTGGGGCAAGGTTCTTCTGCTTCATTATTTTTGCACCTTGCTCTATCTTTCCTCCAACAAAACCTTCCCCCTGGTTTGTTGAGTCTCTTTTTCAGCCGCAATTGGTGATTCTACCTTCTTTTCTCTCTTCCCCCTGATGGCCTGCTTCTTTGCAGCAATGGGCTTAAAGAGAATTTTGGATTTAGGGAATGAGGTCGAATTGGCGAAGATATCCTCCTCCTCTCTTCATATTTCCAAAATATAAGCAATTTTGGTGGCATGGTGGATCTTGCCTTTTATTGAGATCGCCCCATCAACCTTCTTCAAAACTTTGGTCTGCTCACTCACCGTCTGAATCAAAAATTTCAGCCAGTTGAAGTCGGTGGTGGGTGAGGCCTCTATCGCCGCCATCAATCTGAGCTTCGGGGTACTGATCTGCTCAAAACTCCCCGCAAGACTCATGATGCTCTTGCTCACAATATCCATCAACACACGATATTGTGGCTTCAAGTGCCTTTTATGCAATGTCGCCTCAAATTTCACAGGATTCTCAGCAATCCTATCTAAGTACTCCTTCTCTCTACCTGACATATACATAGCAGGATCCTCTCCTCTATCACAGAGCTCAAAAACATCATTCAGATTTTTCGGAACTATATACAGATCCCTATCAAAATTGATGTATTTGGACGACTGCTCTAAATGTGATACAATTATCTTAGAATGCATACAGTCCTCTTCATCTATCTTCAAGTTATAGATGAATTCGATTACCTCTTTCGCAAACTCTGGTGCAGTGGGTTTTGCGACTAGATGGGTGAGTTTAGATCGAATCATATCACGGGGCCTCCTCTTCTGGCTTTGAGTTGGTTGTGCTTTCGAGTGAGACAACGAACTCGTACCAAGGCTTGTTGGTTTCGGCTAATCTCTCGAACAAGGTTGGGGCCATTTTAGAGATTGATTGAAGAAAATGAAGCTTTAGGATTTGGGATTTTCTGGGCAAAGAGAATTTATTTGCAGAGGATTTGGGAACGAAGGGTTTGATAAAATTTTGGCTTGAATGGCTTATTGGGGTATAAATAGCTTCGAAATCGTGGGGAATCACGTTGGTTAGGTGAAAAACAACGGTTGAGATTAATCTCCGATTAATCGGTATCTTGAACCACGCGATCTCCGAAAAAGTAAGCCGCCAAAATATCCTCATTGGTCATTAATGTAGCGGAGCATTAAATGACTGTTGACCTTCTTCGGAATTTAAAATGATCCCGCCCAAAAACATTCCTCAGGTGTTTTGTATTTATTGCAAATGATTACTGAGCTTCACTTAAGCAATAAATGAATCGCATGAGTCATTACTTCTTCAGACTAATTTTCCCTCTATCAGTCTTATCGAAAATCGACCTTGATAAAATGTCAAGATAATATCGAAATCTAAATAGGTTCAAATATCTTTCATCGATCTTGACCTTCAAGAATCTGAGTTTTCGAGACTTCGATTCAAGATTTCCATTTTATCCGAGCTTCTCAAGAGAATTCGAGAAAACTTCATGCATCGAAAAATCTTCAATTTTTCAGATTTTACTCTATACACTGGTTCTAACATCCCTAATTCAACCGAAAGTTCTTGAAATCTTGATTCCGCAAAAAGGTTTAGTCAAGATATCGACTCTCCGCTTATCGATGAATTTTCTCCATCCTTATGTCCTTCTTCTCGACATGATCTCGATGAAGTGATGTCGATATCCACATGCTTGCATCGGTGTGCAATAACGGATTTTGTGAAATAGCAATGGCACTATTATTGTCACAAAATATTGGTACTTCATGGCTACAACTTTATAATCCCTTAATTGTTGTGCGAGCCAAAGAATCGAGCACAACAAACTTCCTGCGACCATGTATTAAACGATGAGATCTTGGTTACTCGAGGTGCATTTCTTCGAAAACCAAGATATCAACTTACTTCCTAGAAATTGACAAGTTCTCGAAGTGGACTTCTGTCAATTCAAGAACCTCCATAATCAAGATTCGATTAACCGGTTAATTCAAGGTTATCATCATTTGGATACCATAATCCTCTATTCATCGTGCCTTTAAGATACTTCAAGATCTTTTTGGCGACTTTCTCCATGTGACTAGCCTTAGGATTAACGGTATCTTGCACATATCCCAACAAACAAATGTTATATCCGGCCTACTTGTTGTAAGATAGAGCAATGATCCAATGATTCCTCTATAATCGGTATGGCTTCGACGATTTGCCTTGAGAATCGGGATCCATCTTGTAGTTAGTATTCATGGGAATCTAAGCGCATTGCAATCTGTACACCATATTTGGCAATCGGATCTACGGTGTACTTTTATGCGGTTGATGAATATTCCTTCCTTTCATTGTTTCACTTGAAGACCTAGAAAGAAATTCATCTCTCCCATCATTGACATCTCAAACTTGCCTTTCATTAGTGTTGAAAAACTTTTCACACAACCGATGGTTTGGAGATCCAAAAATGATGTCATCAACATATATCCGAACTAGTAAGATATCTTCCCCATCCTCTATCCCGAGCGAGTTCTATCAATGAGTTCCTTTGACAAAACCATGGTCAAGAAGAAACCGAGAAAGAGTATCATACCATGCTCGGGTGCTTGTTTGAGACCATACAAAGATTTTACGAGCTTCGTAAACTTGGTCATTCTGTTTGAAACCGGAGGTTGTTCCACATAAACCTCTTCTTTAAGCACACCGTTCAGAAATGCACTTTTTACATCCATTTGATAGATGTGAACTTCATGTGGGCAAAGATATGCAAGAAACAATCGATGGCTTCTAGTCTTTGCAACAGTGCAAAGGTTTCATCATAATCCAAGCCTTCTTCTTGGGAATAACCTTGTGCGACTAGCCTTGCCTTGTTTCTTACAATGTTGTTGTTTTCATCTCTTTTATTCTTGAAAACCCACTTGGTTCCAATGACATTGTGCCTTTCAGGTCTATCTACTAGCTCACATACTTCATTCCTTGAGAATTGATTCAGCTCATCTTGCATAGCAGTAATCCAATAAGAATCTTGTAGAGCTTCACCAATCTCAGTAGGTTCTTTCTCTGATAGGAAGCAGCAGAATAGTGCACTTTCACCATGGAACCTTCTTGTTTTGACACCTTCAGTTAGATCACCCACAATCTGACTTGTAGGATGCCTATCTAACCATTTCCTTCTTGATGTTCCCCCTTCAATAGTATCCTCAACATTTGAAATGTTAAGTTCAGTTAAATCGAGTAAACTCAGGGAACAACAGAAAAGGAGAAAGGGAATCATCTTCCTCAGAGGAAATTCTATTCAGAACATTGTCAGAGACATTTGTTCCCCTTTGGTTGATAGATTCAGAATTTGCCTCAGCTGTGACCACATCTTCATTGGCATCACATGCCTGAGTCTGAACTGGTGTCTGTTCAGATTGGTCACCTTTGGAGTGTTGGTTTTCCTGAGTCTCACCATCGATTTCCATCCCGAACTTCTTTATCTCGAGTCCGAGTCACCCAATCATAGATAGTGATTGATTTCTTCTTTTTCGAGTTCGATTGGATGATTTATCTTTTCATTTCAGGGCTTAATCTGGTGATCCTCTTAGTCGGGGTTCATCTGATCATGTTCTGTTTCTTCCGAACACAAATAGATTCATCAAAAACAACATGAGGTGTTTCTTCCACAATAAGAGTCCTGCAGTTGTAAACTCTGAAAGCTTTACTGACTTCAGAATATCCTAAGAATATTCCTTCATCAGCTTTACTATAAAATGTTTTCAACCCGATCTTTACCATTATTGTGTATGAAACACTTGCAACCAAACACACGAAAAAGAAAAAACAAAAGGCTTCCTTTCATTCCAAAGCTCATAGGGTGTTTTGCCTTGACTCTTGGTCGGCATGGATCTATTCTCGAGAGTAGCATGCAAAGTGTTGATCGCTTTCAAACCCAAAATCTTTTAGGAATATCACTTCAAATTTATCTTTGTCCTCGCTGCGAACTTTTTCGAGTCCTGTTTCTTCTTTTCAAAGAACACCATTTTGTTGAGGGTCCTTGCGGTGATGTTTCATGTGAAATTCCATTCTCTGCACAATAATCGATATGATATGGTTTATAAACTTCGGTTCCTTTTTGTCGGATCGATTTTGACCACACTCAGATTTTTCTCAACATCTTGAGCCTTTTCAAGAACTCTGGCGACTTTATCGAGTCTCTTTCTTCATCGAGTAAGAAAATGACCCAAGTATAACTTGAGTAGTCATCAACTACTACCAATGTGTATTTCCTGCCATTAGTGCTTACAGGTGTTATAGGACCAAAAAGATCCATATGCACTAACTGAAGTATTCTTTTAGTAGAAATCTCAACTTTGCTTTTTAAATGATGCTTTTATTTGTTTTCCTTTTCTCGCACGCATCACAAATATGTTCCTTCTTGAACACTTCATTAGGCAACCCTCTCACAAGAGCTAATCTTGCAAGCTTTGTTCGGGGTTTTGAAATTTAGGTGATTCATTCTTTTATGCCATAACCAATCTGGTATCTGTGGAACTTTTAGCAACTAAACATGTATCTTTAGGAGTTGAACTCCAATCGACCAAGATACACATTCCTTTTCTTGTACCGGTCAAGAATACTTTACGTGATGTATCATCTTTCACAAAACATAAGTTCTTAGAGAACTCAACATTAAAACCTTTATCACAGAATTGGCTAATTGTGACAAGTTATGCTTCAATCCAGATACATATGAAACACCATGGATATGAATCGAGTCGATTTCCAAAGTTCCATATCCTTGATCATCCTTTGAGTTATCTCCAAAAAGTGATCGTGGGCCTCTTTGTTCAACATAGTCATTTGAGTATCTTCTTGAATCTGTCATATGTCTTGAACATCCTTTGTCAAGATACCATATATCGAAGCTTTTTTTTCATCTCTGCTTTCATCGGTGCCATGTGATCTTTTTAGTCGATTCGGTTACTCTTGTTTTCCTCCGAAAAAGCAGATCAATTCTTAGGTACCCGGTTTGTGTAGGGTCCTACAAGGTTAGATGTACCTTTCGGAATCCAAATCGCACGACAACTCTAATCACTTTAGAGTGGCTAATTTGTCTTCCATAAACATCAACATACACATCTACTACTCTGGGTGCCTTAGCGGTTTTTTACGTGTATGTGTGCTCGCTTTAGCATGAACATGTGCCTTTGAATTCTTCTTTGGTTCGGGCTTTCTGTTGGATGCTTAGGCTTTTTTGTGCGGTGGTCTAAATCTTTGTTGACTTCGGGTTGGGTAACCTTTACCCTTAGGCAAATGGGGTTCGGGTTACTGTCTTTGAAATTTGGGTCTTTCAAAGATACCGAGGACTCGGTCTCTTGATTGAGAATGTCTCTGCTGAAAGTGTTTCTCATCCGAGGATTCCTCTAATGGTTCGATGTGGAGCCTTTCAGTTTGCATTCTTAGCCCGAGGCTTTGAAGTACTTGCTCGAAAATTTCTTAATCGACCGCTTTCAGTTTTCTAGCCTTCACCGAGGTTTGGGCTTTTAACCCGATCATTCGGTTTCTTTGAGACCATAGGTCCTTTTCCCTTGACTACAACCTTGGGCATTACTTCAGGTTTGAAGTGTAGGTGCCATTGGTTTTACAAAGATTGTCTTCTTGCTACTTGATGCAAAGATTCGGGATGACCTTGTGAGGTTCCCCCTGGAATGTATCCCAATCCGGTTTTTATAGTCACAGATCTCTGGTAACTCTGAATTTCATCTATTACATTAGATGCGATATTCAATAGAGTTAACTTCTTTTTTGTGCACTATCCTCACGATTCTGTAGAGTTTCATGCTTCTCGGAGAGAGGTCATTGAACTTAGTCCGATTATTTGAATCTCTTCATGGATTTCTCTAGCTTTTTCGATTAGGGTCATTATCAACTTCTCTTTCTCGAGAGTTGTACTTTCGTAACATCCGTTCATCGCCAGCTCCCATTAATTGAGAAGTGATTTCAATATTGCTAGAGTCTTTCCATTTTAGAATTTCGACTTTTCGGTTCCTTATTACGCTCTTGAGTTCTATTTAGCGATCCTTGCAAAAACAAAGATAGTCCTTCATCGATTCTCAAAAGAATCCATCAGTCAAAATGACTGTTTTTCGGTGGAACTTGAAAACTCTTGTGCTAGTGTAGGAGCAACAACAGAGAATGAAGAGTTTACCTCCTCAATGGCCATCAGACAGATGTCATCACTCTCACTTTGTCGAGAATATCTCATCGAAGAGCTAGATCCCTCCTCGAGAATGTTCTTCTTTTCGCAACCATGGCCTTTTTTTGCTTGAGAACTTCGGTCGCTTTTAGCTTGCCTTTCTCTTCTCTCCTTAGCACTCAAATTTGGACAATCATTTGGAAGTGACCTTTCTTCTGTCAATTATAGCATCTGTTGGTATCATCATCCTGATCATTTTCTTCTTTGGACTTGGAGTCTTTTTCCTCTTGGATGAAGATCCTTGACTTTTCGTGTCCTTCTTCTTCTCTCGTTGATCTGTCCTAAGGTTTCTTCCGGTTTTGTGGGTTCTGTAATAGCTTTTGTATTTTCCAAATCTATTATTAAGTCTGTCAAACCTCCTTGCCATCGATCTGCTAGCTTTTCCTCAAGCTCATCGATGTTTGGCATGGGGGTTCTCAGACTCTCTAGTTTTACAGGTTTTATCTTTGGCTTTTAAAGGCACATTTTTACTCGATGAAGAATCATCTTTGTTGTCAGCCTTTTTGGATTTCTTATCAATTACAAATTCATAGGCCTTCAGCTCAGAGAAGACTTGTTGGTATGGCATTGAATTAATGTTCTTGGTGTTTTCAATCACCACTGCATGAATATCCCATTTCTTAGAAAGACCTCTAAGAATTTTCAATGCAACTTCTCTCTGTGGATATTTCTTTCCAAGTGCATTTAGATCATTCATGATGCTAGTGAATCTGACTTCCAATTTGTCTATTGATTCACCATCATCCATTTCAAAACTATAAACTTTCCAATTGCCCTTTGAAAGTTTGTTTTTCTTTTATATGATCTAAGGCGTTGGCACATTACGCCTAGTGTATCCCAAATCTCTTTAGCAAAGATTATGGTGAGAGATCATTCCCATCACACCATCATCAATTGTCTTTGTATAGTGTGTCTTTAACAATGTAGTCTAGATTGACTAACTTTTTCTCTCCTCAGAGTCGGGTTGGTCATCGACTTAGGAAATTCTGCTCTCGGGATCAATTCTCTCATCTTCTTTCCTCCGGGATTCACCCACATAAATTGGAATGGTCCTGAGAGACTACTCTCCACATACGCTCATGTTTGGAATGAGATGAGCCTGCATTCTCAGTCTCCATAGATCATAGTTCTCCACTGAGAACATGGGAAGTTTTTTAGAAGACATTTTATCTGATCCTTTTTAAAAGAAAAAAAATTCAGCAAATAAGATCAGTTCAGATAGACGACAAGTATTTTTGAAAATAAAACTTTGGTCAACACAAAGAGTGGTCAAGTTGAACCCACCGCTCGATACCACTTGTTGGTCGGTGCAAACGAGTCTTACACGTGTATGGGGGGGGAATACACGTGTTCAGTGTTTTTAAAACTTTTTCTTACTGAGGTCAGCTTGGGTCAGATAATCCTGAAGATTAGGTTCTAAGAAGCACATATCGCTCTGAGTCAAAGTCTACTGAGACAGTGATCCTGAGCTGCTTTCAGATACCTCAGATAATCCCAACCGAGTCCTCGAGTGTCGAGAGATCTGAGTTGCTTGGATCAGATAACTAACTTATGAATCCTCGGAAGAGAGTTCGGTTTGGTAACTATCTGTTCTAGCTTACTCATCATCTTGAATGGTTGGCCCTTTTAGTTTATACTCGTTTTAAGCTTTGCTGAAAACCTTCCCTTTATGAATTAGTGATTAAGCTGTGATTCAATTTACATGCAACTTCAGTGGATTGATTCCAACTGAATATCAGTGAAAAGTACGCTTTCAAAATCAAGTTAATGCAACAATTAAGCACAGATAAGGAAAGCAATAAAGAACACAACAATTATAGTGGTTCAGAGACTCAAGCTCCTACGTCCACTCTCTCTGATCCTCAGAGAAATTCACTAATCACTTCTGAGCTTTCTGACTACCTCGCGTAGTTTACTTACTCAACTCGGCCCTGAGTTTTCTGACTACTCCACGTAGTTTACTTACTCAACCCGACCTTGAGCTTTCTGACTACCTCCGTAGTTTACTTACTCAAACACAAACAAGCTTTGGACTACCCCCAGCTTACTAACTTCTCCTCTAGAGTTTTCTGACTACTCCGCGTAGTTTACTAACTCTTTACAACTCTTCTCACCAACAAACACATTCCAACTACCTTCTCAAGGGTTTGGGGTTTCTCGGTTGGTTTCCAACTAGGATGAGATATCCTTTACAATGAAGCACAATGCAAAGGGTTAGGATATCTCGACTAAGCTTTGGATAATTCTTATCAAGCTAGGCTTAGTATAGTGAGCTCTCTTCAATATAGAAGCACTTGGGAAATTCTAAGTTTTTTCGAGTGCTTTAACTTTTGCAAGAATAAGTTTGAGCTCTTGAGTTGCGTATAAATTTCCCGTAACCTTACAATGTAGAGGCTCACCAGTATTTATAGGCATACACCAAGGTCACTCTTGAAAACTATCCGTTGGAGAGATAGCTTCGTGAGTTTCCTCTTATGGTGTGTGAGAAATGGCTATATTTAGGGTTTGAAACTCCCTAACACGTTTTAGGCAATAGCCTTTCATGTAGCCGGTCTTCACTTTTTGCAGTCTGGAACTTTTGTACATCTGACATCCTTTTCAAATGACTTTGTCCTTTGTCGATTGTCGAGATGGTACAATGTCGTCTTCCTCTTTTTGACTTTTTGTCTCGGTTAAAGGTAGACACCTTCAACGGCTCTTTTTGGTTACAAACTCTGAGTTTGATATAACCTTAACAACACTTCTGACTTAGTTCCTTTTGTCTGCATTTGAATGTCTTGGCAAATATCTACTTTCAAAGGAATCGTGATCTTCTCAGTATTGCATCCTTCAGATAGATATATTCAGTGCCTCGGAACATTGAGTTCATCGAAAGAGCATTGATGCATTCTTGAGTCTTGATAATTGTTGTGCCTTCAGTATTCTTGATGTTCAATCTTGATCTTCGTCTTGCGTCTTGAGTTTTTGAGTCTTGTGGTCTTCGAGTCTTGAGTCTTGAGTCTCTTGGACCGATACTTTGAATCTTCGTCTTTGAGTCTTGATTCCTCAAGATCCCATCGAGTCTTGATATCTCGATTTCACATCGAGTCTTGAGATACTCGATTTCCTAAATGAGTCTTGAAACATATCTTGAGTTCTTGAGTCCTCGAACCTATCTGAACTATATCTCACGACTATACATTTTGCAGATAACATCCTGAATACTCTAAAACTGAATCCTGACTCAACTATCAAGATCATTCTGAACATGTCATACTTCAGGGGTTTTGGGATCTAATCAAAATCATATATCTTTATTAAATTCATCTCCCAACATAAACAGTTCACGTAAATCCTACGCATGCGGAATTACTACGAGTTTACGTGAACTTACCTCACAGAATGGCAATGGTCTTGTATATGAAAACAAACCAAAAGTCCTTCCCAAGTATTCCCACGTCCTTGCTCGATAATCCGGTGGAAGGATACTAGTGAACAATTAACAAAAGGAAAAATAAACTTTGTTGCACCACTTTTGTGGATTTACTAATTTTTCCAGCACATGGAATTGCACTTGGGAATGAAAGAATCATCCCCTATTTATAGATAGGGTGGTGGTCGAAATTTTGGGGAAAAAACAATGTGTGGGAAAATCTTTTCTTGATCTCCAAGAAATCTTGAATATATCTCCTATATTCTTTTCCCCACAATTAAAATATTCCACAAAAATCCCACCTCATCTTGCTATGGTGATTTTCGAAATATTAGGAGAAGATTCCAAGATTTTGATCTTCTTGAATTTATGAGATATTCTTGTATTTCAAGAAATACATATCTTCCATAATATCTTTTCAAGAAAATCAAGAAAATCTTTCTTTCCCTCGTATTTCAAAATTTTCGAAATTCTCTAATATGAATAACCAAGTGGGAGATTTCTTGAATTTAATGAGATAATCTTGTATTCCAAGAATACATATCTTCATTCCATAACAAAATTCAAAGAAAATCTTTCTCCTCTTTTATCCATATTTTTCGAAAAACAAGGAAAAATAGGCAACAAGATTTATTTTATTTTTAAACACTTTTTTCAGTTATTGGACTTTATCTTGGGCTACTTGGGGGGGCCTTTAGGAGAATTAAGATTGGACCTTCCAATGGACCTTGAATTATCAATATTGAGCCACAATATTATTCAAGCCCATAAATATTAATTAATCCCACTACATAATTAATATTGCACTATCCATCTTAACACATATTACAGTTAATATGGCTCCCGGTTATTATTTCCCCGTGTTTAAGATTATCTAGTCCATTAATTAATTCAAGCCACTGAAAAAGCTTTCCATTAATTTATATCTTTTATCCTTGGCAAAGGAACGGTTCAACATTATTATCCATACCGGAAACTAGTTCCACTTGCAAGATTTGGTATGATAAAACTTATGAACCTCCCAAGGGGGCAAATCGAACAAGCGTACTTGCACACGATTCTCCGTATTAAATCTTAGAAATCGCATGTGACCAATAATATTGCCCAAGATATAGGGTATTGAATCTCACTGATTCTCTTCTCATAATAAGTCAAAGCAATAATTACTAACCACACGCAATCCTATTTAAGGGACGAAGATTAAGAAATAACTAACCACTGAGGTCTAATTCTTCCTAGTTCAGTCCTGAAGAATTTATCCTCCTGTAGGTCCTCTTCAATGCATCAGTCATGCACTAGTGTAATCTCTTGGTCAAGACAAACCAATCTGAGCCTTACACTACAACCTTTGACGATGGATTGTTCATTTCCATCTAGGTCGTGAATGGTGTACTTTTAGTTACAAGGAACTGTTAATTTAATCTTCTATGATCTTGGTATCACTAAATTAACTACAATTTAACACGTACTATTTAATGAACAGTTATACAATAAATATATGTAACATTCAATCATATTTAAAGCATTAGTGATAAACAATTTATTTCAGTAAATAAGTCCGAAATTCAGTTAGTCTGATTATACAAAGTAAAAGCATACTTTCCAGTATAATCCCAAGTATGCTTTTAAGTATACATCAACATGTCTCGTGTAGTACGTGACAACTAATGCCACCTACACGAACCTAATAATGTCTCCCACTTATACTCAAAACAGATTGGCAACGGTCTTGACACCCATTCCTTTCACATGTCTCTCGAATGTATTCAGAGACAGACCCTTTGTAAATGGATCAGCTAGGTTATCTTCTGACGCAATCTTTGCCACCTCTATATCTCATCTCTTAACGATGTCTCGTATAAGATGGTATTTCCTTTCAATGTGTTTGCTGGCCTTGTGGGCTCTTGGTTCCCTTGAATTTGCAACTGCTCCGGCATTGTCACAATAAACAGTGATTCTGCTGGGCATATTCGGAACCACATCCAAGTCCACTAGGAAGTTCTTGAGCCAAACCTCTTCTTTCGCTGCCTCGCAAGCAGCTACATATTCGACTTCCATGGTAGAATCTGCGACGCATTTCTGCTTAACGCTTCTACACGTCATGGCTCCTCCCCCCATGCAAAATACACTACCGGAGGTAGATTTTCTGGAATCTAAGTCTGATTGGAAATCCGAGTCCGTGTAGCCGATGGGGATTAGACTATCTGACTGATAAACTAACATTCTATCTCGAGTTCTTTTCAGATACTTCAGAATGTTTTTAACTGCCGTCCAATGTTCCTTCCCCGGGTTACTCTGGTATCTTACCACCATGCCAATGACAAAGTAGATATCCGGTCTCGTACACAACATTGCATACATAAGGCTTCCGACAGCCGAAGCATAAGGAATGCCTCTCATGTCATCTATCTCCTTTTGTGTCTTGGCACATTTTCTTGGATAGATGGATTCCATGCCCGAAAGGTACGAAGCCTTTCTTGTAATCTTGCATGCTGAATCGTTTCAAGACAGTGTCTATGTATGAAGCTTGCGATAAGCCTATCATCTTTTTCTTGCGATCTCGAGTGATCTTGATCCCAAGGATGTGCCCGGCTTCCCCTAAGTCCTTCATATTAAACTGTTTTGAAAGCCATGCCCTTACGTCTGATAACACCTTTACATCGTTCCCGATGAGCAGAATGTCGTCTACGTATAGTACTAAGAATACCAATGCAGTTCCGACACGCTTTTTATACACACAACTCTCGAAATCGTTTTGATCAAACCCGTAAGACTTTATAACATGATCAAAACATTGGTTCTAAGCTCTGGATGCCTGTTTGAGTCCGTAAATGGACTTCATGAGCTTACAAACTAGGTGTTCTTGGCCCTTTTCAATGAAGCCTTGGGGTTGTTGCATATAGATTTCCTCATCAAGACTTCCGTTAAGGAAAGCTGTCTTGACATCCATTTGCCGATTTCAAAAAACGAGATGTCTAAATTTATCGACAAGAGAATCCGGATGGACTTGAGCATTGCTACAGGTGAAAAGGTTTCCTCATAGTCGATCCCTTCTTTCTGAGTATAACCTTTCGCCACAAGCCTTGCCTTTGAAGGTTTCCACCTTCCCGTCCGTCCCCTCTTTCTCTTGTATACCCACTTGCAACCAATAGGTTTGACCCCATTAAGTGGTTCGACTAGCTCCCACACTCTGTTATGATCCATAGACCCCATTTCGCTTTCATTGCCTTTTTGCCAAGAAACCGCATCCTTATCTTGGATTAAGGTCCATGGGTCCGATTCATCTTGTCAGGGAATCAAGTCCGAGGACTCTCCTATCCCCATGAATCTCTCGGGCCGTCTCACAACCCTCCCACTACTGATGAGGCTCGGTTGTGAAAGTGTGTCGTTTGGTATATCATCTTGTATGCGGTTAGCAATGAGGTTAGCCCCCTTAGCTCACTTAAGGTAATCTCACTTCTGGGTCTTCTTTCGTTCATATAGTCTTCCTCAAAAAATCTAAAATGGGTGCTTATGACCACCTTTTGATCTTTGGGACCATAAAACATACACCCTTTTGTTCCCTCGGGGTATCCTATAAACAACCTTAATTACGATCAAGGATCCAATTTCCGCTCTTGTCCAACACGAGGCCGGACACCCCTGCATTCTTATGTGTCTCATACTAGCTTGCGCTTGGGTCCACAATTCTTTGGGAGTTTTGGGAACCGACTTGGATGGCACCAAGTTCAAAATGTAAGTTGCTGTTTTCAAGGCATGACCCCAGAACGACTTGGGAAGATCCGCATAACACATCATTGATCTAACCATTTCCAAAAGAGTTTTGTTTCTTCGCTCTGCAACCCCGTTTTGTTGAGGGGTTCCGGGTGCAGTCAGCTGGGATGCAATCCCTTCATCCGACAAGTAGTTCAAAAACTCATCGCTGAGGTACTCGCCTCCACGATCAGATCGTAGAGACTTGATACATTTTTCCCTATGATTCTCTGCTTGAGCCTTAAATTCTTTGAATTTCTCAAAGGTCTCAGATTTATGCTTCATAAGGAAAATATAACCGTACCTCGAGTAGTCATCAATAAAAGTGACAAAATACTTGTAACCTCCTCTTGCCATGGTTGACATTGGACCACATACGTCTGTGTGAACGATTTCTAACACTTATTTGGCTCTATTCCCCTTGGCTCTGAATGCCCTCTTGGTTATTTTACCCTCCAAACATGATTAGCAGGTTAGAATCGGTTCAACTTGGAGAGACTCTAGTGAACCGTCTTTCACCAACCTTTGGATCCTCTTTGGATTAATATGTCCCAATCTTAGATGCAATAGAAGTGTTTCGTTCACGTCTGATGAACGTTTTCTTTTACCGGAAACAGTTGATGTGTTATAGGATGCATTTCGTGAGTGGTGTGCACAATTAATTGTATAGAGATTACTTGACAGCATTCCATGACAGATAAATTTATCATAAAGAGAAATGGTAACAACTTTATCAAAAGTAACCGAATATCCATCAAGGTAAAATTTAGAAACTGAAATCAAGTTCTTTCTAAAATTCGGAACGTAAAGTACATCTCTTAAAATTAAAACTCTTGTCTTCAAAAGACAGGTGCACTTCTTCCACTACTTCAGCTGCCACTCTCGTGGCATTGCCCAGTGTGATGAGAATCTCACTCCCACTAAGTTTTCGGTCCGCTTGAACCCCTGTAAAGTGAAACATACATGATCAGTGGATCCCGTATCCACCACCCATAAATGGGAGGCATACGCCGCTAAGCAAGTTTCAACAACTAGTGCATGAGAATTACCTCTCTTTCCAATCCTTTTGGGATTGGAACAGGCTGACCTCCAATGTCCCTTTTCACCGCACTTGAAGCATTTTCCTTTTGGTACTTTCTTGACACCCATCCAACTAGCTATCTTTCTCTTACTTTTCTTAGTGATGAGATTGCATTGGATCTGACCACTTTCCTTTTCTTGAGACTTGCCTTCCGTTGGCCTAGATCTTGAGAAAAGACTTTTGGTCACCAATGCTTCGTCTTTCTTTCCTAAATGCTTCTCTATTATCTCCAAGGCTTCTTGTAGAGTATCCATAGCAAACCTGTGATGGCTCATCACAAAACTACAGTAAAACTCATCAAAACACCTTGGTAGAGTTAGGAAAAGAAATTCGATTTGAGCCTCTTCACAATACTTAGTACCGAGATAAGCAAGTTTATCAAAATGACATTTTAAACTGAGAACATGCTCCCTTACGGGTGTTCCCTCAGCCATTTTTAGCCTAGCCACGTTGCCGGTTTTAAACTGATTGATCATGCGGTCTTTGTATAATTTCTGCAGCAGACTCAACACCTTCATGAATGTCAAGATTACACGTTTCATGGGTTCATTGGCCTGCTCCCAAATATTATACAAGTGTCTTTCCTCATCAAATCCATCAGTAGGCATACGGAGCTTGGGTACATCAAGAACCCAATAATGTTCTTGTGCCGGTAGGACAAAACTCATATTCCGTTTCCAAACAACATAGTTATCTCCAGTTAATTGGTGTTCTTTGAGTGTATATAACAGTGGATTAAAAGGTTGCGACATGATGAACTGAAATAAATAATAATATGCATAAGCACAAGTATATCACAAAATTCGATCACATGTTTCATATTAAAATCTCCAAAAAATATGAACATGCATCAACCAACATCTCGAAACAGTTTAAATAAGCCACGTGGGGTGGGTCATTATTTAAACACATTCAAGCAGGTTACAAACAAGAACAGTTACAAACCTTTAATATCCAGATTAATAGTTGGCTCCCACTTGACCAATATAAAATTGACAGGGACTTCGGGGAAGTATATGCATATCAATTTTATACCTAAGTAATAACCATGATTAAATACAGAATTATTATTTCACTTTGAACGAGCCTCGTGGGGAGGGTCATCGTCGCCACTAGTAATAATCCACAATCATCCGTTAGGAATTTATTCATGTGAAAGCTATCTTTTGACCGTCCCGTGGGGAGAATTTCTCCAAAAGAATTCACAAATAAATAAATCATGGAGGTCAATAATTTATTCAATTTTATTATCCGGAATAAAATTGTTAATTAATTGTTTAAACATACTTAGTAATTTTCGAAAGTGAGATTTTTCAAAACATTTTTTTCTCATGCTGGCTTATAAATTTAAACACAATTTAAATAAGCATAAATAATGCATAAACATCAAGACAAAAATTAAACATATTGGGCACATTTATCCAATTGTCATGGTTAATTTTGTCATGTCTTGATCTTGAGAAATCGTCTCCATGGCCTTCATCGTTCGTCTCGAAAAGCTCCCACTTGACCGTTTAAAAAAAAACACCTTGTCAAGCCACGTCATTGACCAGCTCACGGGTCGGAGTGCCCACCTAGCACTCCCCCCGGCCATGTCGAATAATTGCCGTCTTACAAGCGCCCGCGCAAGACGTCGCCCGCGTGCCAGCGCCCTTCTCGGCGATGTCGCCCCCAGGTCGCCGCATCCAAGACGTCGAAGGCCCCGTCGCCCGCGTCGCCCACAGACGCCCGCAAGATCGTCCACATCACCGCGTCGCCCGTCGCCGCCCAGACGTCACCCGTCAGCGCCTTAGGAGGTTTCCGCTTCTTTTTCGCGCCGCGTCGCCCATCCGATCCGGCGCTCGGCCCTCCAGCCTCGCCCTACGCCCTTGCGCGCCCACAAGCGTCCGCGTCGTGCGCGTGCCTTCTTGGCACGTTTCGCGCGACGCACGCTGCCTACGCCCGGTTTCGGATCCCGTCTTTATAATTCTTCGTCTCTGCCTCCATTTCCGATCCGGTTACAATTTATTTACAAAATAAATAAACCTAGATCTAGACTAGTCTATTACATTGATCAAATCAAACAAATGCTAATCTACTCGTGGATTTTCTCACGAGGCAAAACGAATCCGAACGAATCGAATTAAAAAACCACAATTTATATGCATGCATAAATAAACACATTAAATTCCATGACAATTGGATACCTGCAAAAAAAATCTATCAATTCTACTATCCAATTTCAAAATTTAATGACAGCGAATTAAATTACAATTTAAAATTCAGAGCCCGAAACCGAGGCTCTGATACCAGTTGTTGGGGAATTAATTGCCCGGATCTATTCGGGATGAATATTTAAATACAAATTTAATTCTTGACAATTATTAATAGCATGAATTAACCCATATTAATTCAAATAATAATTCAACAACAAATCATGCATATAAACAGTTCACGTAAATCCTACGCTTGCGGAATTACTACGAGTTTACGTGGACTTACCTCACGGAATGGCAATGGTCTTGTATATGAGAACACACCAAAAGTCCTTCCCAAGTATTCTCACGTCCTTGCTCGACAATCCGGTGGAAGGATACTAGCGAACAATTAACAAAAGGAAAAATAAACTTTGTTGCACCACTTTTGTGGATTTACTAATTTTTCCAGCACATGGAATTGCACTTGGGAATGAAAGAATCATCCCCTATTTATAGATAGGGTGGTGGTCGAAATTTTGGGGAAAAAACAAGGTGGGAAAATCTTTTCTTGATCTCCAAGAAATCTTGAATATATCTCCTATATTATTTTCCCCTCAATTAAAATATTCCACAAAAATCCCACCTCATCTTGCTATGGTGATTTTTGAAATATTAGGAGAAGATTCCAAGATTTGGATCTTCTTGAATTTATGAGATATTCTTGTATTTCAAGAAATACATATCTTCCATAATATCTTTTCAAGAAAATCAAGAAAATCTTTCTTTCCCTCGTATTTCAAAATTTTCGAAATTCTCTAATATGAATAACCAAGTGGGAGATTTCTTGAATTTAATGAGATAATCTTGTATTCCAAGAATACATATCTTCATTCCATAATAAAATTCAAAGAAAATCTTTCTCCCCTTTTATCCATATTTTTCGAAAAACAAGGAAAAATAGGCAACAAGATTTATTTTATTTTTAAACACCTTTTTCAGTTATTGGACTTTATCTTGGGCTACTTGGGGGGGCCTTTAGGAGAATTAAGATTGGACCTTCCAATGGGCCTTGAATTATCAATATTGAGCCACAATATTATTCAAGCCCATAAATATTAATTAATCCCACTACATAATTAATATTGCACTATCCATCTTAACCCATATTACAGTTAATATGACTCCAGGTTATTTTTTCCCGTGTTTAAGATTATCTAGCCCATTAATTAATATCTTTTATCCTTGGTAAAGGAACGGTTCAACATTATTATCCATACCGAAAACTAGTTCCACTTGCAAGATTTGGTATGATAAAACTTATGAACCTCCCAAGGGGGCAAATCGAACAAGCGTACTTGCACACGATTCTCCGTATTAAATCTTAGCAATCGCATGTGACCAATAATATTGCCCAAGATATAGGGTATTGAATCTCACTGATTCTCTTCCCATAATAAGTCAAAGCAATAGTTACTAACCACACACAATCCTATTTGAGGGACGAAGATTAAGAAATAACTAACCACTGAGGTCTAATTCTTCCTAGTTCAGTCCTGAAAAATTTATCCTCCTGTAGGTCCTCTTCAATGCATCAGTCATGCACTAGTGTAATCTCTTGGTCAAGCAAGCCAATCTGAGCCTTACACTACAACCTTTCACGATGGATTGTTCATTTCCATCTAGGTCGTGAATGGTGTACTTTTAGTTACAAGGAACTGTTAATTTAATCTTTTGTGATCTTGGTATCACTAAATTAACTACAATGTAACATGTACTATTTAATGAACAGTTATGCAGTAAATATATGTAACATTCAATCATATTTAAAGCATCAGTGATAAACAATTTATTTCAGTAAATAAGTCCGAAATTCAGTTAGTCTGATTATACAAAGTAAAAGCATACTTTCCAGTATAATCCCAACAATTATGAGCGTCCGCAAGTTACGACCATACTTCTTCGACCATCCTGTTGAAGTGCTCACCACTTTCCCACTACGGCAAGTTTTGCATCGACCCGATACAGTAGGAAGGTTGTTTAAATGGGCTGTCGAGTTAGGCCATTTTGGAATTACTTTCGCTCCTCGAACAACGATCAAAGGTCAGGTGATGGCCGATTTCATGGTGGAGCTTACATACCCGCAATGACTAGAAAACGAAATTGATCAACCATGGCATATATTCGTTGATGGGTCTTCGACGAGCATGAGAGCCGGGGCGGGTATACTACTAATCAGCCCTACCAGACAAACTTTCTCAACTGCTATCCTATTCAATTTTCAAGCAACCAACAACGAAGCCGAGTATGAAGCTCTGGTCGGCGGCCTACATAGAGTGATTCCCAGTTAATTGTTTACCAGGTCCCGGGGGAATACGAAGCTCGAAGGGAACAAATGGCACAATATCAATCTTTGGTCAAGGAATTACTCGAGAAATTCGATCAGGTGTATATCGAGCAACTGCCCCGGACGGAAAACTCATATGCACATGCCTTGGCTCGTCTGGATACATCTGATGGTGTAACCGACATGACGGATGTCGTGGTCACCACCACCTGCTCGCCGTCGATACCTAAATATATGATCGTCAACATGGAAGTCGAGCATGGCACTTCAATGTTCCCGATTCTTAATTATATAAAGAATGGGATCCTCCCTAATTGCCAAACCCGGGCGGCCCGCCTTCGACTGCAGGCCGCTTGGTATACTTTTCATGACGGACAGGTTTTTGAATCAGAGGTGGCGATCACACGTGCCTGTTCGCCATCAATTCCGAAACATGTGATCGCCCAGATGGATATTGAGCAAACAACATGGATGACCCCGATTTCAAACTATTTGCAAATCGGGATCCTCCCGGATCACAAAGCCCAGGCTGTTCGCCTGCGTCTACAAGCTGCCCGCTATACCATCATAAACGAAAATCTTTACAAGTGAGGTTTCTCCCTACCCCTACTGAAGTGTATTACCCCAGAGGAAGGATACTTAATACTTGTGCAAATTCATAGTGGAGTATGTGGAAACCACACAGGTAGATATGCTCTGGCCAATAAGGTGATCAGGCAAGGTTACTATTGGCCTACGCTCAAAAAAGATTCTATAGCGTATGCTCGCGCGTGCCATGAATGTCAAGTTTATGCTCCGCTCATTCATAGTCCACCAGAGGAGCTTGTATCGGTTTTATGTCCTTGGCCATTTGATAAGTGGGGGATTGATCTGACCGGCCATTTCCCAACAGGAACATCGGGAGTAAGGTACGCTGTGGTGGTTGTTGATTACTATACTAAATGGGCTGAGGCTGAAGCCATAGTAAAAGCAACCGAACAGCGTATGTGAAATTTCATGTGGAAAAATATCATATGTCATTTTGGTCTGCCTCAATCCATCGTGACCGACAACGGAAGACAGTTTGATGAGAGCGAATTCAGGCAGAATTGTGCTCGCTGGGGAATCAAAAAGCACTATTCCACACCTTATTATCCCCAGTGAAACGGTCAGGTAGAGGCCGTAAATAAAATCATCAAGCATACACTGAAAGCAAAACTTGGTGATTCTAAGGGGGGATGGGCGGAGGAGTTGCCGGGCACGCTATGGGCATACCGAACAACATTTCGAACATCCACTGGTGAAACACCTTTTGCGCTGGCATTTGGTACTGAGGCAGTCATACCGGCTGACATTCAAGTTCCAAACCAACGGACCATGTGCTTCGGCGAGCACGTAAACGATCAGGCGTTGGAACTTGGGGCGGATTTGGTGGAGGAAAGAAGACTACAGGCTGACCTCAGAAATGCTGCGTACAAGCAGAGGTCCGAAAAATACTATAACTCCAAAATTCGGACATGAAAATTCAAATTTGGCGAACTCATTCTCCGGCGAGCAACTGGAGTGTCGGGGGGTGTATTCGGATGAGAATGGGAAAGCCCTTACCGAGTTTCAGAATGTTTGGTGAATGGAGTATACGAGCTAGAAGAATTAGACGGGACACCAATTTCCTACTCGTGGAATGCATCGAACCTGAAAAAATACTATTAGTAGTTGGCGAGCATAATGCCAAACCCCTCCGGGACTGAACTTATGACGGCAAACATCGCCCCAAAAATTGGGTCCGAACCCAATTTAGCCCACGCATCGTTACGATGGGCCGAGCGGGTTACGGCGAACATAAAGGTACAATAGGCCCAGCCCACTATGACGAGCACAACATCATTTTTGGCCAAGCTCAAATTTGACGAACAGCAGATCACGAAAATGAAGCAGGCGCGAGGCCAGGACAGACGGAGAGGCTTGGATGGACACGCGTTGGCTCCAGGAATAGGGTAAGACATGTGTCTACTTTTTCTAAGTTCTGTTAGACACGTGTCAGCACAGCTCCACCTTACTATGCCAACACATGCTGGGTGGAGTAGTATATATACACCTTCGAATTCATTAAGGAAAGAGCATCAAAATTTTCTCATGAAAAACTCGACCCGAGTGCACGATACCATTTCAAATCCACCGTAAAGCCAACTTGGTTTGATATGCCCCCAGAAGTAGTTGCCATCGTCATACCACTAGGCCGTGCTCGCCCCCATTATTCTGTAGGTAACAACCTCGGATTTGTTTTCGCACATATCCGGGAGTTTATATGAAAGACGACCATAAGCTCCCCAAGAATCATACAATACCTGCCCTCACTAGGGGGGGTTTGTATCCGGACACATGCTCTATATCGCGAGCATGTTGGTAGATGAGCATGTGCTGATTTGCACCGCCCCAGGAGGAAGAATACCGGGAGAGAGAGACAGCTTATCCCGGAGGATCATGCCAAATGCTCACCTAAAATAACGACGCGGAGAGCCCTTGATTCGCACGAACATCGCTTGCACAGAAAGTATCAAGTGGTGTTATTTTTCCTGCCCCATTTCTTCGAATGCGGTGGAAAGAGTTGAAGGGCGAAACAAGGAGATTAAGGCAGGTTAATCTCAGAAAAGACCGTCGAGGGTGAGCAACCACTTTGTCTCGCCTCCCACCGGTGCTCATTTTTATTTTCCCCATTTCCCTTTGTAAATGTAACTATGTAGTTTACAAAGCTTTCTCTTATAAATAGCGAACACTTGTAAACAAATGTAATAGTTATGACACCCTGCGTGGTGTCCTTTAAATAATTATTTTTCTTAGTCATGCCTGAGACGGTCGCACCTAAATAAGCTGACCACCGTCGAAGATGGTCCAAGAGGAGCAAGTTTTGTGTTCTCTGTGTTGGGATTATAATTCCCCAACACTCTGACTTGTAAGAATTGTGTTTCCCCTGCTCGCCAACATGAGCCGGGCAGGGAACACGGGGTCGCACCTAAATAAGACGACTTTTTTTCTAAATAATCTAATGTATTCTCCCTGCTTCGCAACAATATAAGACGAACATATAATACAGGGTCACACCAAAATAAGTCAACTAGCGTCTATGGTACTTTCTTTGCTCGCAGCCCAATAAGACGAGCATAAAGTATGTGGTCGCACCAAAATAAGACGACCTCATCTATTCAACTTTCTTTATTCACAACACAATAAGACGAACATAAAGTGTGGATTGCAACACAATAAGTCGATCATGATCAAGGGGTGATTACACCAAAATAAGACAATCAATCAAGACAATAAACGAGTTGAAACACTAAACGTAAGCAAATGTTGGAAACCAATCTAGTTCAAGCAAAAACAAGGCACTACATGCCAGAGTTACACAAGAAAAAGCCTAGAGAGGCTAAGTTCCCAAAAGGCCACCTAGGCCGACCACAACAACACAAAACAAACTGGCCAAGCTGGACAAAAAGTAAACAGTTCAAACTTATATCAGCTAGCACGGGGTCTCGGGAAGCTGCGAGCGAGATCTGTCTCTTTGCTCGCCCTCCATCTGCTCGTCCCCTTTATTCCTCTCCTCACCCGAGTGACCACCACCATCCTCGACTTTCTGCTCGCCTTTAGCTTGCTCGCCTTCATCCTGCTCATCTTCTTCATCATTAGTCAGCAGCTCGACAATTCTCACCCCTTCCGACAGATGCGAAAAGTCGCACCCAATCTCGATGAGATCAGCTAGAGGAAATACTCTGCCAGGGGCTGGGGTGTTATCAGTCATATACGGCATCAGATCATTTTTTAACGGTCCCAGGCGCTCGAGTGGGAGCTCCCGCCAAGCAGTTCGAAGCGCATCACCAAAGACGCATATATAGGCATAATTCGTCATCGCCGTCAGGTGCTCCTCGGAATGCATTTTCGACATTCTCTCCTGAAGCCGGACATTTTCCAAGCCAATACGAGTATTGGTTTCCATAGCCTGGGTGAGTTGTTTAGCCAACGTATCTGTATCCAATGTCAAACTCTCCACTTGGGCCCCCAGTTTTTGAGTTTGGTCAGCAGAGGCTAGCAAATCATCCCAAGCTTCCTTCATCTCCGCATGAGCACCCGCCAATTGCTCAGTCCTCTCATTAAGGTTAATTTGCAAGCTGGTGTGGTCAGAGGACAAGGCATGCAAACCGTTGTGAGCATTCTTGAACATCACCAAAGATCGGCTGTAGTGAATCATCGTCAATCGCAAGCTATTTATGGCTAAATGATGACCGAGCATATCGTCGAGATCTCTTGTCCATGATCGGATCGGAGACTCACAGGCGGCATGAAGATAGCTAGGCACACCTTCGGGACAGCTCACTGTTGGCGAGAGATGGTAGTTGAGCAAATCTGGGGACAGAGTGTGCCGAGCACTGGAAAACCTGAAGAAAAAATACCCAGAGGCTAGTTACAACTAAGGAAACATATGAAGAGATGAGCATAACCAATTGAGATAAGGAAAATAAGATACCCGGTGGCAAGTCGGGAGTCCCATCCGAGCCAGGACTTATCATCCGGAATGCGTGCATGTGCGCTCCAACCGGACGGCTCGCTTGAGTCGACAGCTGTTGAAGGAATCGTCTTAATAGGATTGGCGATCACAACTCCCCCTTCATTCGGAGTCGTGCTCGTCAAGGGAGTGCTCGCCGGGGGTGCACTCGCCTGATTTTCTCGATGACCTCGCCTGACCTTCTTGGGAGAAGGCTTATGCTCGTTGGTCCCTTGATCGGCCGATTGGGCCGAGGCCCTTTTCGATTTGTTCGATTCTCCACGAGTGGCTCTCACGGCCAACCGTTGGGCATGGATCCTCTCTAGCTTGATGGGGTTTTTCTTCCGTGCCATGGCAGTATGCTCAGCGCCGCTCACAGTTATAGTAACTGCAAACCAAAGATTTTCCTATTAAAAACACTATAATAGGCAAACTGAATAGAGCGAACATAAAAATGGAATCTTACCAGATGGATCTACGGCGACCAAGTGATGGGGAGGAACGTACAAACCAGCCTTTTTCCTCTGATCGACTGTGTTTAAAAATTTCACCGTTCGCTCCGAATATGTCACCAGATCAATTTACCAGATGCTGCTATAATATCCATCCGCCTATGTCTCCGTGGCCGCCGGGATTCCTGGGACAACAAAAATAAGTTAATATCAGTACGCAGGTCTAAAGAATGAAAAAAGAAGACTCACTTCGATAATTTCCATAATTGGTAGGGTTATCAAGACGGGCGACTGGATCACTAGCCGAAGCAGGGCTCCTCCAGTCACCCCCTACAAACCAAAATTTCTCTTTCTAGTCTCTGATTTTGTTCGACACCTCCTCCACTACTTTATAGCCCGTGTTCGCCTGCATAAAAACCCATCCTTCTTCACCTCTTGGACGAGTTAGATGAACAAGGCGAGCAAATTCAGCAGTCGTCGGATAGTAAAGAGGTTTCATCTAACCGAACAAGGTCAGGATGCTCATAATTATGTGCCACCCATTCGACTTTAATTGGGTGATAGTGATGTTCCATTCGATCAATAATTGGGTGATTGCCGGGTGTAATGGAAACCGGAGGCCCGCCTCCATGGTATCAAAATTGACTGCCACATAGCCTTTAGGGGGTTAGTCGGCTCGCTCATTTTTCCTCGAGACCCAGAAAAACACATCTTTGGGGGTCTCATACGTCCGGGAAGAGAAGAGCCAACATCATCATCCAAAAAATCGGGCTAGGCTAACTCCCAATCGATTTTAGCAATGGCTTCCTCAAAAGAAGATGTGAGGACGGCGATGGGCTGATGGATGCAACGATGAGGCCGGTTTAACGGCATTCCCACCGCCGAAATCGAAGCTTTCCTAGTGCGGAAATGGTGGCGGCGAGATGAAGAAGAAGACCCTCGGGGAGATTCCGCACCCTCGGAGTCGATCAGGGCGTTCAAAGAATTCGGGGAAGAAGACGTGATGAATGGAAGAGAAAGAGAATAAAAAAGTTACCTGAAAAAACCCTCGCCGGAAAGAGTGGAGTTCGCCGGGATTTTTGAGAAGAAAGCGGGAGAAGTGAAAGAAAAAGAACAAAGAAGAAAAAAGTGAAAGGGTTTATATAGTTTCTGGAAGGTGGGCCTCCTGGTGACTGCGCTGTCGAGGTGCGACAAAAATAAATACCCAAATCTACCCTACTAACTGGTAAGTAGTAAATTATGCATGTTTTTAATATATTAGAGTGCAATTTATTGGACTCATTTGTATTAAGATGGCATGATTAATTACTTATGTGTGTTTTAATGATATTATTCCGCACTTGATCGATTCTTGTGTTTTTGAGTGTATTTAGGTACTTTTTGGTGGATTATTATTTTGGAGTAAAAAGTCCACACCGAGTGACCCAGTGCAGGAACAATTTCAGAAGATTAAAAGAAAAAGAAAAGAATGCAAAGAAGAAAAGCCCAACACTCGAGCATTGCAGAAGTGGCGTGAAGTCAGCCCATCCCTTAATCCTATTTTATTAACTTGACCAATTGCACATGGTTTGTGGGCCACGAAAGCAGCAAAGAAAGAAGAATCAACCAAGCCCGTGAATGTGGGGTTATCCAAACCTAGTATTTAATTCTTTCTTGGGGCACACGACGCACACAACATATATATTGGAGGAACTTTCAGAAGCAGGGGACACGATTATTTTGAGAGGAGGCGCAATCAATTTTCAATTAGGGAGAAAAATTGGACACGCGAGACGCGCAGTTTTGAGAGTCGTATTTAGTTAGTATTTTTATCCCAACTCCGGGAATTTCTGAACCCATGTTTAATGTGATTATTTAATTCGAAGACGTTTATGATATTTATTTTTGGATTGTTTAATTTATCTGTTTTAATTTCTTACGTGTTTAAATTAATTGATTTAGATTGGCCATCTAGGTTAGTTGTTTAAATATGTCTGTTAAGTCTAAGCATGTAATATGTGGAGACTCTTGGTAACAACTAGTGGGTTCACTAGGGTGAATTAAACCAGGTTCCTACGGGTCGCGCTAAGTGTACTTGAGAATTTGTTTGCTCTCTATCCTAGGGTTTAATGCTTTTAACTGGGTTAAATCTATGGGCTAACCTAGACTTCTTAGTTAGAAAGGTTTTCTTGAAGAGGTTTCTTTTCAATTAAATATACTTAAGGGATAGGACCGGGAAATCGAAGCGCTTTTGATCCCCGAGGGGCATTAATCTTGAAAACAAATAAAGTAAACGTCGAGATTAAAGTGGTCGTGTTAACATGGGGGATGAATGAACCGTGAGTTGGGGTGTTTATTCCTTCTTGGTTTCATCCATTAAATCTTTAGTGTTATTATTTTTAATTGTTTGGTTATATTTGTCAATTACTGTTTAATTTTCTTTTTAGTTATAAAAATCCAAACCAATCCCCCCCTCTTTGCGTTTGTCCTCATAAATTTGTACAACTAGCACAATTATAATTTTGTGTTCCCTGTGGATCGATCCCGTACTTATCACTACTATGAACTAGTAGGTTAGTTTGGGTTATTATTATTTTTGTCGCACCTCGACAGTGCAACCAAATTTTGGCGCCGTTGCCGGGGAACTGTGTGAATTATTTTTGTGCTTATTGTGTGTGATTTGTGGGGACTTTTCTTTTCTGTTATTTTTATGAGTGTTTGTGTCTTAGTCGTTAATTTCTCTCCTCCGTACTCCCGTTATTTAGACGTCATTGCGAATTTTACGCAATTTTGACCTTTGGGCCCCAAAGGTGTCAGCATTCTGATGAAATCTTCTTGACCCCTTTTGCTCTCTTATTTTTTTTCTTCTTTCTTTCGTTTTTTTTGTTCGGTTTCACGTGCTTCTATATCTCTTATTCAGGTGTCATGGCAATTGAACGAACTTTGAAAGAACTTGCAAACCCACAGCCTGTGCATCAATTACTTTGCATAGTTTACCCTCCTGCTGCTAATAATTTTGGGCTTAAACCTGGTTTAATACATTTGCTGCCTAAGTTTTATGGTCATGCAGGAGAGGATCCATACATGTACTTGAAGGAATTCCATATGGTGTGTTCTAATATGAGACCTGCGGAGGCGACCGATGAAATGGTCAAACTGAAAGCCTTTCCATTCTCATTGAAGGACTTAGCAAAGGAATGATTTTACTATTTGCCCCCCGCAACGGTCACTACTTGGGCTCAAATGGAGCAAGTGTTCTTACAGAGGTACTTTCCAGCATCTCGGGTGTCGAGTTTATGCAAAAAAAAAATTCGTGCGAAGCAAGCCCAAGGGGAAACTCTCTACGAGTACTGGGAGCGATTCAAGAAGTTGGTGCCAAGTTTCCCCCAACATCAGATTTCTGAGCACCTCTTGATCCTGTACTTCTATGAGGGTTTGACCTTTACAGACGGTAGCTTGATAGATGCAGCAAGTGGAGGGGACCTAGGTGATAAAACTCTAGAGCAAGCACGAGCTCTCATTGCGAAAATGGCAGAAAATTCTCAACAATTTAGCCATCGTGATGCACCATTGCAAATGGTACAAGAGGTAAGTGACTCGTCACTTAATGATAAATTAATTGAGTTAACCTCTTTTGTGAGAAAACTGATTGTAGGTGGACATCAAACTCAACATGAGAACATGCACAGTTCCAAGAGGAGTCTAAATTGAGCATAAAGGAATTGGAATTCCAAATGAGCCAACTTGCCACTGCTGTTAGTAAATTGGAAGCTCAAAACGGAGGAAAACTGCCATCTCAGCCCGAAGTTAACCCAAGAAACGTGAATGCTGTCATGTTGAGGAGTGGAAAGCAGTTGGAAGAAGTTGAGAAGCCTGTTTCGTCACCACCGGTTGATGAAAACGAAGGAAAAAATTCTGGACAGACTGACACTGGGTTACCCAGTGTGAAACAGTTTGCAGAAACTGACACTGGGTTACCCAGTGTCAAAACTGCTGGAATGAAAGATGAGGTACTCTTCCCTCAATCAATTCATATTATTCCTAATTCAGCAGGTTCCAAGAAGTAGTGAAAGAGGTCATCAAAGAATATTTGACAGTTGACGTATTTCAGATGAGTGAGGTTTATGTACCTCTATTTGAGCCGATGAAGAAAATTCTACTCACCAACTATCGAAGGCTCAAGGGTAAAGAAAGGATCTTGATGGGAGGAAGTTATGTTCGTCAATATAAATTGACATTTGATCGAAAGGATTACCTCACCTATCACGTGAAAAATGGATGTTGGTCGTCGAGCTAAAAGACGTTAAACAAAAGGGCTCTACGGGAGGCAGCCCGTGTTTTTTTTTTAATTATTTTCGTAATTTTTTTAAAAATTCTCTTTTGGTTTTCTTTTTCGTGTCTTTCTCAATTTTTTTGCAGGCTCTCCAGTGCTTGAAATGAATGAGAATGGTGGATTCCTAGTTGCACCCACACTCTCCAGTTTATCCGGTGATACTCCTTCTCTTATCTTGTCCTTTCTTCCTTGTGCATATTTATTTTTGTTGCTTGTGGACAAGCAACATATTAAGTGTGGGGGGAGAGGCGTTGGTATATGTTTATGCTTGTGCATGGAGAAGTTAAGTTGCAATGATGAGTCGAGCGTTAATTTTTTTTAAAGGATGTGATATTACTGTTTTGTAGTAAATTGAGGAATTTCTGGTTAAATTTACTTTGTTTGATGCATGTGGAGTCTGTGAGCAGATGAAAGTTTTCATGAGGGTCCGTTTGAGTTTATGATAGTAAATTGGTGAGTTGATGAGTTATGGTCCTAAGTTGTGCTTTGATCCCTTGTAATTAAAGTAGTCTAATTAGGTTGTTTGATAAAGGATGCATAAGGTTGGAAAAAAAAATAATGTGGTTAGGAGAAAAAAGAGTTTAGTTGAAGAATTGTGTAACAAACAAACATCCGGTACAGCTGCCCATTTTTAGGGGCTCGAAAAAAAAAGGAAGAGAAAAAGAAAAAAAAAGAAAAGAAAAAGAGAAAAGAAAAAAAAATCGAGCTAAAACCTAACGATGGAGTGAAGTTGCAGTTTTGCGTTTGGATAAAAAAAAAGGTGCTGAGACAGCTGCCTACTATCGGGGGTTCGAACGTTCAAAGTCGGAAACAATTAGAGCTAAAACCCGACAAGTAGAGTGGTGCTGCAGACCTTAGGAAAAAAAATAAGGAGATAGGGGGTACACTAGGATGTAGAGTTTGTTGAAGCTATCTATTTTAGATGAAGTGAATAGTAAGGGGTTCTAAGTATGATGAGGGGCTTAACGAGCCAATGAGTTGAGGATTTATCATAAATGATTTTGGGAACTTGAGTGAAAATCTTCAAAAGTTCACAATTTCTAATTGCATTGGCCTTAGTCCGGGATTTCATGAGTTGCTACTTTGCTTTAATGTCACGTTTTGTGTGTAGAAAGGACCTGAGAAAATCTCTTAACTTCTCCGTTGTCATTCTTTCGATGTTGTTTTACTTGAGGGCAAGTAAAGATTTAAGTGTGGGTGTATTTGGTAAGTAGTAAATTATGCATATTTTTAATATATTAGAGTGCAATTTATTGGACTCATTTGTATTAAGATGGCATGATTAATTACTTATGTGTGTTTTAATGATATTATTCCGCACTTGATCGATTCTTGTGTTTTTGAGTGTATTTAGGTACTTTTTGGTAAATTATTATTTTGGAGTAAAAAACCCACACTGAGTGACCCAGTGCAGGAACAATTTCAGAAGATTAAAAGAAAAAGAAAAGAATGCAAATAAGAAAAGCCTAACACTCGAGCATTGCAGAAGTGGCGTGAAGTCAGCCCATCCCTTAATCCTATTTTATTAACTTGACCAATTGCACATGGTTTGTGGGCCACGAAAGCAGCAAAGAAAGAAGAATCAACCAAGCCCATGAATGTGGGGTTATCCAAACCTAGTATTTAATTCTTTCTTGGGGCACACGACGCACACAACATATATATTGGAGGAACTTTCAGAAGCAGGGGACGCGATTATTTTGAGGGGAGGCGCACGGCAATTTTCAATTAGGGAGAGAAATTGGACACGCGAGACGTGCAGTTTTGAGAGTCGTATTTAGTTAGTATTTTTATCCCAACTCCGGGAATTTCTGAACCCATGTTTAATGTGATTATTTAATTCGAGACGTTTATGATATTTATTTTTGGATTGTTAATTTATCTGTTTTAATTTCTTACGTGTTTAAATTAACTGATTTAGATTGGCCATCTAGATTTGGTTGTTTTAAATATGTCTGTTAAGTCTAAGCATGTAATATGTGGAGACTCTTGGTAACAACTAGTGGGTTCACTAGGGTGAATTAAACCAGGTTCTTACGGGTCGCGCTAAGTGTACTTGAGAATTTGTTTGCTCTCTATTCTAGGGTTTACTGCTTTTACCTGGGTTAAATCTATGGGCTAACCTAGACTGCTTAGTTATAAAGGTTTTCTTGAAGAAGCGTCTTTTCAATTAAATATACTTAAGGGATAGGACCGGGAAATCGAAGCGCTTTTGATCCCCGAGGGGCATTAATCTTGAAAACAAATAAAGTAAACGTCGAGATTAAAGTGGTCGTGTTAACATGGAGGATGAATGAACCGTGAGTTGGGGTATTTATTCCTTCTTGGTTTCATCCATTAAATCTTTAGTGTTATTATTTTTAATTGTTTGGTTATTTGTCAATTACTGTTTAATTTTCTTTTTAGTTATAAAAATCCAAGCCAATCCCCCCCCCTCTGTCCTCATAAATTCGTACAACTAGCACAATTATAATTTCGCGTTCCCTGTGGATCGATCCCGTACTTATCACTACTACGAACTAGTAGGTTAGTTTGGGTTATTATTATTTTTGTCGCACCTCGACAGTGCGACCACTAACTCGTAGTAGTGGCAAACAAGGGGTCGATCAACAGGGAACATGGAAATAATTAATATGTTAATTGTATGAATTTATGAAGACAAACACATGAAACAGAAAGGGGGGTTTTGGATTGGAAATCTGTAACTAAAACTTAAAACCAATAAAATACTAGGAAAAATTCAATAAATATAAAGGTATTCCAATTCACAGTTCATTCATCCCTCGACTTTAATGTTGTTAACTGACTTCGACGTTTACTCTATTTATCCACAGGATTAATGCCCCTCAGTAGTCAACAAGCTCTGACTACCGGTTTTTATCCCTTAATTATACTCAATTGAAAAAAGCTCTCCAACGATTCTTTTTAACTGAACAGTCTAGATACGATCTAAATTTAATCCAGCTAAAAGCGTTAAACTCTAGGATAAAGGACAAACAAATTCCCAAATACGCAAGCTCGATTCGAAAGAACCCGATTTAAATCACCCTAGTAAATTACTAGTTGCTACCAACTGCCATAAATTCGCAACAATTACGGATTACAAATTCACGAACTAGCAGACATATAAGAATAATCTAACCTAGGTGGCCAATCCAAATTAAACATCCACGTATGTTGAAAGTTAAATTAGATGAAATAAACAATCCCAAGATAAATATTATAAATGTCTCAAATCAAATAATAAGCATTAAAGCACGAATTCAGAAATCCCTGGAATTGAAATACAAATACTAACTAAAAAAAACTCTCAAAACTCACGCGTAACTCCTCAATTGAAATTGCCGTGCGTCTCCTATTCTTCAAAATATGCGACCCAACAGGGGTGCATCCCCCAAAAATCCAAAGCTCCGCTCCAGTTGATAAAACTGTCCCTTAAATACACCTAGGTTAACCTGAGTAGTAATCATGGGCTAATGATAAGGCCCCTTTTCTACTTACGTGAGCAATATTTTATGACCTTAATAAACTAAGCTTTGGGCCTTGTTTCATTGGCCACGAATTTCCACAAATTAATAAACAATGATGGGCCTGAGCTATGTGCTAGATAATCCCAGTGTTGGGCCTCTTTCGTATCAACTCGGGTACAATATATCTTCTCGTATGGCTCGTCTCAAACTTTATAAAACAAATTCAACAGTACCTGAAATTCACCAAAAATACAAGAAATAGATCAAGTGTGGCATAATATCATCAAAATACACATAAGTAATTAATAATGCATCTTAATACAAACGAGTTCAATAAATTGCACTCTAATCTATTAAAAATATGCATAATTTACTACTTACCACCTGGAATTAAAAATTCAGATAAACTCCTCACATACCAACATAGGGCCCCCGTGCACAATGATGGGAAGCCGCAAACACGGGGCGACACGCATCATGACAATCGAGGCGCCGCTCTCAAGTCCAAGAAAAGCCGAACCAACACAGCACGGCCTCCGTGACGAGCACGAAAGGCCGGGCCGGGGGGTATTGTTGTGCTCTCCGTAAAACCGGTCAAAGTCAACTCGCCACGTGTTCGCCGGGCGAGCACGTGGACCAATACATAAGAAGGATGGCCAGCTAAGCACAGAGGAGCCCGCCAAGTAGGCGAGCACTTTAGAACAGCCACGGACGCAACACGCGAGCTCGCCACATCAGGCGAGCACGCATAACTCAACGCGACCCCCATTCCAACTGGCGAAGCGGAGTGCTCGCCCGGGGGCCCACAAGACATGCTCGCCAATCAGGCGAGCCCACTACGGGGACCTGAGCAGAAGTAATGGGGAGACAAGAGAGAATCAAGGCAAGTCCAAAATCTTCTTTCCATCATAAGCAAATCCATCCCCCCATGATTTATCACCAGGGGGACCGACTCACCTGCATACCAGGCGAGCACACGAGGCAAAAGACTCCATACCCTAAACCGAGCCATGGTCGACCATAAAGAGCCGAGCACCTACCCAAGCAAAGCAGGCGAACACGAAGACCGGTCACCTGCTAAGCAGTGACCACCCGGATGACGAATAGAAGACTTCAAGCACAGGGAAGGACAGGTGGCGACCATAGGAGGCATCAGGGACACATGTCAAAGTCCCGTGTAATCTTGCATGTCAAGAAATAGCCAGCTCATGCTAGGCAATACAGCACATGCTTGCCAAACTAGTATAAATAGACCCTCAGAGGTCAAATAAAGGGATAAAAAATTGTCCCCCTGTCTACTGTGTTACTTGCTTTCCCTCTCACATTTACACGTGTGCTCATCACATCGTATCTTGTTTGTAACGTTGTCAAATACACAACGCCACCTCATAATTTCCACATAATACGACTAATAATAATTTGATAACGAGCTTTTTTAGATTTATAGAAATGTCATTTCGTAGAGATCATTTTTAAAAAGGTGAAAAGTTATGGGACTATTTTGGATTCTATTCCCAAGCTAGCGACTTATTTGTAGTGTTAGTTACGATTTACACGCTATCTGAGAAAACTAAGATGACTGTGAATTTGCTCTTTTCATTTTTAAAGTTCTCATTCCTTGTCCAATTACTTTCCTTCGTCTTTCTCATATCTTTCGGGTTTTTGTTTGGAAAAATGTTAGGTTTGTTTCCTCTCTGTTCTAGTTATTACTAAGGGATTAAGTTTTTTGTAGTCCAATAATTTTGCTTCATTTTGAAATTGGTTCCGATTGTTTTGACTTTTCTATTTTGGTCCTATAAATTATCAATTTTTTTGAAATTGATCATTTAACCTGCTGTAACAGGTCATCAAAAAGGTAATCGCCTTCTATGTAACTATTATTTTTTTCTTTTAACTTCGAAATCCAACGTAGACTTTTTTATTCCTAATAATTTTGAGTCGGAATTTTTATGGTTATTTTGTTTTTGGCAGAAAGAGTGATTTTCTGCGTATTTTGGTTTATTTTTTAATTTTTCAGTTAGTTTAGACCCAGTAAATCGACCCCATTTGCTTTTTATTTTAATATAAAAATTATATTAAAAAAGTTTAAGTAGCGCTTCAAAAAAAAAAAAAAAAATTACACATATGATGGTTACCTGCCGCAGCAGGTTATATGACCAATTTCAAAGAAATTAAAAAATTTACAGAACCAAAATCAAGTCAAAACAACCGAACCAATATAAATTAGATTGAATCACTTTTTATGTACGTATGTTTCCTCGTATAGTACATTTTTTAGATTTTAATATGTATGTATAAAATAAAGATGGTTAGGTATTTTATAATTATATGAATGTCACATCTAATTAATGAATTATTATACGTAACATGAAGATAGAAAATAAATAATTCAATGTGAATGTTTTGTCCAGCGCGAAAATGTGTATAATGTTGTATTAAAAGGGAGGAAATTCAGATAGTTCAAATACTACCTCCCTAATGAAACAAAAAAGCATAAATCTAGTTGCATAACACTAGAAGGCTTGCATACAATCTTACACTAATTTAATTGGTATTGTTTATGCAAATAAACACATATAATATTCATTGAAATCCTTCTATAGCAGTCTTCTCACAATCAGTTACACATGCGTCCACACTATTAGTATCTGCAAAATCAGTATATTTCTTTCAGCATAATAGTCATACAAAATAATATGAATCATTTATTAATATATATATATATATATATTGAGGAGAGGGAGAGAGAGTACCGTTGCCAAATGCGACGCAATTATGAACAGCACAACCAAGGTTATGATAATACAGTTCTTGGGGTTTATTTTTACCACTTTTATAACACTTTATCAAACATTTGACGGCACATACTGTTTTGGATCCAGATATTACACAAGGCAATATGCATTTTCCGTAACAGAATGCAAAAGACGTGACGCCTGCGGATGCATTGCCTGTAAATATTAGGACCAAAACTAAGATTATCAACGTTGTTGGCCCATTATGCTTCATCGTTTAGATAGAAAGATATAACTTGTTTAAAGAAAAGTATATATTACTTGTTTAGGGGAAAAAGTATTACTTGTTTAGAAGGAAAAATATTACAAGTTTAAAAGAAAGGTAAAACTTTTTTTAAAAAAACAAGTAATAAATATAATTTTAATATAATTTAATTTAATTTAAATTTAAATTTATATAAAAAAATTATTATATAAAAATGTGATTGAATTAATAAATAAGATAATTGAAATAAAGAATTAAAAAAAAATTGTAAGAAAAAACGATTTTTAGGACATATAGAATTAATTTCATTAAAAAAATGCAAGAAAGCAAGTGCTCGAGCGAAATTGATCCCCGCTCAGGCGCCAAAGGTCCCGTGTTCGATCCCCCATGTGAGCAAATAATTACCTCAATTAATTGGGAGGCTTGGTGGCTTATATATGAGATGTTTGGTCAATTAATTGAGAGACTTGATGGCTTATATATGAGATGTTTGGTGGGTCCGTGGCTAAAAATTGAATTTTTAATTGGACAGTGGTTCACAACCGCTGTCTAAGTGCTTACTTTGGACAGCTGTTCATAACCGCTGTCTAAGTGTCAACTTTACTTAGACAACTGTTACTTGGACAATCCTTACAACCGCTGTCTAAGCTCATTTTTAACAACCGCTGTCTAAGGTCATTTTTAACAGCTTTCTAAACTCAAATGTGTATTAGTGATTATTTATACAATAGAAAGAAAATAAACAACTTACATGGCTAAAGTCCACACTTGACACCTGATATGGTTTCAAGATGTAAATGTCAGAGGACAAATATAAATTAGATTGAATCACTTTTTATGTACATATGTTACTTCATATAGTACATTCTTTAAATTTTAATATGTATATATAAAATAAAGATGGTTAGGTATTTTGTAATTATATGCATGTCACGTCTAAATAATGAATTATTATACGTAACTAGAATTTCTCCCGTGCGATGCACGATTAGTGAAAACTTTTTCTAAAAAAAATATTTTAGTCGCAACATGCGAAATGAACTTTTCAAAATTATAAATAAAAGAATTTCATAATTTACAGATACAATGATAATTAATAATAAATACAACTAATTATATGTTTATACATGGTAAATTTTTTAAATTTTGTGTAAAGTAATATTAAATACTTTAAAAAATAATTATTTAATTATTTTTGTGGGGTTTAGTAGTTTAGTATATATATATTTGAGTTTGTAATTTATTTTGGGCTTATTGCAATTATTTAAGTGAGTGAATTGTGGGAAGTGGAGAAAAAATGGGAAGAAAAAAGAGGAGAGAGAGAGTTAAGAAAATAGGCGGGAACAGTTTTTTTACAGACTTTGTTGTTTTTATATATGTATAGATATGAAGATGTGAATATTTTGTCCAGCGCGAAAATGTGTATAATGTTGTATTATAAGGGAGGAAATTCAGATAGTTCAAATACTACCTCCCCAATGAAACAAAAAAGCATAAATCTAGTTGCATAACACTAGAAAGCTTGCATACAATCTGACACTAATTTAATTGGTATTGTTTATGCAAATATATTCATTGAAATCCTTCTATAGCAGTCTTCTCACAATCAGTTACACATGCGTCCACACTATTAGTATCTGCAAAATCAGTATATTTCCTTCAGCATAATAGTTATACAAAATAATATGAATCATTTATTAATATATATATATTGAGGAGAGGGAGAGAGAGCACCGTTGCCAAATGCGACGCAATTATGAACAGCACAACCAAGATTATGATAATACAGTTCTTGGGGTTTATTTTTACCACTTTCATAACATTTTATCAAACATTTGACGGCACATACTGTTTTGGATCCAGATATTACACAAGGCAATATACATTTTCCGTAACAGAATGCAAAAGACGTGACGCCTGCGGATGCATTGCCTGTAAATATTAGGACCAAAACTAAGATTATCAACGTTGTTGGCCCATTATGCTTCATCGTTATCTCTAAAATTCTGCTTCTTTTACTATTGTACTATACAAGTTTTTTTAAAAATAGCTAGAGATACTAGTTTTTATACAGTTCATGTGAATAAAACTCTAAGTAAAAGGACTAAGTGAGAGTTTTCCACATTTATGTGTAAATAATCTCAATGAATTAATTGAATATTAATTAATACACTACTACACATTTGAGCTTGCACAGCTGCACTTGGACAGCCCTTTTTTCAAACAGCTCTCCAAGTAATAACTTGGAGAGCGGTTTTATTAAAAAAAAAAAAAAAACAAAGACAGCGGTTTGAAACCGCTGTCCAAGAATAAACCTTGGACAGCGGTTTCAAACCGCTGTCTCATTGATTTGCACAGATTTACTAACCGCTGTCTGTCTTTAAACTTGGACAGCGGTTAATTTTTTTTTTTTTTATATATATATATATGAACCGAGACCTAGCTTAGACTTCATTTCTTTCTCTCCAATTTCCTCTCCCCCAAAAAATAAAAAACCGAAGACCAAAATCGCCGTCGCCGGTTTCCCTTCAACCAAATCATTTGTTTGTCGCTGCTGATTGACCTGCTAGGCCGTCGTCGGCTTCTCCCTCTCCCCCAAATCATCATCGCCCTCCCTCCCCTCCCTCTGCCCGCCACGCCCTCCCGCCCTCCCCCCCGCGCCGCCCTCGCCTCCAATACACTTAGTTGGTACAGTGGATTGTGCAATCTTTAATTTTACTTTTTTTCAAGCTTTAGCTTTATTCATATTGCATATTCCGTATTGAACAATATAAATATGATTATACAGTTGAATTGAACATTATATGAGTAAGTCAATATAACGTGTGTTAAAAAAAATCAATTGAATGGGGTCTTCCATGAAATATTTTATATGCAATATCTACTGATTATAAGAAAAGTGGGGCACAAAATAAATATAAATATAAAATGGGGCCTCAACTCAAGTCGTATTTCCATTGAATTTTTCAAGCTTTAGCTTTATTCATATTATATATGTTGCTCTTGTTGTTTTTTGAACTAAACTAATCTTGTTGTTTATAACACTTAGTTAATTTTGTTTATATTATATATGTTGCTCTTGTTTTTTAGCTGAAATGTTATATTTTGCTCCATAACACTTAGTTGCTCTTGTTGTTTATATTACTGGTCTACTTCAGAAGACAATGTCATTCAAGCCAAATACACATGTGTTCATAGTATAAGAGTATGCTATCAACTGAAATTTTAATTTATAAGTAGACGATGCAGATGAAACTTATAAGTAGATGTATCATGTATACTGCATAGATAGTTCTTATCATGTATGAAACATCCGGTTGTGAATATTGTTTGTTTTTTATTTATTAAATGTTGTTTCTTCTGCTTTACAGGATCATGTCTCGTTTGCCATATCCCGGAGATGATGGAGATTCTGATGGAGATCATGGCGCATATGATCATGGTGCATATGATGACTTGAGAGAGTGTGACACTGATACTCCCACCACCACTAGCAGCTCCGGGGAGAAGCACACTCGGGGTATAGTTACAATCTCATCTATTAAGAGAGCTCGTAGCAAGGGGAAAACACTTCAGGTAATTTTATTACAATTGAACAGTTTGAAATCGATAAATATATTGATTGATCGTTGAACCTAATTAAATACTATGTTATTGCAGTTATCGTTCAATGAGTTTGGACAGGCAATAGGAAAAGAGAGTGAGTCGTTGTCCTTCTACATTGGAGCTGCTGTCAGGAGCGTGATCCCTATCGTGCTGCCAGCCAAGGACTGGCGTAGCCCCAAACTGACTCCTTTGAAGGAAAGATTATGGGACGAGCTTACGGTATGTTAATTATATATTTATTGAAAGTTGTAGTATGACCCTTAAATTTACTAAATTGTTATGTTATATGCGTATAGACTACCTTCAGAGGTCTTGAACTCACAAATAAGAAGTAAATATTGTCGCAAGCTGGACTAATGGCCAAGAATTTCCGGACTTGGTTGAGAAGTAACACACGAGATCCGGAAACTGGTCTTTACTCGGCTAGTCCACCTCCTGCGTATCAGAATAACCCTATGGTGGCTCCATACTGGGAGGAGTTTGTGAGCAGAGCTATGGAGGATGATTTCCAGGTAAAATTGATCAATGTCATTTCCTCAATTTCTAATGCCCTAAGTTTTTCAGTGTTAATCATATTTCTATTATACTGTAGGATCGAAGCAAAAAAAATCGCGTTCAAGCCAAGTCGATAGAGGCACGATATCGTGAATCCAACAAAGGTTATGCACGAATAAGAGAAAATATGGTGAGATCAAAATCCTAACTTTTAATTTTTTTTATATATTCACTTTTAATATATCTAATAAAGGGACACGTTCATCACTATCGTAGAAAGAGGAAAGAAGAAAAGCTGGAGAGAGTGAGCATATTGTTACCCGTTTTGACTTATTTCAGACTACCAGAAAGGGTCGAGACGGGAATATTCACGATCCCAATGCACAACGCATCATCGAAGAAGTGGTAATCTATCCATTAATTTATCTTTCAATTACAAACTATTATTTATAAACAAATAATTAAATAATAATCTTTTGTTTTTGTGATTCAGGAGCGTCTATCTCAGACCATGACGCCTGACGACATTCGCATGATCGGCCCTGATGATCTGTTTGGACGGGCTATGGGTCGCCAGGAGCATCTCGGCCGCTTACGGAGTGTCGGATATGGCGTGACGAAGACATCTTTAGCAATGGCACCTGGTTTTCAAGCTATGAATATGGTGGGTATACTAACGGAACAGGTTGCCAAGTTGGCTAAAGATGTGGAACGTTTGAGGTCTGAGAAAAGATCGAGCCACAGAATGTCGTAGAGTGGAACAAGCTGTGAACATAGTGTCGCTAATGCTATGTTTTCAGCTAACCCTAGGGACGACTTTATTGAGGCACTTCAAAACGTCTCACAGGTATCAGATATGCATGTCTCACATTTGTTTTAATTAAAGACTAGTGTATTAAAATTTTCTAACTAAATATCTTATTCGAACAGCCAACGACCTTTTGCTACCTGTATCTGGAGGATCCCGATCGGTTGGTGGCCACAGGCTCGTTGCACAGCTCCCATGGATTGATTCATGGTCATCCCATCACTCCTGGTTTCGTGAGGGTCACACTCGATGTACCCGTAATCGGAGAGGAGGATTCAGCGGTGCCAAAACCAATCGATGAAGCCGTCACAGTCGGAACAACGGTCGGGCATTTCATCGAATGGCCAAGCAACTTGGTCTCTAGCACCATGAGGGTAAAATATTTGTTATTAAAGTTCATTATCTTATTTGTGGTTCTAAATAATATTGTAAATTAATTATAGAATCTGCCGACCCCACATGAGGCTAAATCGAGGGACTCCACTGCTCTAAGACTTGGTTATCCCATGACTGGAGACTTAGATCACGATGATCATTTACAGTCTAGGGTGCACCGGATGGTATCGTCTAATGCTTTCGATATCGTCACAGTTCCCATGCTTGCTCACTTTCATCAGAATACTTTCCAAGAATTCGTCAGTGAGGAACATGTGCGTGAAGTCTTGAATGACGAGTGGTTGAGTGCAACCACCATAGCCCTTTACCTCAGGTATGTGTTTACTAATTCTCAATATTCACTTTCTGTATAGTTTAATTTTATTTTTAAATATTTTTTAGCGTATATATGTTGGTTAAAGATATTTGGGTGAGCTATATCTCTCCGGAGATAACCGAAAGCAAGTGGAATGTACTCTTCGTCGTCCCCCAAGTGTCTTGCATAATGGGTGATAGGGCATGAGACCATGGATGGGTTCGTTAATCACATCTTTGAATCTAACTGGGAGCGATCATCTCATTTTTTGGCCAACAAATGTGGGGTGAGTGATAAACATTTCGTTAAAATTTGTATTCATGTGTTATAATATTTGCACATATATATGCTAAATTTGCAGTTAATTTTAATACTCTCAATATAATATAGGAACCATTGGGTGCTGGTCACCATACACATGAATACATTAAGTGTGTATTTTATGGACCCAACTCGTGATGGAGTTTATTCTAATCATACGATCTCGTTTCATATATGGGCGTAAGTTCATTTTTAATATTCTATACAATGATTTGTTTTACTTTTAAAATTATGCATATTTAATCTATTTTTATTTTTTAATTATAATAATAATAGTGTGATGACGATGTATCGGAGTCGTCTTCAGAGTCAGGCTCAAGATCTAGGTTAAATAAAGTGAACTGGATTAACATTAAGGTAAATTTAATTTAGTAAATTATCAAACTAATTAATAGAAATAAATCATAATTGTAATACGTTATTATATTGTTAATCAACAGGTTCCGAGGCAACGAGATAATGACCATTGTGGACATTTTGTTTGTTGCTTTATAGAAGATATAATCCGCGCTTCTATAACGAACATTTCTCCCAATGTAAGTCAATTATTGATTTATTTAAATTATTATTGATTGAATAAAAATTCATACTATATTGAATGATTCGTTGTTTGCAGTTTGTCTATGAACGTGAGCTCAAGTCTTACTCTAAGAAAAGACTGGAGAAATGGAAAAACGATTGGGTACCTTTACAATCGTTTCTTATATTCATACGATCAATATTGAGAGAATGTTGTTTGAAATATTGGTAGCATGTAATTAAATTATATATTTGTGATGATATATATTTCATGTTTTTGGTGTATTGAACGTATGTTTATGATTGTATGTTTATATATTTCGATGTTTTGGTATATATATGTGGTTTATGGTTTTATTATAGGATTTTTGGTTTATGTTATATGGTATTGGACGTATATATAAGTTTTATTATATGGTATTGGACGTATATATAAGTTTTATTATATGGTATTGGACGTATATATAAGTTTTATTATATGGTATTGGACGTATATATAAGTTTTATTATATGGTATTGGACGTATATATAAGTTTTGGTTTATAGTTTTATTATAGGATTTTTAAAATGTAAATTAATAATTAAATAAAAAGATATTGGAATGACGGTTTTCAAATCATTGTCTATGTAAAATAAAAAACGAATAAAAAAAATATATCGGCTTGGACAATGGTTGATAAATTTTGTCAATCTAAAACTTCAAAAAGAGGTTAAAAAATTTGTCCAAGTGCTTTTCTTGGACAACGGTTTTTCATCGGTATCAAGCTTGGAGACGGTGATGCTTGGAGAGCGGTTATAACCGCTCTCCAAGGTCATTTTTCACAGTTGTCCAAGCCCAAATGTGTATTAGTGATATTAAATAGCATAGAGACAATTATATCAGAAATACATCTTCAATTATATCGTGTTGAATCTGGCTCTCATTTTAAGATTCATTTCTTTATTTTGTGTTAATTAAGATGCAATAAGAGGATGCTAATTGCGAAAAATGTAGAAAAATATTTACACCCAAAAGATCTGCCTATTTATTTTATAAATAAAAATACCTATTTGGGACTAAAATTGAACATTGTCAAAGTTATTGGGACTAAATCAACGACAAAAAAATTTATGGGACTAAATCTATTTGAGGTCAAAGTTATGGGACCATTTGTGATTCAAACTCCTTCTATGCTCATAAAGACTATGAAATAACAATGTGGGTTGTGGGTGAGGTTACAATTACATATTGTGCCACTGAACAACACTCTACAAACACAACTACACATTTAAGCTTGCACAGCTGCACTTGGACAACCCTTTTTTGAAACAGCTCTCCAAGATATAGCTTGGAGAGCGGTTTTTTTTTTTTTTAAATAGACAGCGGTTTAAAGCCGCTATTCAAGAATAACACTTGGAAAACAGTTTCAAACCGCTATGCAAACTCACCTAGACAGCGGTTCCTAACCGCTGTCCAAGAGCTCAATTTTTAGTTAAACACCCAAATGCGCGATTCCAGAAGCATTATCGAACCCAAATTCGTCTATTCTCCCCCAAATCGCCCATCCTCCCTCTCCCACAATTAATCGAACTACTCTCCCCAAATCGAACCCGCGCGCCATCGCCCTCCCCTTCCCTCTACCGCGGCCGCGCCCCGTTGCCCTCCTTGGCGCCATCGCCCTAGCTCCTCCATGGGTATTTTTTTTTATATTGGTGTATGTATTGGTGTATATATATCATGTTGTATGTATATTGGTGTATGTATATCATGTATATTGGTATATATATATCATGTTTTATGTATTGGTGTATGTATATTGGGGTATGTAATGGTGTATATATATTGGTGTTTGATGCACTCAAGGTGTTTGATAATATGCTTGTGTGAGGATTTAAGCATAAATTAGTGTTAATTTATTAGGATTAATGTTGTTAGTGTTACAGATGAACAATTGATGCTTGGTTTATATATTGTTAATTGTTTATATATATATTGTGTGGCTTGGATTAATTGTTGTTAGTGTTAGAGATGAACAACTTGTTAGAGATGAATATATATTGCGTGGCCTGGCTTGATTTTTTATACTAATTTAGATATGAACAATTGATGAACTCAAGGTGTTTGATAATATGCTTGTGTGAGGATTTAAGCATAAATTAGGATTAATACATTAGGATATATTTTGGTTATATTAATTTGATGATTTGGTGAATGGATAGTAGTGTGTTGCTTTAGATGATTAATGATGGTATATTAGGATATATACATTGTTTTGAGATGCAACTTATCCTTAGGTACATGCAATTAATATACAAACCTTAGGTACTACCACATTCTATATGCAAGTTTTATACATTAGGATTGTAATACTTTTAGGTTTAATACTTTTAGGTTTAATACATTAGGATACATTGTCTTGAGAAACACTTCATATTGTCTTTCCTATAGGCATCTATAGTTCTATATGGATCGAAAGTGGGTTCGAGCTGATCGATTATCAGAGTATAGGAATGGGGTGGAAGAATTTTGTAATCATGCAATTAGACACTGCACCGACTATCGGTACATTCCATGTCCTTGTTAAACACTGCATCTATAGTTATATAATGATTTGTTTTACTTTTAAAATTATGCATATTTAATCTAATTTTATTTTCTAATTATAATAATAATAGTGTGATTACGATGTATCGGAGTCGCCTTCCAAATCAAGGCTCAAGATCAAATTTCAATAAAGTGAGCTGGACAAATATTAAGGTAAATTTAATTTAGTAAGTTATCAAATTAATAGAAAATAATCATAATTGTAATACGTGCTTATAATTGCTAATCATAACAGATTCCGAGGCAACGAGATGGTGCCCATTGTGGACATTTTGTGTGTTGCTATATTGAAGATATAATCCTCGCTTCTTAAACGACGATTAATCCTAACAATGTAAGTCAATTTATCGATTTATTTAAATTATTATTGATTGAATAAAAATTCATATACTATATATCTAACTATATTGATTGATCGTTGTTTGCAGTTTGTCTATCAACGTCCGCTCAAGACTTACAACGACAAAAGAATGGAGAAATGGAAAAGAGATTGGACGGGGTATTTACAATCAATTTTTTTATATTTATAATTAAAGTGGTATAACTTTTGGTAGCATGTAATTAACTTATATATTTGTGATGATATTTCATGTTTTTGGTGTATATTGGACGTATGTATGTGTATGTTTATTTATTTGATATTTTGGTATTGGACGTATATATATTATAGTGGTATAAGTTTTGGTTTTTGGTTTTGTATAAAAGGATTTTTAAAATATATAGTAATTATTAAAAAAAAATATTAAATTGGACAGCGGTTATAAACCGCTGTCTAACTAATATAATAAAAAAATTTGTTAAAAAAAATATAGCTTGGACAGCGGTTTCAACCGCTGTCCAAAGGTGCATCTTGCACTGCGGTTCAGAACCGTTGTCTAAGCCCTTGTATTTAGACAACGGTTTTTTAACAGCTGTCTAAGCTTAGACAGTTCTTACTTGGACAGCCCTTATAATCGCTGTCTAATGTCATTTTTAACAGTTGTCCAAGCTCAAATGTGTATTACTGAAAGTCAGTAGCCCAAAAAACTGCACCCAAGGAACAGACTGGAGTTGAGCAAGGCGGGATCAATATCCTTAAGAAGAACATGATGGGGTCAATATCCTTGATGATGAGCTAGATGAGATCAATATCCCTGAAGATGAGCAAGATCAGATGAGAGAAAAGGGGAAATCTTTTTTTTTTTTGAAAAGAAAAGGGAAATCTGTTGAGCAAGATCCAGTTATCATAGAATATGATCTTGATGATGCTGATTTCAGTGGTTCAGAATCAAGTGATGATATCATTCTTGATGATATCATATTTGAGAAAAATGATGATGAAGAGGTAGAGTGGGAAGGTCATGGTGGGTATCCAAAGAAGTGATATAGGATCAAGTGATTTAGACGGTAGAGAAGAAGATGTTGGTGATTTTGATAGTGTTGCAACATCAGAGGATGGTGAGAGAGCAAATATAGAAAGAAAACTAGTATTCAGGTCATCCCAATTGAAAGATCCAGAAATTTTACTGGAGCACGTATTCGCTAGTAAGAAGTTATTCAAAGAAGCAGCGAGTACTCATGATGTGAAGACCGGGAGATGTCTTGGATTTACAAAGAATGATGGAAGAAGGATATATGCTATATGCAAAGGTGAGGGCTGTGAGTGGCATATAAATGCATTGAAGATCAAGGACCAAGACGCTTTCCAAATTAGACCGGTTAATACACACCATAGTCGTGCTGGGAAGTATCATGTAACAAATGTTAACTCAAGTTGGTTAGAAAAGTGGTTCAAAAAAGAGTTTAGAACTGATCCAAAGAAGACCACTGGGGTGTTCAAGAATTCTGCAATGAGTAAATTGGGTTGTTATGTGTCTCCATTGTAGGCATATAGAGCTAAACATAAAGCCTTGAAGAATATTGAGGGTGATGCTACTGAGCAATATGGAAAACTTTGGGACTATGTTGGTACTTTGAAGACTGGGAGATGTCTTTTCTCAAATTTTTTATATTATTAAGAAATCCCAAAATTTATTTCTTTCCTTGTTATTTTCGAAAATATCTTATAATAAAGAGGAGGAGATTTTGTTGGGAGATATATATGGAAAATAGTATATATGAGATATATTTAAGATTGTATTATGAGAAGATACACGGAAATTTCACATATCACATATTTGCCCAAAATTTCGCCCCCCTCATGTATTATAAATAGGGGATGAGTTTTTCGTCCCCAACATAATTCTAGTCTTGGAAAAATTAAAAATCCACAAAGGTGGTGCAATAAATTTTTCTTTATTCCTTTGTTAAATTTGTTCGTGCGAATCTACCACCGGATTACGAGCAAAGGATTTGGGATATACTTGAGAAGGCATTTGGGTTGATCCATCGTCTCAACGGTTGTCTCTTCAAGAGGTACGTTTCGCGTAAACTCCTAGATTCCGCATGTGTAGGACTTTACGTAAAATTAATTGTACGCATGTACGTTGTTGGTTTTTGCTATTTGAATTAATGGGTTAATTCATGTTAGTAGTAAGTTGTTTATTTAAATTTGTATTTAAATTGCACCTCGAATAGATCCGGGCAAAACGTTCCCCAACAAGTCGTAGGCAATTCTCACTATTTGAATCAAATTAATTTTTTGTTGGAAAACCCCGTAGCTATTTGAAAATTTTCGTAGACAATTTTCTATTTTCTTGTAGTGATATAAAACCAACAACATACATGCGTACAATTAATTTCACGTAAAGTCCTACACATGTAAAATCTAGGAGTTTACACGAAACGTACCTCTTGAAAAGACAACAATCGAAACGATGGATCAACCCAAATGCCTTCTCAAGTATATCCCAAGTCCTTTGCTCGTAATCCGGTAGTAGATTCACACGAACAAATTTAACAAAGGAATAAAGAAAAATTTATTGCAACACCTTTGTGGATTTCTAATTTTTCCAAGACTGGAATTGTGTTGGGGATGAAAAATTCATCCCCTATTTATAATACGTGGGGGGGGGGGGGGGGGGGGTTGGATTTTGGGCAAATATGTGATATGGAAAATTTATTTGTATCTTCTCAAGATACAATCTTGAATATATTTTATTTATTCTATTTTCCATATATATATCTCCCAACAAAATCTCCTCCTCTTTATTATAAGATATTTTCGAAAATAACAAGGAAAGAAACAAGATTTTGGATTTCTTAAATTTATGGGATAATCTTGTATTCTAAGAATACTTATCTCTTTCCATAAAATCTCTTCAATAAAATCAAGAAAATATTTCCCTTCTTTACTACATATTTTTCGAAAAAACAGGAAAAAATAGGGCAATAATATTTTCTTTATTTTAATCATCTTTTCATTTATTATAGGCTACTTAAGGGACTTTCGGAGAATTAAGATTGTACCTCCTAATTGGCTCTGAAATCTAATATTGAGCCACAATATTATTCAACCCATTAATATTAATTTACTCCACTATAAAATTTATATTGCACTATCCATCTTAATCCATATTACGATAATATGGCTCCCGGTTATTATTTCCCGCATTTAAGATTATTTAGTCTATTAATTAATTAAGCCACTGAAAAGCTTTATACTCCCTCCGTCCTATTTTGTATTATCCATTTACTATAGACACGAAGATTAAGAAAAAGTAGGAGATAATAATATTAAATGATGTAAAGTGGGTAAGTGGGCTTGGTGGAGGGAAATAATAGTATTAAATGGTGTAAGTGAGTTTGGTGTAGAGAAATAATAGTATTAAATAGTATTGAATATTGCTTTATTGCCTTATTTAAAAATGGATAAATAAAATTAGGACGACTATTTATGGAAAGCGGACAATCAAAATCAGGACGGAGAGAGTATTAATTAATATCTTATTTCTTGGAGTAAAGACAACTCAACATTATTATCCATACCGGAACTTAATCCACTTGCAAGATTTGTATGATAAAACTTCTGAGCCCACCAAGGGGACAAATCAAACAAGACTTCCTTGCACGGTTTTCTCTATATTAAATCTTAGCAATTGTCATGTAATTAATAATATTGCCCAAAATACAAAGTGTAGAATCACTCTCTGATTTTAGACCCAACATAGATCAAAACAATAAATATTAATCGCACTTAATCCTATTTAAGTGACAAAGATTAAGAAATCAACAACCACTGGGGTCTAATTCTTCATCACATAAATCAGTACAGAAAAATTTATCCTCTCTGTAGATCCGCTCCAGCGCATCACAATGCACTATCCGCTCCAGCGCATCACAATGCACTAGCGCAATCTCTTGGTCAAGACAGGCCAACCTAAGCTTTGCACTTCAACCTCTACCAATGGAGTGTTCAATTCCATCTAGGTTGTGAAGATGTACTTATTTACAAGGAACTGTTAATGTGATCATCTGTGATCAGCTATCACCACATTAACTACAATGAAATATATACTAATATTGAACGGCTTGCAATAAATAAATAACATTCATTCATATTTAAAGCAACAGTGATAAAAGATTTATATTCAGTAAATAAGAGTACATTAGTTTGTTATATGTAAAAACATACTTTCACGTATATCCCTAACACGACTTGCCTACAAATTTTTGAATTTTAGTAGACATACAAATTACTTATGAACAAACTGCCTCCACTTTGTAATTTCCGTAAGCAAATAATTTACCTACACAAATAATTTCCTAGAAAACTTACATTTCTATAGGCAATCATATTTTTAGTTTAGAAATTACCTACAAATAAATTTACCTATGAATTACATTTATGTAGGAAAATTTACATATGAATAACATTTCCATATAAAAATTTACTTATAAATGAAAATGCCTATATGATTAGAAATTTTATAGGCAAGTCGCAGACAATCCTTACTCATTAAGGATGAAACTATTTTCGTTGGAAATTTCATAAGCATATTGCAATATTCCGTAGGCAATATTCCATTTTCTTGTAGTGTATATCCTTTGATTAATATATATAAGTGATTTTTTTAAGGACCATAACTTTAGGGGGTGGCAAAACAAGGACTGTAACTTTTCGGGCTAGTAAAATTAACCTAAATTTGATCCCAGAATTGGGTAATTTGGTCTAATTTGACCTGAAATTGCTACTTGTTAAAATTACGGTCCTTATTTTACCAGCCGAAAAAGTTAATGTCCTTGTATTGCCACTACCTAACGTTGTGGCCCTTAAAAAATAATTCCACACTAAAACACATAAATGTAAAAAAAAAAAAAATTGTGTGATAATTAATTTAATTTAGTAAAAAAAGAAAATTGTACGAAGGAGCACATTATTACAAGACATTAAATCTTTTTACAAATTAATACTTTTCCTTATTTCATTAAGTCCAGATATTCCACTGGATAGGAAAAAGCCATGTCTAGTTCTATTTCGAAATAGGGGACATTCCAGTTTAAAGTAAAGGCTGTTACCCAGAAATGAATTCATTAAGAGTGCCAACTGGAATGGGATGCCTTATAAAAAATAAAGGACTCTTTCACTGCTTAATGATTTTTATGGTACATCCTATTACCTTCTAAAGAACTGAGACTGACAAAATGAATCCGTACACGAGATAGCAGGTTGGACTACAAATGATAGATTCATTTCACCGAGTAAGTCAGGTTATTAATTCCATGCTCTAACGCTGACGCTTGTTAGTCTGGTTCTAGAGTAAGGAATTAAGCAAAGAGCGTTGTATGAGGCAACTATCGAATCCCTGGTCCAATAGAAGAAAGCAGATCACAGATCTAGCTTTAGCCGAGAAAAGAAAAAAGGGCGAGTAAGGACGCAGAAAGAAAGGAGGTCCAATTAGAATTGCGGTGCAAATGACTGAATCCATTTCAGTCTAATTCGATCTACGAAGATAGTGACAGCATTCCCACTTTTATTATTACTTCCGGTACTGGCAGGGGCAATTACCATGTTATTAACTGATCGAAACTTTAATACAACCTTTTTTGATCCTGCTGGAGGGGGAGACCCAATATTATACCAGCATCTCTTTCGGTTCTTCGGTTTTAAATGCCCCTTTTCAGATTCAAATCTGAATACGCATTGCGCTATATGCTGGGACTGTCTGCTTAATGGTACTCCTACTATGTTCATAAGTGGTTTTCTACCCCGATCTAGTCAAAATTGGGTTTCTAAGACACAATCAGCAGGTAATCAACGACATAAAAGCAGTCTAGTAGGAACCTCAGAGACTACACGCACAACAACGGATCCTAAATCCTTCTGTGAGTGGCTAGCTGGAATTATCGATGGTGATGGAAGTATTCAAGTTAGTAAAAAAGGATATACTTCTCTTGAAATTACTATGGGACTTGAAGATCTACCACTACTACGATATATCCAACATATGCTTGGTTGAAGTATTAAAATGCGAGTAGGTGCTAAAGCTTATCATTATCGACTACATAATCACCTTGGTATGATTAAACTAATCAATTGTATAAATGGTCATATTCGACATTCAGCACGACTACTTCAACTACATCGTGTCTGTCAAGTACTGGAAATCCCCATAATTCTACCTATTCCACTAGATACTCAATCAAATTGGTTTGCAGGATTCTTTGATGCTGATGGTACTATTACCTCGCCCTTCACGAAGAGGCCCTCAAAGGGCAACTCCCTCATCTCTATGATATGATTCGGACTACCGGGATATAGCCCGGGTCAACGAATCGTGCTCTCAAGTGCAAGACAAGATTGTCGCAGGAACACGCGATCATTTGGAACGAAGGGGAATCGTCCTACAGGGTCCAAAAGACGTCGACCGTGCGGTTGACATTGTGCTGACATGGCAGCTTAGCGGCCCCCTTCCTCTAAAGGCATAGATGTATAGCTAGTTTTCCTTACTCTACCGCATCTCGCATTCACGACCCCGTTTGACTGCCGCTCGGGGATGTAGTTGTAGATAGGTTAGTCTTAGAAGGTCGTTGGCTCCACCTGGTTCGAGAAGCCTAACCTCAAAGCCGGGAACTCAAGGCGCGGAATGCTTGGGTTGGGTGCGATACGTGGAGACCATACGAGTGGTCTTCTGTCGTGCGACCCGACGGCTTATGTGCGACCTGTGGCCCACGCCTCCTATTTGTTCAGGGCGGGTGGAGTGAACTCTGATTCGATCCGGGTATTAAATCCCGCCGCTGAGATGCTCAGTTGACTCCTTAACCTTGATAGGAAGATGGCTTATTCAATAATTCGTGCATAAGGGTAAGGAACTTTGGATGAACTAATGCGAATGGGTGTGCTGATCGTATTCTGGCTAAATTTTCCAATTGGAAAAGGTCTTCTCTTTCTATGGCTAGACGAATCTGTCTTGTCGAGTCGGTGATCCTTAGTAGCTTTGTGCATTCGATGATGCTATACAGATGACCGAAATCTCTGCTTAATCACATGGATACAGCTATCAAAAACTTCATCTGGACGGGAAATGTTTCTAAAATCGAATAAAAAAGGGGATATGCAACTGTGGCCTGGTCCAAGGTTTGTGCGCCAAAAACGGAGGGTGATTTGGGTATTCGTTCCTTCAGTATTGCCAACAAGGCCTTCCTTTTTCGCTTTGCATGGGATATTCTTAACCCAAGAACTCCTTTCTTCGACTACATTCATAAACGTCACTTGGACGCTCATGCACAACTCGCCTAAGGGTTAGTTATGAGTTATGGCTTCTAAGGCAAGAAGACTTTCAGTCAGTCGTTTTATAGGTCTCCCTCTATCGACAAATCGGATGGATGTGATGAAGTAAAGACGAAGTCACCAGTCCCGTTAACATGATAATCGCGGCGTAAGCTATAAATGGGTATCGAAATCTATTTTTGCATTAATAATTACATTATACAGGTTGACCCTTGGACTAGTCATATTGTATCGATGTGCCTCTGAAAAAGGGGTTACAAAAGAAGGACCAAGAGTTCTCTATTCCTGACTCGCGCAGACAGCTGACTCCTTTTCAATATAAAAGAATAGCCAAACCAACTCAGCTGGCTGGTCAATCTCAGAGATCTTATAGGCCGGCAAACCGGAGACGGACGACCACGGTCCCGACCTTACCAGCACCGGAAATGTACTTATCAATGAACCCCAGAAACCTACTTTCTTTTCTGACAAAATCCACCAAGCCTGAGCGGTCAAGACAACATCCAAATGCCACCTTTGGATTCTTAAGTAGGGGGCAAGGAGGAGCACGTAGGAATGCCGATCACTACATAAGCCACTAGTGGCTCAATCCACAGAAGGACTCACCGGTGTCAAAAGTGGCATTTCTCGCTTCTTCTCGGGCTGTTCTTCCTTTTTATTCGGAGAATGTCTCAGTCTATTGGGCCAAGAGGAACTCTAGACTCTAGTTAGTGAGTTGCCCAAAATGAAAATAGAATCCGGTAAAAAGTAGAAGGAAGAGGTGGTTGGCGAAGAGAAAGGATTTTCCTTCTCAGATCTTTCCTATTTAAGAAATATATAATTTTTCACTAATTTATTTATTTATATTTGTTTATTAAATAAATCCCACGCTCGATCTCTTGGTATAAATCAAACAATATTTTATTTTAATAATAAATAACCTCACTTTTCTTTTGGTAATTTGTACATTATATAAGTATTTAGTTCATTTCTCAAGTTCCTTTACGATAATTTTCATATGAGTATGATTTATCTAAAAATTATTAGACATTTTTGTCTAATCATTTTATTAGCAGGTTTCTGGTGAAATTTGTTCATAGTATGAAATTATTTTATGTGTTATTCTATGAGTAATTAATTATAAACTAGAAAATTTGCGGATTTTCTTAAAAATACATTTTATGATTTTTTTGAACTTTATGGATATATTTTTTTTGGACAAATTTATGAATTGATTTCACTACAAGAAAATAGTGCATTGCCTAGGAAATTTTTCAATATCTTTCCAATATGCCTACGAAATTTCCAACGAATATAATTCATCCTTAAATAGTAAGGTTTGCCTACGACTTTCCTACAAAATTTTCTAATTATATAGACTATTTTAAAACTACAAGTATAATTGCCTACGGAAATGTAAGTTGTCTAGGAAATTATTTGTGTAGGTAAGTTTGCCTACGGAAATTATAAATGTGTACGTAGATTGCTCGTAAGTAATTTGTTTACCTAGGAAATTGTTTTTGTAGGTATTTTTTTCAAAGATTATTCTAAAAATTGGTAGGCAAATCGTAGGTAATTCTCACTAGATATTCTTTTAAGGACTGTAACTTTGAGGGGTGGCAAAAGTAGGACTATAACTTTTCAGACAGGCAAAAGTAGGACCGTAACTTTTAAAAGTAGCAAAATTAGGCCCGTAAATTTTTAAAATAGCAAAACTAGGCCCGTAACTTTTTAAAATAGCATTTTAAGGCCAAATTAATCCCGGATTGCCCTCTTCCGGGCTCAAATATTGCAGGCCAATTCGGGCTTAATTTAGCATGAAATTGCAATTTTTAAAAAGTTACGGGCCTAGTTTTGCTACTTTTAAAAGTTAAGGTCCTATTTTTGTCAGTCCGAAAAGTTACAGTCCTACTTTTGCCACCCCTCTAAAGTTACAGTCATGAAAAAAAAAATATTCTCCAATTCTCACTTTTTAAGGACCAAATAATTTTCGTAGGCAAATTTCGTAGCCATTTGAACATTTTCGTAGGCAATTCTTCATTTTCTTGTAGTGTTTTTATAGTATATGAAATATTTTTTTAAAGACCATAACTTGGGAGTAGCAAAACAAGGACCGTAACTTTAAACATAACAATTTAAGGACAAATTAGCCCTAATGACCCTAATTTGACCTGAAATTGCTACATTTTAAAGTTACGGTCTTTGTTTTGTCAGCCCGAAAAGTTATAGTCTTTATTTTGCTACAACCCCAAAGTTACCGTCCTTGAAAAAAAATCAAAAAAAATATTGAACACATTGTTCATTACTTCTTTTCATAATTTTTTCGGTACATATATTTGTTTGTTGGGCCTTCTAAAGTCAAGACTAGTTAGTGAGCAGCTTCCAAAGCAATATCTAATTATGAATTATGATAGACTTTGAGGTCCTGATTTGGTTCCGACTTTATTACCTATGGTTGGGTTTTTTTTTTTCTTTTTTTTTTAAATTTCAATTTGCTAGTGAATATTTTACTTTTGGGCAAAACCCATTTTTTATTGTTTTAGATGTATTTTGTTTATTTATTTTTTATTTTATTTTACACTCACTCTGTTGTCCCTTTTCCATAATTTCTCAATATAAAATATTGCACAAATTTAATTTTCCATATTCGTTTTATTTTGTTCAAAATTTCTAACATTTTCTTTATCTTTATGTTGCTCTCGCTTCTCTCTACATGTATCTTCTTACTCGCAATTTACAAGTAGACAAACTCAATAAATTTTTTTTTCAAAACTTTTATATTATTTTCTTTGTTGATCATCGCTGTTATAACTTAATATATTAATTTTATTAATGTATATGCATCGTCATTAACAATTTTTACGAAAACAAAATTTTCACTGCAAAACTTTTAAAATTATATTATTAGTCATATGATATGCACATGAACGGATGCAAGGATATTCAAATTTGTATCTGGACTAGACAAAAATCCTATGTCCCTCCTTACTTGTGGGTCAGGCATCTACGGAAAACATTTGGGCCATGAATGCATATTCGTTAACTTTGAATTGCTTTCCAGTCTCCGCATTAAATTCTTCAAATGTTGCTTATTCAGAATTAATATTGAGGGTGATCTTTTCATGTGTCTTTTTCTCCCGTAGACTTCCTATGATGTTACCTAGAGTTTGAATTACAAATGGTCCCACGATTTAGGTCTTAAATAGATTCAATCCCATAAATTTTTTTGACGTTAATTTAGTCTCAATAATTTTGCCAATGTCTAATTTCAGTTCCAAATCGGTCGGAACACCTTCGTTTTGCCATTTTAATTTGGGACTTTCCGGCGGATGTTGTGACTAGACTGCCATGTGTATTTTTATGTGTGTTTGACTGATTCTTGCCCTTTTTATGTTTAACTTTATGTTTTATTTTTAAATTTTGTTAATTAGATGTCTGAAATTTCAACTGTTAAACACGTTGCAACCCAGTCACGGTATCCGCGGAAAAATATAAATTAAAATGATAAAACGATGTTGTTTAGATAGATTTGAGACTAAAATTGGACATTTTCAAAGTTATTGAACTAAATCAATGATAAAAAAAAATTTAGGACTAAAATTATTTTAGGCCTAAATTATGGGACAATTTGTGATTCAAACTCGTTTGACCTACTTCCTTTATTGATTGGTGTAATAATCCTAGCTAGAATGTGTTGTACTTAGACATGATTATGGTGGTCTGATTATTTTTTGACTACCACAGGCTCTTCTGAGTACTGGTACTCCATCAATATATTCTCCTTTCCGTCCCAAAAAAAAAAAAAGATTGGATCACTTTTTATGGAGAAATATTTGTTTTTAGGACTGCAACTTTGAGGGGTGGCAAAAGTAGGACCGAAACTTTTCGGGCTAGCAAAAGTAGGACCGTAACTTTTAAAAGTAGCAAAACTAGGACCGTAACTTTTAAAAGTAGAAAACTAGGCCCATAACTTTTTATAATAGCAATTTAAGGCCAAATTAAGCCCAGATTGCCCTCCTTCAGGCTCAAACATTACAGGACAATTCAGGCTTAATTTGGCCCTAAATTGCTATTTTAAAAAGTTACGGGCCTAGTTTTGTTATTTTAAAAAGTTACGGGCCTAGTTTTACTACTTTAAAAAGTTACGGTCCTACTTTTGTCAGCCCGAAAAGTTACAGTCCTACTTTTGCCCCTCCCCCCACCCCCACCACACAAAGTTGAAAAAAAATATTTCTCCTTTTTATGTATGGTCCTCATATATTACATTCTATATATAAAATACAGATGGTTAGATATATATTATTTATATGCATGTAATGTCTAATTAATAATGAATTATAATGTGAAACATGAAAATTGGAAAATTAAATTCAAGGTTTTGTCACGAAAATGTGTATAATGTTGTATTTGAGTAAAAGGCAATTCGGATCATATTAATGTATGTTTTCTCATGTATTACATTCTTTAAAATTTTAATATGTATATACCAAATACAGACGGTTAGATACTTATTTACTCATTTTTCTCAAAAGTCCATCCCAAACTTATTTACCCCTTTCTATAGAAGGCAATAAAGTAATTATAAAATTTTCAACTATTCTCTTCCAACATTTCAAAATTGCATCTCATGTCATTATTTTTACCCACAAAAAATCATCTACTTTAATAATAAAGTAGAAAGGACTACAATACCCTTAAACTAAAGCCACTTTATCACTTTAAATACTAATAAACAATTTTCACATTAAAACTCGTGCCAAAAGCAAATGGGTAAATAACTTGGGGATGGAGGGAGTATTTAGTACTTATATTACGTCTAAATAATAAATTATTTGTTGGGTTATGGAGTCTGATCGTCTGCTTCACGTCCCAACTTCTCGGTGATCTAGATCGTTATAAATTCGGGACTTTTTTTTAGCCGTGTTCGACCAGAATGAGCCTTTACAGTTTTTGTTAGTTTCGCTTATAAATACCTATTTGATTCATTATAGTTGTGATCACCGAAATATTAGTAAATCTCTTGACTTTTCCCCCTAGACGTAGTCATTCCTGACGAACTGGGTAACCAAATCTATGTTATTTAATTTCGTTTTCTCTCAATTTCTCTATAATTGCAGTTTAAATCCTAACATTATTATACTACATCCGTCCCAAAATAATGTGCACATGTGTTGGGTACACATATTAAGAAAGTGTAGTAATGGGTAGAGTTTTGAGGAGTAATTTTGTAAACTTTTATGTATAAAGTAAAGAAGGAGTTGAATTGTGTACGTGTAGGCCCAGAAGTAATGACATTTTGTGTAATTTTAATTGTGGATATGGTGAGAATGAAGTTTATGGAGGGATTTTCTATTTGGTAGTGTGCATGTTATTATGGGACGGATCGAAAAGAAAAGTGTGCATGTTATTACGGCATAGAAGGAGTAAAACAAGAACGAGATCACTGTTCCAGTACTGGTGTTACACTGTATTTCATAATATGAATTAATGACATGTGGAATAATATTCATGTGTTAAAAATTCAGCAGGAAAAAATGGAACAGAAAATCAAAGCGAGTAAAACATGAAATTAGAAGAAGAAAAAATACTTATCCCAAAAATGTGTATAATGTTGTATTTAAAAAGAAGCAGTTCAGATCATTCACATTATTATCTCCCCAATGAGTAATGAAAGCATATTCTAGTTGCATAACCATAAAAGGCATGCATACAATCTAGCTAACACAAAAATGAAATACCATTGGTATCGTTTTCGCAAGTGGACACAAATAATATTCAATAAAATATTTCCAAAGCAGTCTTCTCGCAATCATTTACGCACGCATCGACACTCTCTGTATCTGCAAAATCAGAATATTTCTTTCAACACATCAATCATATAAATAATATGAATCATTTATAAAAATCTAAAATATAAAATTATACATATAAATATATAGAGAGAGAGAAAGTACCGTTGCCAAATACGGCACAATTTTTAACTGCACAGCCAAGGTTGTGATAGTAAAGTTGTTCGGGTCCAATTTTGGCACTAAGATAACACGTGATCAAACATTTGACGGCACAAAGCACTTTGTTTTCAGATACTAAACAAGGCAACACACATTTTTCGTAGCATATCGGGAAAGAGGCATGAGGGGTTGCGGAAGGTGCGACGGCTTCGGATGCATTAATCCCTGGAAACATTAAAAGGATCAAATGTAAGATTATCAACATTGTTGCTCCATTATTATGCTTCATCGCCATTTCTCAAATCACTTTTTTTCTCTCTTGTACTCTTATTATTATTACTTTTGTATTGTACGAGCCGCGCTTTGAGAATAGCACTAGAAATACTAGCTTTTATAGTTCATGTAAATAAAACTCTAGGTAAAAGAATTAAGTCTGAATTTTCCATATTCATGTATAAATAATCTCAAATAATTAATGGAATTAAATATTCTTGAAAAGCATACATAGTTAAATCGGTCATGCTTCTCCAGATATATTGTGTGGAATCTGGTTCCCATTATTTTTAATTTCATTTCTTTATTTTGTGTTATTGTGTTAATCAAATGCAACAAAGGGATGCTAATTGCCATATATATAGAAAGATTTTTATACCCAAAAAATTTAGCATAATTTCTTACAAATAAAAAATCGAATAAGGTGAATTTTAAATGCATTTGTTTTCTTTTTGACAAAATACAACTATTGAAGAATGTTTTGTAATAGGGGTATCTGTAATTTCGATGGGAAATTGCACTTTTTGGTCCCAAGAGAGTGGGTCAATTCCTAACTTGTCCTTTTTTTTTATAAATTTTGTCTCATAAGATTTTCCTTCCATTTCTAATGGAAGTGAGTTACACGCGTCGTTAATTGCAGATATGATCCCAAAAAAATTAATTTATTCTTTTATTAGTATAAATTTTCATATTTTACATAAATTAATTTATAACTTATTAATTATAGCTTATAATTAATTTATAATCTATCTAGTGTAACTTTAAGATTTTTCATAAATTTATTAATTTTGTATTCCTATTATCTTTAGTTTATGATTTGGTTTTTGTAAAAATAATATTTAGATAATTTTTGTTAATCTCTTTTAAAAACCTTGCTATTAAAATAGGGAATATTTCATTTTACGTCCTGTAAGTTTTCCACATTCCAAAAATAAATCCTTAATATTTCTGTTTTATCATTTTTTTGCCCTAGGTGTACGATCTTCATCATTTTTTACAAATTTTGGTCCTTTTTCATCAGAATTTGTTATAGTATCCGGAAAGCCACAAAAAAAAGGACCAAAATTGGTCAAAAAAGGATGAAAATTGTACACTCTAGGACCAAAAATGATCAAGCATAAACATAAAGGATGAAAATCGTACACCCTAGGACCTAAATTTGTCAAAAAAGGATGAAAATCGTACACTTAGGACCAAAAATGATAAAGCAGAAACATAAATGATTTATTTTGGAATGAGCCAAACTTACAGGACGTAATATGAAATTTTCCCATTAAAATAAGTTTTTTATATTATTATAGTGTTAAATAAATTTATAATGGGTCTCTTATGCATCAGATGCACGCGCACTCCATAATGTATTTTGAAATATACGTGTGGCTCTAAACCATACAACTTATTTACAGTGAAACATGCAACATGTGTTCGTGAAACAAGTTGCACGTTTTATTGTAATCAAGACCTAACTATAAATTCAATGTTAATTTTTAGTATATCTAAATTATCCAAATAAATTTATATAATTAATTTATAATTAAAATTATTTAGCGTAATTTCATATTTAGATTTATAAAATGTAACATATATATATCCGAGGTGTAACATTTTCGATAGATATTTATTCGTGGTTCAATTATTCTCTCCCTGCTGATCAAGGTACTTTGCTATTTATTTTGAATCCTTCCGTTCGATCAACTAAATCTGAGAGTGAGGTTGAAGTTCGGGAACTTACATGGCAATGCACTATTTGGTCTATTTGGAACGCAAATAATTCAAAAATGCAAGAAACTGGTAAGCAAAGTATGTGTTATGTCGTATCTTTGGCTCAAAGCTAAGTCATGTATCAAAATGATATTGAATAAGCAGTAAAGATCATACTAGAGTTTATAGACTGCAAATTATGATTTATGATTTTTATGTGTTTTTGATATTTGAGAGAATTCCATCTCATCTAAAAGCTCGAGCTTGTAGAGAGGGTCGGGAATAATCTATTTATTTAATTTCCCTCAACACTCCCCCTCACTCGTGGGCCGAATCATTGCCTCTGCTTTCTTGAGAGGAGGCCCAACAGAGTGGATAATTTAAATGGGTGGAGTGCTTCCACGGGAATCGAACCCACAACCTGGGCTCTGATACCATGAGAGAATAATTTTAAGTCATGCGCAAGTCACGTATCGGTTAAAAATGCGGGTTTTTGAGCTCGTATCTAATGTGGACACTGACTGTTAAAAGAAAAATTATTTTCTAAAAAATTAGAAAGAATAAGAAAATTTCTCTCAAGTGCGGAAAAATAAATTTTTAACGTTCACGTCAACTACTAGCTCGTGAAACCCCAATTTTAATTGGCATGTGACCTGTGTGTGATTAAAAAAAAGATAAAATTTTATATTTTTCGACGAAAATGGCACCAAAATTGGACAATCAAGATAGTTATGGGACCAAAATTTAAAAAGTTAAACTTTTTGGGACTAAAAACAGATTACAGGAAAGTTATGGGACCAAAAAAGTTTTTTTCTCTGTTAAATATTTAAGCATTGGATGTTTAAATGGTTGCTCATTTTATATATATTTGACTCTATGAAATGAACAATTGTTATTCTACAAATTTGAGATTTTTTTAATGCAATTTTTTTAAGAATTACATGAAAGATTAGCATATAATTTTGGAACATTAAGTTTGTTGATGGAGATGCATAGTTTAATCTCTCTTACTTATTAGTACATAAGGTGATTCTGATTTAATAGTTCAGGCTTAATAAAAGTAGAAACTTGAGCTATGACATTTCCAAAAGAACTTCGAGTAGTATTTTAGGATTAAGTTATGTCAAGATTGAAAATTTTAAAGATATTGTGATAATATTATAAGAAATATTATTGGTGGATTAGGTAAAAGATTCGAGAGACAGGTTGTTTGGACGACATGTCTATGTGCTAAGATGATTCATTGATCTGATGTTATTAACTTGGGAAGTAAAAGTAACACTTCGATATGAATCATCACCTAGATCCTTACGCCGTATTTTTTCCATAATGTCAGTGCTAAATGTAGTACTTCAAGAGATATAAATGTCAAAGAGGATTCAAACTATTCATGAATATTGCCTAATAGTGTTGCTGAAATAGGATTTAATTGGAATAACCTTAGTAGTTGATTTTTAGGCTTATAGTAGCCATTGGATTTTCTTGAATACTTTCAGTTATTTTATTGACTCATAACATGATTAAGCATTATTACGTTTATAATGATGATTTTTTTTAAGCATATGTTTCATGTTGTTTAGTGGGAGTTTTAGCTATTTATTGGATCAAAAGCTAGAACTAATTTTGTTCATGTTTTGGAACTGAATATGAATAATGGGGATACTTAATAAGATTGATGATTAATGGTTTTAAGTTATTATTCGATATCAAATTTTTTATCAACTTTTTTTTAGTTTAACATTGAACATATTGATACATAAATGAACATTAACTCATTGAATCACTTCATTAAACTAAACAGTAGCTTCAAAAGTTATCAATGTCGAATTAAATAAAATAGAATAAACTCAATGACGATAATTATGACACATGGCGTCATAATTAATTAAACGTTTTTGGAGAACAAGATACATTATCTACCATGTTATGGAAGATCTTGGGATTGGGATAAGGATTCAGATCAAAATGGATCAAAACACTTACCTTGGTTGGAATATGAGAAATTCCTAGTTCATGACAAATTGGTGAGCTCGGTTGTTGATAATATGATCTTGAGTGTGTGCAACACTTTACAACTTATGATATTTGGTAATATCTCATAGAAAAGTATGGTAGGCAGCACTTCACTTCTGAATAACATCAAATTCGGATCTGACATGGTCATTTCCTTACAATTGGAGAACTTGAGGGTTAACACAACATGTGATGAAAGTATTAAGACTTTCACTTATTCAATTTCTATTGTTGAGTTGAAGGATATAGTACTTGGAGTTGTCAAGTCAGCATCAAGTGTTCTCGTTTCTGAATTCAGTTCTAAAAACACTTCAAACTCTAAACATAAGGCATACTGGAATGAAGGGAGGAAATGACGAGCAGTATAAAATTAGAAACATTGCAGTTAAACTTCAAATTAATCCTAATGCGAAGAAGAATAAGAAGAAGAGATATGCTAAACTGAAAGTAAGATGACATGTAAACTTGGTCATTTTAGTCATAAATATCTTGAGTTCAAGAGGGACAAAAAGAAATTCATTGTAATATTTTGGTTTAAGCATAATTGTCTACGATGTTGTACTCATGACTGTATGATGAGTCGAAATTATTGTGTAATTTGTGTGCTTTAATTGGTTGTTTTATAAAAACAATTCTATATTTTTGCTCGTAATTTCCCAACTTACTACTTTTGATATTTGTGGGCTATAATGTTATATTTATATTGAATTTCAGGTCTTTTTGAAATATTTTGATGAAGCTTAAGATCAGCCATCTGTAAATACCGAGACATGAGTTGTTGAACCAAGTGCAGCGAACAAAAGGACCAGAGGGTCCAGCCCGTGAAATAGGCTCGTGGCCTTATTTTGATAATTTTTGGAACAATCTCAAGCATGAATACATGCTGGCTTACTTAAATGATTAAGGCCCAATTTATGGGCCCCACAAATCCTACCCTAATACCTTATCCAAGCAGCAAGCACCCCCATATACACTTTTGATTCAATTAGTTCGCATACATATAATTCTTAATTAGGGAAGAAACACGTAAAGTTTGAGGATTGTTACCGCCTTGTTTAGCGGATAATTTTTAATCTAGTCTAAGGAGACGTGGAACTTTGAATGATTCGCCTTTTGATTAAGTGACTACGATATTATTTTTATCTCTATCTCAATTTCTTCGTTATTCGATTATATGCTTTGCATGTTTTGATTAACAGATTGATGGGATTAAATTTTTTATAGTCCTGTAACTTTGCATCGTTTTGAAATTGATCCCGTATGTTTAGACTTTTTGATTTTGGTCCTGTAAGTTTTTAGAATTTTTTAAATTGGTCCTTTCACCTGCAATAGCAGGTCACCAGTCAAATAACAATCATCTATGTAATTATTTTATTTTTTATTTTAATTTCGAAATACCACCTAAACTTTTTTAATCCTAATAATTTTATTTCGGGATTTTTTGCGTGTTTTTTTAGGCATGAATAGTGATTTTATGCGTATTTTGGTTTTTTTTTTTTTTTTTTTTTTGATCAGTTTAGACCCAATAAATTGACCTGATTTGCTTTGTCTTTTAATTTACAAATTATTTTTAAACCCGATCAAAAATTTAGCTAAGATTATTATGATTAAAAAATTCAAGCGACGCTTCGAAATTAAAGGGAATAACAAAATAATTACATATGTAGCGGTTACCTTCTTGGTAAACTGTTGTAGCAGGTGAAAATGACCAATTTCAAAATTTTAGAAATTTACAGGACCAATTTCAAAAAATTTAAAAACTTACAGAACCAAAATCAAAAAGTCAAAACGTACGGGACCAATTTAAAAATGAAGCAAAGTTACAGGACTACAAAAAATTTTATCCCTAGATTGATTAGGATTGACCGCCTTAATTTATTTGTTTATCAATTCTAGCTAATTCACATAACATAATCCATAATTGTTATATTTATGTGTTATTGTAGAAACTAGGGCAGATCACCATAGGGATAACTAAGTCTAGATTATATGGTTCGAACATTTCACTTCCATAGTTTAGTTTGATCTATTGTTTTGGTTCGTTAATGCGTTCTGTGAATTAAATTTTAAATGCATGATTTGGAGTTGTTCATTGAAATAGATTAATTAGATTAAAAATAAGAAACAATTCAAATTAGTTTGGTTGTACCACTAATTGCCAGATTTGAGATAGAGGTTAGGGATAACCAGAATCACTAATTAAATTGGAAGAATTGTTCAAGGGGAAGCTATTCGAGGGCTAGACTATTTTTGTTTATGGTTTTCTTTTTATTTACATGCTTTCTAATAGTTTTAGAATTTTTTTGATCGGGCAAAGTTAGTTGTTAGTAGTTAGTACACTAAGCACTCAAATACTCCACGAAATCGCCAATCCACCTTATAACTCCCATAACTCCAAATTTGTTCCCAGAGGGAATCGAACTTGGGTCTCCCACTCAAAAGAGGAGCCCAATAGCCACCTGGTTTCTGATAGTTTTAGAATAAACCAACCAATCCACCTTTCTTTTAATTGCTTTAATACACGAATTGTTCAGTTGAATTTCACTATTTCCCGTGGGATTGCATTCTATACATGAGCAGTTATGAAGTGCTTTCCAATTTTGAAAGAAACCTTTGTGGATGAGATTGATTGGTTAATGTTCTTACATTTTGATTTTATGTATTATATTATACTATTTGGAACATGTTATATTCAATACGTTGCATGAAATATTCCCTATATGTTTCATTTAGATATATGTCAGCTATGCTACTAAAAAGTTGCAAGCGAGCATAACACAGTGGCGTCGGTCATGAGAAGAGACCACCTTCCAGGAATTCATAAGTATTGAAAACAAAATATTGAGGTGATTCTGAATCTCTGCTCCATTGTCACGTTATTCATAGAGTACATAGTGGATACACAATATATTGATTTTTCTTATTTAAACACAAAAGCCAAATTCATCATGCTAAGAAAAAAGGAAGTCTTGCATCCACCATTGCATGGGATCTTATTATTTTTGTCCTAATGATCTCGCATATTCTACTTTCACAATATTTTTGGATACTTGGGGTCCTAATTTTTTTTTTCATTAAATAAATTCAAGACTCGATGATGTCAACGATTTTGTATGTTCAGGTGGAGGAGCAGCCTCTTGTGTTTTGGCCTCCTGAGAAAGTAAATGTGGAAATGTTTTAACAGAGTCTTTCGGGCGGTGGTTTTTGCACTTGAAGACATTGTTAGACGCTTCAGCATTGAACATAAAAAAAAAAAAATTCACACTCAGATTCGGAATCTGGTTTTGATGATGTAAATTGATTTGGACTTCGATCTGATATTATACATGTTGTTTTTTCACGTGTACAATATTTTGCTTGTAACATCATACTTTAAAGAATCAATAAAACATGAAATGTGTTGTCTTCTTCTTCCAAATGGTTTTGTCCCATGTACTTGAAAAAACTTGGGATTACAGAAGCCTAATCTGTCGATTGTTTCTTGTCCCTATCATACATTGCATATTAATTAGAATCCATTTTTCTTACACCATAAACAAGAAAACCGTCTTGTCATACCATTCCCTCAGAAAAAATGGATGCTATTATCTATTACCAGCTTGTGTTCAGCTCCTCTGTCTTTGTTGTTTCAATTGCTCTTGCATTATGAGTATTATTGTTGTTGATTTTGTAATTAGTATTGCATATGCTTATGCATGAGCAGGATAATCAATCGATTAACATTGCAGATGCCAACTTCACCAAAAAGTTCAATATTTTCATACTGCACCTTTCAATTTTGAGTGTTCTGTAAGTATTCAACATGTGACTTCTGTGTAATTATTGAGTTATTATTTACCTTAATTGCTTAATTTATGTAATATGACTATCTATTCAGTACTGTGTGTGTCTGTTTTGCTGGGGGATTCTAGCTTCCTTCTTTTCTTTTGACATTTGCTGTCAACTTTTAGCTGGTTAATACATAGTTATTATAGGCAATCGCAGAAATAAAGAGACACAGAAAAGTGTTGATAAATCTTTCCATTCATTATTTGTGCATTAGAGATTATGTACTGCTGCCTGGTTGATTGTTATTGTTGCTGTAATATACTTGGAAATAAATCTTGAAACTCTATATCCATGTCTATTTATTTGTACTTGAAATAGGTATGCTTGCATCTCTATCTTCACCTTCCTTCATGGGAACGTATTCACAGCATGACGTTACATTTTCACAATCTCGCTCAAGGTTTTTTTTTTTTGGTAAAAGGTAGAAGGAAATGTTATAGATAGGGATGGATGCTATAGCACCGCATTCAACGGCGTAATTCGATTCCCCATCGAGGCTTACTTTTTTCCCAGAAAATTCGTTTTTGTTTATTAAAATGGATATTAAAAGGCTTGCATTAAATTCACCAAACTATCTTCAAATTTGTACATAACCACTGAACTTATTTTTCTTGCACATAATTATACAAGCTATCAATTTTTTTTACATATGTTTTGTACCTTATAAACGGACTCAAGTCCCAACCAGGAACCGGACTAAGGCCCAATTCCACAGTGAGACAAACAAACGGGACAACTCATTCAATAAAGGAGTTCGCCCAATCACAAAGGTCGGTGTCAATCGAGCTTGTTGTGCATGTGACTTCTCAAAGGTGAACTCAATCCCCAAATGACGATGAAAGACAGGGCGACTTGACGGGTGATCTCGATTAGATCAAAACCTGCAATGGTCTTATCAAGAGATCAACTATAAAAGGAAGTTAAACCGCTGGATCGATATCTGGTAATGTTTCAAGGAACAAACAGAGTAAGAAATCACTGTTATCAGAAATATCTCAGAGCATTAAATGAAGATCATCCCATTCTATGAAGAATATATTTTGGCAGACGTGGTGTCACATTTACAGATGGTCTCTTTTTTGACAGGACATTTACAGATGGTCAAATAAGGAAAGATATGAACAAACACGTTACCACCTCTAGCTTAGGAAATTGGTTAGACCAGAAGATGGGATAGTACCGAGCACGCTCTCAGACCCCTGGACAAGCTCGACATCTGAACTACATTGAGTCTCCATCCAGCATTTAATGCTATAGTTGGCTTTCAACTCTCAACTAGAGTTAATATTAATGGAACCATGGTTTTAATCTTGTAATATAAATAGAGAGCATTTAAGACCACAAAAAAGATCCGAACTCATTAAAGACAAAATCATTGTCATTCTCTCTTGCATTTTTCTTCCTCCATAGTTAATTCTTAGGAACATATTTATTGTTCATCATTTGAACATTTATTGTTTGATTAGCTAAGTATTAATGTCACAATCAATATTCATTCTCTTGTTAAATTAGTTATCAACAACATATAAACCACCAACTGTCTTAGACAAATTTCTCCTGATTTTTTACATGTTCGTCGCATGTGATCTTTAAGAAGGTATTTAAGTTCTACTAAGCACAAACTATTTTCTCCCACTCATTCTGCAATTGATTCGTGAACTATTTATTCTTAATTCATGATTTTCTTTTGATTTATAAAGGACCCAAAATCTATTTTGTTTAATTCATAATATTTGATGGAACTCCTTTAGAAAATCATGTGTGATGCACATGTCAAAAATCACATGACGTAATATTTGTATTTAGTGGTCTGCGTGTCTGTGTGTAAAAAGTTGATAGTTTGCATGGTTTGATGCAACAAAACATAGTTCATTAGTCTAGATGATACTTCGGTGATGTTTAGTGGTTTTAGTGCAATTGGGCCAAAAAAATATATTTATAATGATCAACGTTAATGTATATTTAAATTTGTTCAATGCTAATTTTAGTTTCTTCCACGCATTCTTGTTGTATTGTTTCTTTAATTGTTCGTTATTCTTATCATGGTTTATGTGTTAAAAATATATGATATTAATCACCATCTAAGAAAAAAAAAATCCCTCTCTTTTATTATACTTTCAGTTATTTGCATTGAAAAAAAACACTAAAGAAAACGGGAACGAAATGTGGGCCACGTGGCTAAAAGAACACTTAAAACTTAAATGCAAGAACAGTAAACATCGAGAAGGCCATCCATAATAGTTGGAGGCCGACCCAATAATAAAGATTTGAAAATGATCCAGATGCCCTAACAAAACAATGAACAAAATAATTGGTTTTTATATGAATAAAGATAAATAATGTAATTAGTAATCTGTTTTAGTATAGCTTTATAAGCTATCTTCATCATATATTCACTGATAGCACCCTCTATTACTGATTGTTCCTCTCGTCGATCCACCACACTCATAGTACAATCAAAATCCGTTTCTCTAATTTGATTTTCGAGGCCTATGTTTTTTAAACAATTTGACAACAAAAAATTGTCTTCACAAGGACAACATGATGAAAAACAAAATCAAAGCTCTCAACTCAAGAGATAAATTAAACAAAAGACACTCAACTCGGGAGAAGAATTAGAGGCTCTCAAACTAAGGAGATAAATCAAGGGTGACACGATTTGGAAAGGCGGCAAAAAACAACAAGGTAATATAATTATCACAGGGATTGCGCAGATAACCCAGATCTAAAATTTATAAAAATTATAAAACATTATAAAAACTCGATCTACTCTTCAAGGGTCCCAAATCGCGCTAGCGCGATCTGATACCCCATTAATACCGATGGATGAACAGATATGATAGGAATAACACTTTTATGATATCTTAGGGGTGAAATAAATTCTTAATAAATGTATATAGGACATTTTACTATAAAATTGGTATAAAACTTTTTATCTTTTGGAAATGGGTAAAAATTATTTTTTTTATGAAATAAATATTAAAAGGCTTGCACTAAATTCACCAAACTATTTTTAAATTTACACATAACCACTAAACCTTTTTTGTTTTTGGCACATAATTATACAACCTGTCAATTTTCACATATAAACCACCAAACTAACTCTTAGAAATTTCTCTCGTTTTTTAGAATGTTCATCACACTTGATCTTTAAGGTATTTAAGTTAATTTAACATACATTGAGCTCATTCATGCTATAACTGAGAAAAATGTTTTTCTAGGACAATAACTTTAGGGGGGTTGTGTTTTAAGGACAATAATTTACTGATTTGGAAATGTAGGACAATATATTTTAAAATATGTAAAAAAAAAGGACAATATGTTTTAAAATCTGTAAAAATAGGACAATATGTTTTAAAATCTGAAAATGTAGGACAATTGAGCCCAAATAAGCCAAAATTGGGCAGAGAGATTTGGGCTCAATTGTCCTACATTTACATATTCTTAAAACATATTGTCCTATATTTACAAATTTTAAAACATATTGTCCAATATTTACAAGGTTCAAAATATAATGTCCTACATTTCCAAGCCTTTAAAATTATTGTCCTTAAAACACAACCCCCTAAATTACTGTCCTTAAAAAACATTATTCCCTGCTATAACTAATACTCCTTAATCATTCCTAAAAGATTAAAGATATAAAAGTCTATATTTTATATATTAATTATATATTATATAATTATGATATCATACTAGTTCAATCATTTTAATAATGGTCTTATTTTCTGGTCTAAATCCGACTCAAGGAGCTAAAACCGTTCAAATCAACGTCCGCTATCGCTATAATATGGAGTATAGTTTATATGTAGAGGTGCATCAATCATCAACTAATATTAAATTTGTGTTTGGATTAAAAAGACAACCTCACAACCCTTCAAATTTAAAATTTCTAGTAAAATTATGATGTAGTCTTCATTCATCAGACATGCGAAGAGATCAAAGTTCGTAATTCTACTGATTTCTACATTTCACTATATAGAAAATATTGTAAAATTTACTCTCGTATCAATATAATTTATAAATATTTTTTAAAAAAATTAAATTAGAGTTTAAATCTTTTATTATTATGTTTCAAATAGATAAAGTTTTATACATAACAAATCTTCCGTTTTTCTTGTTGAATTAATTGTAAATCTCTAATTTCCCGGTGATTATCAAACAAACCAACAGATTGATACTAAAGAGACTTAAATCCAAAAATCCAAAATGCACAAATTAAAGGGTTTTATTTCCGGCGGTTCCTGTTTCTCCCTCCCATCGATTCACTGGCGTTCCGTTTCTTCATTTCTCTCTTTCCTCAAAGATAGATATTTAATTTGTTGTAATTCTGATTGCAGTTTGTTTGTCGCTTTTTATGCTATTTGATCTTAGATTTGCCAACACACTGAATTTTTTCAATTTTTTGTAATTCGTTATCTGGGTTTATAATCTTGTGCAGAATTCATCTTCCGAAACGGACAGCGTTGTAGCTTTTCAGTGTGTAAATTTAGCAAACAATGAAGATGTCGAGATTTCAGCGGGTTCTGTAGACAGGTGTTTTTTTTTTAATTATTTCACAGTATTGGATTTAGAAGACTTTATGTTATGTAATTATAATTGGGTAAATTACATTTTTGGTCCCATAAGAATATTTTCAAAGCACTTTTGGTCCCATTGTTTCAAAGTGGTCCTTTTTTGTGCACTTTTGGTCCCAAACCTTTAATTGCACATCACAAAAACTGCTAAAATGTTCATCTAACAACTTCACCCCACAAAAGCCACCTATATATGTTTAAAGTTTTTTGTGCACCTTTGATTTTGGAAGATTTGGGTAAGATTTTTTTAAAGTTTGCTAGATATTGGAGGTGCAGCGATTCCTAAGGTTCAAGTTGGGGATGATGATTTTTGGTGTTTTTTGGTAGAATGTTAGTAATCCCGCTATTTTGGTGGGAAGACACGCACTTACATCGGTTAAAACTAATTACATCTGTTAAAAACTAAGGGAATATTAGTTTGGGACCAAAAGTGCTTAAATTTGGACTATTTTGATATGAGAATATTCTTATGGGACCAAAACTGCAATTTTCCCTATTATAATTGAAACTGTTTACTTGATTAGGTCCGAATTTTTGTTTTTCCAACACTGCTACAGTGATTTTGTTGAATAAACCATGAAATTGATGTTATTCTCATATACTTGATGGTTATTATGCTCAATTCACGACCTTATGTTCTCTAAAACAATACGTTGGATTGAGTACTTTGAAAAATATTATTTAGTCTGATTTGTTATACCAAAACTAGAATGTTTTTGTAGAAATTCTTGTAGATTTGTTTACTCCTTGAAGGAGCTAAAATACAATATAGATTGTGTCTTACGGTAAGTTCCCCCAAGAATTTTGTAAGCACTTATTGATAATTATCTTCATTGTGTGGCATAAGATTTTTAAGGTGTTCCCTGTTTTGCTATGTAGTGTGTCTCTCACACGCACCCAATTCACAACTGAATTTTGCCTCTATGTCTATTATTTGCATAATTTTTGGCTTCATTGTGTTCTTGCTTTTGGGTAGAAAGTGTTTCTAATACTGTTAATTAATTGGGTTTTCTGTACATTTATATGTTGGTAGAAGTATTTGTGACATTTATATGTATAAATTGAAGTTCCTATATTCTTCTACCCTTCCGAATCGCATCCCACAAATGCTCGAACAACAATAAAAAAAAAAGAATTTGCAAGTTTTTAGAATGGTTATTAAATATTAGTGGGTGAATGAAGTTTTCGGTCTCCTCTCTCTCACTGGTGCGGTTAAATTCAACCAACGTAGGAGTATGATTTTGTTAGTGTATATATATATATATATATGACTTCTCTTCATTTGTAAGAGTTTTTCACATTTCAGCATAATACAACTCCACATCTTTGCTTATAATCATAATTAAAATTAATTTGTGGAAATTCAGCAGCAGTTTCATTTTCTAATTTTTGTGAGTAATTGACTTGATATGGAAAAAGTAAAAACTAGTACATAAAAATACGCTTACGTACATTAATTATGTATTTGAACCCACATATGTACATTGATTATGTATTTGAACCCACATATCTCCGAATCGCATCCCAAATATGTTCCGACAACAATAAAAATAAGGATTTGAAACTAAATTCACAGCAAACACAAGGATAAGTCAAGCGTGGAATAATATCATCAAAACACACATAAGTAATTAATCACGCTATCACATAAGTAATTAATCACGCTATCTTAATATAACTGAGTCCAATAAATTGCACTCTAATCTATTAAAAATATACATAATTTACTACTTACCCATATAAACAATTTCAACTATTCTAAATTTTTTGTTACAAATTTTCTATTATATTATATATGTGCCTAGAGAATTATGCTATCTGAAGGGGAAAAAGAAAAAGCGACAACAAAAATGAAAGGAAAATATCTTCAGGAAGCAAAAAATAATGAACAAAATTAATAAAACAATAAGAAAAGGCCAAACATGGAGAGAATAAGTATGAAAAATAAGATACTCCCTCCATCCCAATCAGTGACGGACCCAGAAATTTTATTGAGGGGGGCCCAATTTATAACATAGTGTAGCTAAATGCACTTTAGAATTTTTATATATTTTCAAAAATTATTTGGACTAAACATCTTTATATTAACAGAGTCGAATACATTTATATGTATATTGAAAATGTGAATTATACATATTCTTTCTCTATTTTGTTACCCCTTTCTCACCTAAAAATCAACATTTTATTTATAGAGTGTTGATTTTTACAAGGATTAGTAATAGTGGTGTACATTGAACATGATGCACATAATACTTTGTTTAAAGGAGACAGACATTCGTATGAGATGGTTTTATACATGATATATGGTATAATCTATAACACAAATAATACTCATCCTTCCAAAATATTAGAGCGTTAATATACAATTTATGCTTCGCCTTACTATGAGACTGTCTCATACAGATGTATCTTAATTATAAGTGTATATATATATAAGAAATTCAAGTGGGGTCAGGGGGGCCCAGTGACCCCCCTGACCCCAACGTAGGTCCGTCTCTGATCCCAATCATAATGACATTTTTACTGTTCATAAGGATTTAGTGGAATAGTGATAAAGTGGTAGGGTAGGAAGAGTTGTTTATTAATATTTTATATGATAAAGTGATGAGTAATTGGGGGTAAGAAGTATTGTTTATTAATATTTTATGTGATAAAGTGATAAAGTAATAAAGTGTGTAAGTAACTTTACCATTATGATTGGGACGAAAATATGGGGTACCTTACCATTATGATTGGGACGGAGGGAATATAAAAATCCGGAATAAGATCACATATTCCATAATTGGTGTTTCATTTTGTATTCCATACTGTGGATGGATGCATTACTACACATTTAAGCTTGGAGAGCTCCACTTGGACAGCCCTTTTTTCGAACAGCTGTCCAAGTGGTCCCTTGGAGAGCGGTTCTATTTTTTTTTTTAAAAGACAGTGGTTAAAAACCGCAGTCCAAGAACAAAGCTTAGACAGCGGTTCATAACCGTTGTACAAGGTAAATTGGAGAGAGGTTATGAACCGCATTATCGGCTAAAGAGAAATCAAGAGGTGTCGTACACAGTCAGATGGAGAGAACGAGGGACTCCACTATTGGTGCGCGCAGAGTTGGTTATCCAATGCCTGAAGACTTAGATCACGACTGCGGCATACAGACTATGGTGAGCAGGATGGTGGAGTCCAATGCTTTCGATACCCTTACAATTCCGATGCGTGCTCACTTTTATCAGAATTCTTTTGATGAATTAATCGTTCAGGAGCATGTGCTTGAAGTCTTGAACGACGAGTGGTTGAGTGCGACCACCATAGTCGTTTACCTCAGGTATGTGTTTATTAATTATTAGTATTTACTTTCTATATAGTTTGATTTTCTTTTTAAATATTAATTAGCGTATATATGTTGGTTAAAGATATATTGGGTGAGGTATATCTCTCGAGAGATGCCAGAGCATGTGGAATGTATTCCTTCGTCTCCCCCCAAGTGTCTTGCTTAATGGGTGATAGGGCACAGGGCATGGACAGAATAGTCAACCATATGTTGAGTCATACTGGGAGAGAACATCTCATTTTTTGGCCAACAAATGTGGGGTGAGTACAATAAATATTTCGTTAAAATTTGTATTCATAATATGATATTTGCACATATGCTAAATTTGAAGTTAATTTTAATATTCTTAATATAATATAGGGACCATTGAGTGTTGGTCGCCATAAATATGAATACATTAAGTGTATTTTTTATGGACCCAGCTGTGAATGGGGTGGCTGCAAATTGCCCTGATCTCACGTCACACATGGAAGCGTAAGTTCATTTTTAATATTCTAATATAATGATTTGTTTTACTTTTAAAATTATGCATATTTAATTTATTTTTATTTTATAATTATAATAATAATAGTGTGATGACGATGCATCGGAGTCGCCTTCCGAATCAAGGCTCAAGATCTAATTTCAATAAAATGAGCTGGACTAATATTAAGGTAAATTTAATTTAGTAAGTTATCAAATTAATAGAAAATAATTATAATTGTAATACGTGCTTATAATTGCAAATCAACAGGTTTCGAGGCAATGAGATGGTTCCCATTGTGGACATTTTGTGTGTTGCTATATTGAAGATATAATCCTCGCTTCTCAAACGACGATTAATCCTAACAATGTAAGTCAATTTATCGATTTATTTAAATTATTATTGATTGAATAAAAATTCATATACTATATATTTAACTATATTGATTGATCGTTGCTTGCAGTTTGTCTATCAACGTTTGCTCAAAACTTACAACGACAAAAGAATGGAGAAATGGAAAAGAGATTAGACGGGGTACCTTTACAATCGATTTTTGTATATTTATAATTAAAGTGGTATAACTTTTGGTAACATGTAATTAACTTATATATTTGTGATGATATTTCATGTTTTTGGTGTATATTAGACGTATGTATATGTTTATTTATTTCATGATGTGTATGTTTATTTATTTGATGTTTTTGTATTAGACGTATATATATTATAGTGGTATAAGTTTTGGTTTTTGGTTTTGTATAAACAGGATTTTTAAAATATATATTAATTTTTAAAAAAAAAATTAAATTGGACGATAAACCGCTGTCTAATTAATATAATAAAAAAATTAAAAAAAATAGCTTGGACAGCGGTTTTCAGAAGACCGCTGTCCAAAGGCGTCACTTGCAATGCGGTTCAGAACAGCTGTCTAAGCCCTTGTATTTAGACAGTGGTTTTTAGACAGCTGTTATTTGGACAACCCTTATAACCGCTGTCCAATGTCATTTTTAACACTGTCCAAGCTCAAATGTGTATTAGTGATGACACGTGGAATAATAAAAAATATCCAACGGACCACCATACCCTGGGTCCATGTGTTAAAGATCCAGAAAAAATGAAACACCAATGGAATACGAAAAGTGAAAAAGTGGAATCGGACCATAAAAATTCCACGCCGTACTGCTAGCCTAAGCCAGAGTTACAAGAAGGTAGAATAGCACAAAATTAATTTGAATTATTAATTTGAAATTTATATCTTCAAATTTGAATAATAAATACAAACTTTTTTTAATTTTTGTTCTTCGATTCAATATTAAATCGTATGCGTGAGAAACATATTCGCTCGCACATTTTTTTTAATATATTATATGACTTTTTGTATCTATAATAGATTTTTGTAATATTTAAAATTTGACTGATTCAATAATTCATTATAATTATCACGTTATTGTTTTTATGCTTAATTTTTTCTCTATGAACTAAATTTTAAAATTATAAATATTTTTTACTAAAAATAATTAAATGTTGGGCAGATCTAGCCTGGTCCATTGACAAAATTTGTACTGTACTAATATAGTTAGAGGTTCGATGAAGGGTTGGGTTGGATTGACCCAACCTAACATAACAATGAATTAAAATTAGAATTCAAACTCACGTCCAAGTTTCTCGGTCAAATCCGTTAATTCCCTTTTCTTCCTATTTTTTTGTCAAATACTTGTTGCCATTTAAAATTGTTGTTGCAACTTTTATGCGTGGAACTAGTCCACTTCTTATCTGCCAAATCAGCCAACATGCACCTATATATACAGATATAAATTTCGTGAATTAATGTGTGAAAGTCACAATATTTTCCACGTTTTTATAAAACTGTTGGATTAGATATTTTGTTTGCTTCTGATTTATGCTTGAAGGCTTGTTGAATCCTGGGATTGTGAAAGTAAATCCTTAAGAACAGTGTTACTGCCCGTCTCAAGTGATTTTTGTTTTCTTCGGTATTTATATTTTTAGTGTTTTCTATCCTACGGATTTTCTAAATTTTTCCTACAAATCTACCCCACATGCGTGATGTTTGGACTATTCAATGCCCAAACATCAACATTCTTGGCAATTCAAAGCGAAATCATGGTTAAGAACATGGGAAACAAATGGGATTAAAATTTCATCTACAACTATCTATTTCGGCCTCAGAAACAGAAGCAGGGAGGGGGAGAAGAGATTTTGGGGGCAATCACATTACAATATTCTCAATACTCCCGCAAGGCATGCTGTTAGATACTTTCATTTCCCATGGAGTGGAAGATTGTTTTTCGAAAAATATGTTTTGCTCGATGACTAATTTTGCAATAGGATTTTATACAAAGTGCAATTGGCATCGGATGCTTCCTAAATAGTTTGCTGATAAAAGGTATCGATCAACGTACCCAAAAGCATGGTGGCCAAAGTTGGATTGGCAAAGATTTGAATTCAAGTCATCATAACTTGATAACTTTTATTGGAATTTAACAGCTTCTTGCATCTTCGGTAATTTTACCTTGGTATTGATTTACTGAAAATTCTCTTCTCGCTTAACAGATCGTTCATGTATAAATCTTGGAGAATGAGGAGAGAACCAATCTAGTTTCGGAATAGTCTTTTTGTTATGTGTATTTTTTATATTTTTGTTGACAAATCCGATTAGTTTTAGAATAATGAATGTGGAATTGTCAACGACACACAATGTAATAGAATAAATTTCATACTATAAACAAGTTTCACTTAAGACCTACTCATCATCTTTAGTTATCTAGGTATAAGTTTTTTTTTTTTTTTTTTATATTTATTGAAACAGCCGCATCAAAAACGGAAAAGAAGATAGTAAAAAAAATAGTGAAATAAAAGTAGTCAAAGTGAGACACCTGAATTGCATCCCACATATGCTCGAACAACAACATATATATATATATATTTTATTTTATATTTTTTTTTTTTTTTTTTTTCTCGGCGGGGCTCGAACAACAATATATTAAAAATAAAAAATTTGCAACTGGTTTAGCATCTTTTGACTCTTTACTTAAACTGACGTTTTAATTGATCAAGAAATGAGTTAAACTAGACCATTCGCTCCTTCATGAGTTGATAATTAGGTAATGTATCTCTTTAGGCAGTACTACCTCCGTCCCATAGTTGTTTACCCTTTTTAAAAAATGGTCTGCAACAACATCTCAAAATTACATCTCATATCATTATTTTTACCCAAAAAAAAAATATTTACTTTAGTAACAAAATAGAAAGAACTACATCTCTCTGCTTCTTTAGTCTTGTTTATTTCTTCTTTTTTTCCTTTTAAGTTATAAAATTTTTATGCTTAATATTTTAGATGACAATGGAAGTATTACTACTCATGCTTTCTACATTTTGGTGGTATGCGCTGCAGTGCGCTTGTGTCTAACAAAGGAGGTTTGTATTTATTAATATGTTTACATTCATCCAACTGGATTTTTTGATGAATTCCCAAGGGATTAACTTTCACCTTTTCAAATCAGAAACAAACAGACACAATGTCATCTCCTTTGACCACTAAATTTTTTATTTTTTTTATCTCTGTATTTATGTGTCTCTTTCATATTTGTGTCTATGTAATAATTTTTAAGTGCCTCTTTCATATTTGTGTATATGTAATAATTAATTTGGGCATGGATCCATGCTGCATGCATCAACTTTACTGCTCTTACTTTTGCCTTTTTGTCTCGCAGATTTCTTAATATATGATCTAAAATTGGGCTAAAGCTATCCTCAAATATCTAACTTTCTCACATATGTTGATACATTGGTTGAGAAATAAAGGGAAAACTGGTGAAAGAATGAGAGAAAACCCAAATTTTAACTGGCACGTGACTTGTGTGTGATTTAAAAAAAAAAAAGATAAAATTTTATGTTTTTCGGCAAAAATGAGACCAAAATTGGATAATCGAGATAGTTGTGGGACCAAAATTGAAAAGTTAAATTTTTTGGAACCAAAAACGAATTACAAGAAAGTTATGGGATCAAAAAAAAAAATTCTCGTAACCTATGGGATCTCGGATTTAGACCTGGTACTATAGGGAAAGAGTTTGACATATCTAGGATTAGTATTAGAAGACTTATAAAGTCCCGATCGAAACCCTAAAATGATGGGTTGATATCGGCCAGAAGAAATATAAGGATGCATGTAATAGTATAAAAACAACACTTAAACTCATTTATAAGGGTTGAATTTGTAGTTAATTGGAATACACATGGAAAACTCTTAAGTTCTTCTCACTAGACACTTGAATGCTAGCATTTATTTGTAGCTACTTACAACATACTTGTATGTTAGGATTTTTATAAGATTCGGCCCGACAAACCAATGGCGGAGTCAGGATAAAAAGAAATTAGGACGAGCTGCTGGAAGCCTGGTATAAATACAATAAAAAAATCTAATTTTTTTTATTAATTTAAAGGTTAAATATTTTAATTTTACAAATAGATAAATGAAATTGAATTTGTCTCAGAGGTAAAATGTCAATTTTACGAGGAAGAATACTTAAAATTCATGTGTATGTTTTACTTAATTTGATATAATTTTATGTTTACATTTATAGTAAATTAACTAATTGCATTTAACATGCAGAAAGATAGCGTTTGTTTATTTTGTAAAAAAATGAGAGTTATTGAAGCAAAACATGAACATATTATCTATGGAGGTCAATCGAGGGAGCATTTGAGACAAATGAGAAAAAAAGGAAAAATGTGTCTATTAATTTCAGCATATATTTTTATTCACTCGAAGCCCCAACATTTGACCAAGAATTGATGAAAGCAAGTAGTTGAGCTTTAATTTCTCATGGCCCATTATTCATTTTATTTTGTTGCCCACTTTAATTTAAATTTCGCTCATTAAACATAAAAGCAACTGAGGTCAGTGGTATAATAGACCGTAGCTCGACATGTGGAGAACATTATCAATATTTCAGTGGACCGTCGAATTCCTTAGGAAAGACCATCCAAATTAGAATAAATGCATATTTTAGATATATTATGTGTTGTAAGTATAGTTTAAACCATGATATCTCAAATGTGTTAGACATCTTCTTTTATTAACATCTTAAAGGACGGTTGCATCAAATTATTCATTGACAAAAACTTCTATAAATAAGATTTACAAAAGATTTATAGTAAACTGTGTAATACTCTGACATACGAGTGCTCTTGAGAAGAATTACGTTTATAAAATGTGGATTCAAACCAAAATCACCCCATAACTTTCCATAATTATTGAAATGGTCTCAAAATTATCAGTTTTTTTAATTTAATTTCACATGTATTCAATTTGATCCAATTTAGTTTCAAATCGCCGGAGATCGCTCAAAATTAGTGATGATTAAAATTAATTGCCGGAGATTCTTATGAAGAAGCGATTTAAATTAGTGATTGTGAGAAAATTGATTAATAGAAGTTAATGGTGTTTGTAAATAAATTCAACGAAAAGTTGACAATGTTTGCAAAAAAAGTTAATAATACTTAAATGAGAAAATAGGCAAAAATGCCTTTTTTATGGGAGTTATAAGGTGGATTGGTGAATTTGTGGAGTGTTTGGGTGATTGGTGTACTGACTACTAACAACTAACTAACTTTGTACGATCAAAATATATATATATATATATATATATATATATATATATATATATATATAGACTTGTTTGATTTTTCACAAAAATTATAAAATTATATTGGAAAAGTTAATTAGACAAATAAAATTTTTATTATACCCCTATTTAATGAATGTTATATTTTTCAGTATAATTAATATATGAATTTATATTAGTAAATAAATTAGAAAGACATGAAAACAAATTTATATAATCGTGGCATCCATAAAAAGAAAATAAGTCTATATGATTGGAAGAGTATATTAAAAATGCATCTGGGTTTCTTATTGTTAGGGATATTAAATAAACGAATTAATTTCACTCTCTCTACAAATTCAGACTTTTAGATGAAATGAAATTCTTTCATGATATCAATCACGCTCATGCCCTGGGTTCTGGGAGCATGAGCTATCAAAATAATAAACTCAATTGTCTTAGAAGAGAGAACAGAAGAAGATACTGCATCCCTCTCAATTGAATATACTGACTGAATTTCTTACACAAATTAAAAAAAGGCTTTTGAAAAGTAAATTAAATAAGTAAAAATTTTATTATTGGTCTATTTAATATTTGTTATAGTTTTCAACATAATTAATGTATAGAGTTATATATTAATAAACTAATTTGAAAAAATATAATATTTGAAAATAAGTTTATATATCTCACCTTACATTTATTTCTCAATCTTGCTTATCCTACGTGGGTCACTATAAATTCTCGTATTTAATTTTTTAATGTTCTCTTAATTTTAAGTTATTTATCAAATTTACTATCACTAAAACCACAATTTCTCTCCTAATTTTTCTAAATGGCTCCTATTTCAAATTATCTCTTATTAATCATTAATTTTAATTTAAATTCTTCCCTAATCACAATTTCTCTATTTTCCTTTTAATTTTTAATTTTAAACTTTTTCATGAACTTCTCATGAAAAATTTTTCATTGATGGTTCTCAACAAAATAAAAATAAAAAACGTTTATTTCCCTTCCTATTCAGAGATGAAGAATTGTGCTTTTCTCCAACTATGTGTATTTCTTAGCTTTCAGATTGGTAAAGTCTTTTTTGAGATTGCTTCAATCCATCGACTCATTTACGTATTGTTAATTAGCTCATTGCACAATATTTCTAATAATATAAATTAAACTCATCGTATGCACATATTTAAAATATAGAAATTACGTTGAATTGTAATAGTAAATAATTTCTTAAGTATTACGCCAAAATAATAAATTGTATGTAAAGTTTATATTACAAAAATTCATGGGGTTGCCTCAAAATAAGACTCAAATTAACAAACGTATCTTGACTTGAGATATAATATTATGGATATTCAAATTTGAGAAAACAAAATATAAAGGTTTGTTATGAAACGAGTTTTAATTTGATCCTTAATTTGAGACAACTCATTAAATTTTACATCTTCATATGTAATTTTCAATATTTATCTTTCATCCCGCATATTTGGGACTAAAATTGGACATTAATTATTTTTGGAATGAAAAATGAACAGTGCATAAGTTATGGGACCAAAAAACTTTTTTTTCCGGGTTTTGCACTAGTTTTGGATATTTATAAAAAAGAACAGAAACTGATACTTGTTGACAGAAATTAGTGGCTGAAAATACTAAAGAAGCGGTCAAGTAGAAATATTAAAGTAGTTTTTTGGAAATTCTCGCCTCCGTCTTTCTCTCGCTCTACATATATATATACGCTAATTAAGCCTCTCCTTTGTGCTCGAAATTCTCCTGTTTCCCTTTTTTTTCTCCCCTCTTTGCCTTTAAATTCTTCCAGAATTTCTCTCTCAAAGGTAGTGTTCCATAATACTTTCATACTTTCTTTGGAAAAACCAGTAGCAGTAAGTAATGCAAGGAAAAGAAAAAAATCATTACATGTATAAAGCTACATGTGAAGGTAATTGTAATGAAGCACATGATATTTTGGAGGATCACCGAAATCTGGCCACTAATTATATCAATGCAAGGCGGGACAGGGCTTTGCACGTCGCTATGGCAAATGAACATGAAGAGTTGGTGATGAATCTTATCCAAACATCATGCATGTTATCCATAAAAGGTTTAACATGGTTTGGTTGATACTCTGTTTGGTTTTCGTAAATTGATAAGTGGTATCTCCACAACAAAATATTGCCGTATTTATTGGCATGAATACAACTAGGAAACTATGTGTTAGGATTAAAGCAGCAATTATGGAGAAAATAATAGAAACAAGAGTTAAGGAACACAAATTTGGTTACCCAGTTCATCAAGAATGACTACATCTGGGGGCACTACCAAGCCAGGAGATCTACTATATTTTTTGGTGATGTACAAATACAATGACTCAAAAGTATTTAAATATGAGACTTGGGCAAAAACCCTAAAATCTGAAAAACAGGCCGTCGAATCCGCTCGACCTCGGGCCTAGGTCGAGCGGAAGTGCTCGATCTCTTCTGATGGTCGAGTACCTTCTGCGCACTGGAAAGGGGGGGCGTTCGATCGAGCAGATGTGCTCGACCACGAGCACTGGTCGAGCGCCTCCCGCGCTGTGCATCCCAGTTTCGATCAGGCTCCAACAATCCCAACAATCTCCCACCTGGAGACTGACTCCAACTATAACTTGTCTCCTCCGTTTCAACGGTCTCTCTCACTGGTAGTAGTGTCAGGCCTTCATCTCAGTTTCCAAGGCCAGTTGAAGTCATGCATAACTTCAACTTCTCTAAGGTCACAACCTTAGTCAACATGTCAGCAGGATTCTCACTTCCTCGGATCTTCATCAACTGTAAGATCTTGTTCTCAATGAGGTAACGTATGTAATGATACCTTAACTCAATATGTTTCGTCCTCGAGTGAAAGGCCGGATTATTTGCCAAGTGAATAGCACTCTGACTGTCACTATACAGAATACTATCCTTTTGCTCCTTCCCCAACTCACACGAGAGATTCTATAACCAAATCATCTCCTTGCTAGCCTCAGTAACTGCAACGTACTCTGCTTCTGCAGTGGACTGAGCTACGATCTTCTGCAACTTAGAAGCCCAAGAAATTGATGTACCACCAAAGGTAAACACACACCCAGTTGTACTCCTCCTTTTGTCAAGATCACTGGATGCCAAGTCTGCATCAACATATCCTGCCCATTCAACACTTTTGCCCTCAAAGCACAAAGCTTGTTCAGTAGTACCTCTCAAGTACTTAAGGATCCACTTCATTGCCTCCCAATGCTGCTTGCCCGGATTACCCATAAACCGGTTAACCACTCCCACTGCATATGCAATATCTGGTCTTGTAAACACCATAGCATACATCAAACTGCCAATTGCCGAAGCATACGGGGTGTTTTGCATGTAGGCTCGCTCCTCATCGCTGCTAGGTGAGTCCTTGTTGGATAGCTTGAACTGACTTCCCAACGGGACACGAACTGGCTTTGCATCTGCCATACTAAATCTCTTCAAGACCTTCTTTATATACTCAGCCTGTGAAAGATACAACTTTCCTGCCACCCTATCACGATCGATTCTCATACCTAAGATTTGCTTGGCCTCTCCAAGGTCCTTCATAGCAAACCTATCAGACAACTTCTTCTTCAACTTGCTCACTTCCCGAGCACTAGAGCCTGCTATCAATATGTCATCAACATATAATAACAAAATGATATAACCATCATCATACCTCTTGAAGTAACAGCAATGGTCAGCTTCACACCTATTGATCTCAATCTCGTGCATGAACCCATCAAACTTCTTGTACCACTGTAATGGAGCTTGTTTCAAACCATACAAGCTCTTCTTCAATTTGCAAACAAGCTCACTATTCCCCTTTGACAAGTATCCTTCCGGTTGCTTCATGTAGATGTCCTCATCTAAGTCACCATGAAGAAAGACTATTTTTACATCCATCTGCTCTAACACCAAGTTCTCTGCAGCCACCAAACTCAGAACTAACCGAATGGTAGTTAGTTTCACAACTGGAGTAAAAACATCAGTATAATCAATACCATGTTTCTGCTGAAACCCCTTCACAACCAGTCTTGCCTTGTAACGCTTAATTCCATCAGCTTCCTCTTTGATTCTGTAAACCCACTTATTATGCAGTGTCTTCTTGCCCTTAGGGAGCTCAACTAGTTCCCAGGTTCCGTTGGTCATCAACGAATTCATCTCATCATCCATTGCAAGTTTTCACTTGCTCACCTGCTCACTACGTGTAGCCTCTGCATAACATTCAGGCTCACCACCATCAGTCAACAATAAATAATGAAGAGAAGGTGAATACCTATCAGGAGATCTATGCTCTCTCATGGATCTCCGCAACGGAATTGTTGGTGGTGGTGTACTTGGTTCTCCCTCAATAATCACCTGATCATCTTGAGCCTCCTTGCTCCCACCTGAGTTCGAAATGTCTAACTCCACAATCTGAGTCTCAGAACCACCTTCTTTGGATATCCCCGACCTGTCTTTGTACAAAACCTGCTCATTAAATACGACATCTCGACTACGAATTATATTTTGATTTTCCTCATCCCAAAATTGATAGGCAAATTCATCACCGCCATATCCAACAAACGTACACTTGACAGACTTAGCATCCAATTTACTTCTACTAGCAGCATCAATGTGAACATATGAAACACACCCAAATATTCGAAGAAAAGACAAATTTACCTCCTTACCAGACCATGCCTCCTCTGGTATGCCACTTTCCAAGGGAGTTGAGGATCCTCTGTTTATCAAGTAGGCCGCAGTGTTAACTGCTTCTGCCCAAAACATCTTTGGCAGCCCACACTTCAATCTCATACTTCTAGCACGTTCACATAACGTCCTGTTCATACGTTCTGCCACACCGTTCTGCTGGGGGGTTCCTCTCACGGTTTTCTCCATTCGAACTCCATTCGCCTCACAGAATTCTTTAAACTCACGGAGCTCGTACTCTCCACCATTATCAGATCTCAAACACTTTACTTTGAGACCCGTCTCAGTTTCTACAAGGGTCTTCCATTTTCTGAAAGCGGTAAAGGCATCAGACTTATTTTTCATAAAATAAACCCATACCTTCCTCGTAGAGTCATCAATGAAAGTCATGTAATATGATGCTCCACCAAGAGATGTCACTAGTGTCGGACCCCACAAGTCGTTGTGGACGACCTCCAGCTTCTGCTTCTTCAAGGTTCTGCCTCCCTTCGAAAAACTCACCCTTTTCTGTTTTTCGAATACACAGTCCTCACATAACCCGATGTCAACTGTCTTGAGGTCTGGCAGTTTACCCTTCGAACACATAACTTTCATCCCTTTCTCGCTCATGTGGCCAAGACGATGTTGGGGTTATACTGGAAAGTATGCTTTTACTTTGTATAACCAAACTGAATTTCTATCTTATTTACTGAAATAAATTATTTATCACTGATGCTTTAAATATCATTGAATGTTACATATACTTACTGCATAACTGTTCAATGAATAGTATGTGTTACATTGTAGTTAATTTAGTGATACCAGATCACGGAAGATTAAATTAACAGTCCCTTGTGACTAAAAGTACACCGTTCACGACCTAGATGGAAATGAACAATCCATCGTGAAAGGTTGAAGTGTAAGGCTCAGACTGGCTTGTCTTGACCAAGAGATTACACTAGTGCATGACTGATGCACTGAATAGGACCTACAGGAGGATAAATTCTTCAGCACTGAACTAGGAAGAATTAAACCTCAGTGGTTCGTTATTTCTTAATCTTTGTCACTTAAATAGGATCGTGTGTGGTTAGTAATTATTACTTTGACTTATGACGGGTAGAGAATCAATGAGATTCAATACTTTATATCTTGGGCAATATTATTGTTCACATGCGATTGCTAAGATTTAATACGAAGAATCGTGTGCAAGTACGCTTGTTCGATTTGCCCCCTTGGGAGGTTCATAAGATTTATCATACCAAATCTTGCAAGTGGAATTAGTTTCCGGTATGGATAATAATTTTGAACCGTTCCTTGACCAAGGACAAAAAGATATTAATTAATGGAAAGCTATTTCAGTGGCTTGAATTATTAATGGGCTAGATAATCTTAAACACGGGAAATAATAACCGGGAGCCATATTAACAATAATATGGGTTAAGATGGATAGTGCAATATTAATTATGTAGTGGGATTAATTAATATTTATGGGCTTGAATAATATTGTGGCTCAATATTGGAAATTCAAGATCCATTGGAAGGTTCAATCTTAATTCTCCTAAAGGCCCCTCAAGTAGCCCAAACATAATGTCCAATAACTGAAAAGGTGTTGAAAATATAATAAATTATGGTTGCTTAATTTTCCAAAATTTTCCAAAATTATAAATAAAAGGGGAGAAAGATTTTCTTTGAATTTTGTTATGGAATGAAGATATGTATTCTTGGAATACAAGATTATCTCATTAAATTCAAGAAATCTCCCACTTGTTTATTTATATGGGGATTTTCGAAATTAAAGAAAAAAAGAAGGGAAAAGAAAGATTTTCTTGATTTTCTTGAAAAGATATTATGGAAGATATGTATTCTTGGAATACAAGTATATCTCATAAATTCAAGAAGATCCAAATCTTGGAATCTTTATCCTCATTTTTTTCGAAATTCCATAACAATAAGAGAGTGGGATTTTTTATGGAATATTTTAATTATGGAGAAAAGAATATATTGGATATATATTCAAGATTTCTTGGAGATCAAGAAAGAGATTTTCTCTCCCTTTTTCCTAAGAAAAAATCGGCCACTACCTCTTATAAATAGGGGATGATTTTTTCATCCCCAAGTGCAATTTCATGTGTTGGAAAAATTAGAAACCCACAAAGGTGGTGCAACATATAATTTATTTTTCCTTTTGTTAATTGTTCGCGAGCATCCTACCACCGGATTGACGAGCAAGGACTTGGGAATACTTGGAAAGGTCTTTTGGTGTGTTCGTGTCAACGAAGTCCGTCTTCTCAACGATTGTCACTCCAAAAGGTTAGTTCACGTAAACCCGTAGCAATTCCCGCATGCGTAGGATTTATGTGAACTGTTTATATGCATGATTTGTTGTTGAATTATTATAGGATTAATTCATGCTAGTAATAATTGTTAGAATTAAATTTGTATTTAAATATTCATCCCGAATAGATCCGGGCAATTAATTCCCCAACAGACGACAATGCCACAAATCTGCATTCCCCTTTTCACCTGCAAGAGCAATGCTGTCCCGGGTGTTGCCCTGTCATGTACAACGTTCCCTCCTTATTGCCTCGAGCCACTACCATTGCACCTTTGGATATCTTCCACATGTTGCATCCAAAGATCATATTGTATCCCTCGTCATCAAGCTACCCTATTGAGAGTAGATTCCTTTTCAATCCAGGAATATGTCTCACATCTTTCAACTGCAAAACAGTTCCATTTGGTGTCTTGATCTGAACATCCCCCTTCCCTTTGATTTCCAGAGGCTCATCATCAGCTAGATAAACCTTCCCAAAGTTTCCGGAAGTGTACTTCTCTATTACGTCAGCACTGCACCACGAATGAAACGATGCTCCAGAATCTAACACCTACGATTCTAATGGACTACTTACGCTCAAGATTAATGCATCTGAGCCCTCATCAGTGGCGGCGTTTGCTGAGTTGTCATCCTTCTTTGGTGCATTCCCTTATGCCTTCGCTGGTGCCTTGCACTCCCTTTTGTAATGACCAAGTTCATGACAATTGTAGCACTCGATTTGACTCTTGTCCTTCTTGGGCTTATCTTTACCCCTTGACTTTGATCTACCCCGATTTGGCTTCCCTTTAGATTCTGATCTGCCTATGTTTCCCGCACTCAAGGCTGATCCTGTGGCCACACACAATTCTTTCCTGCGAATCTCTTTGCTCATGATTAGATCTCTAACCTCATCAAATTTAAGTTTCACTTTACCTGCTGAAGCACTAACAGCCGTCACCGTCCCTCTCCAACTTTCTGGTAAAGAAGACAACAAAATTAGGGCTTGAACCTCATCATCAAAATCAATCTCAACCGAGCTCAATTGGGCTATCATCATATTGAATTCGTTGAGATGATTGGCTACCACAGTATCCTCTGCCATCCTCAGATTGAATAACCTCCGCATCAGATGAACCTTGTTCGCTGCAGATGGGTTTTCATACATCTCAGTCAAATCTCCAGCATCTCCTTCATGGTTTTTGCTTTCACCGTATGGAGGGCAACATTCCTGGATAGCGACAGACGAACCACACTCATCGCCTTCCTGTCCAACAACTTCCACTCGTCGTCCTTCATACCTTCTGGTTTTGAACTTAAAGGTTGATACAGATCTTTACCGTACAGGTAATCCTCGATCTACAATTTCCAGAATCCAAAATCCGTTCCATCAAACTTCTCAACAGGCGATTTTCCTTCAGCCATCATAATTGCTCCCACCAGATCCCTTGAACCCGATGCTCTAGATACCAGTTGTTAGGATTAAAGCAACAATTATGGAGAAAATAATAGAAACAAGAATTAAGGAACACAAATCTGGTTACCCAGTTCGTCAGGAATGACTACGTCTGGGGGCATTACCAAGCCAGGAGATCTACTATATTTTTTGGTGATGTACAAATACAATTAGTCAAAAGTATTTAAATATGAGAATTGGGCCAAAACCCTAAAATTCAAAAAATAGGCCATCGAATCCGCTCGACCTAGGGCCTAGGTCGAGCGGAAGTGCTCGATCTCTTCTGATGGTCGAGCGCCTTCTGCGCGCTGGAAAGGGGGGGCGCTCGATCGAGTAGATGTGCTCGACCACGAGCACTGGTCGAGCGCCTCCCGCGCTCTGCATCCCGGTTTCGATCAAGCTCCAACAATCCCAACACTATGTCCGGCCAGAAATCTATGACAAATGTAAAGATAGTATACCGAGAGTCTCTACGATACCGAGACCAAATTCCACACATTCCCCATTCACTTGATTGTGAGGGAACCAATCTAGTTTCATAATAGTCTTTCTGTCATGTGTGTTTTTTTTTTTTTCGTTGACAAATCCGATTAGAATTAGAATAATGAATGTGGGATTATCAACAACACACAATGCAACGGTATAAATTTCATACTATGAACAAATTTCACTTGAGACCTACTCATTTTTAGTTATCTATTTACTAGTTCTATTTTAAGGTAACTAATTTTTGTTTTTATATATTTATCGAATCAACCTCATCATAAACGGAAAAGAAGTGGTCGAACAACAATAAAAATAAAGAATTTGCAAGTTTTTAGAATGGTTATTAAATATTAGTGGGTGAATGAAATTTATCCCCCCCTTTAATTAGCATGATATCTTCTGACTCTATACTTAGAGCCAGGGGCGGCTGAGGCACACTGGGGCTAAGGGGGTCATTGGGCCCCCTGCCCACTTAATTTTTTTTATATATTTATAATTATTTATTTTTAACATATTGAGGTTTAAAGTTTTGATTAATTTTAAAGTGTGTCATCTATTTTCATGTAAATTTTCTTATTTTTCTTCAGGTGAGGAAGAGGGAGCGAAAGAGAGAAAAAATATGTATAATTCACATTTTAATATATATATTAAATGTATTTGACTCAGTTAATATAAATATATTTAATCCAAATAATTTTTAAAAATATACAAAAAAATCGAAAGTGCATTTAATTACAGTATATTATAAATTGGGCCCTCCTCGGTGATGTATTTGTTTATGCAGTAGCATTTATTAAATGTTCTTCATCATGCATTTATTAAATCTAACGTGGTAAACTTTCTTATTGTCTTCCATTGCCAATCTTATCTGCTCATTTTTTTGAAGACGTATGCTACAATATATCAACTATTCTACTTTATTATACTTTTGCTCTTGATATTATATTGAACAATTTCAACTATTCTAAATTTTTTGTTACTAATTTTCTATTATATTATGTATGTACCGAGAGAATTATGCTATCTGAAGAAATAAAAAAGCAAAAACAAAAATGAAAAGATAATATCTTCAGGAAATAAAAAATAATATAAAAAATTAACTTGTGTCTATTGTGGTTTGATTGAGGCAACTGTACTTTTGTGCTGCGGTTGTATCTGATGTATCCCTCTTAGGGACATTTCTTGTGTTTCTATGAGTGGGTGCAACTTTCTTTTGCCTTTCCTAATAAAAAAAAATATAAATAATTAATAAAAGCATTAAGAAAAGACCAAACAAGGAGAATAAGTTTGAAAAATTCCACGCCGTACTGCAAGCCTAAGCCAGAGAAAAAGAAGAAAAGAAAAGAAAAAAAAAAAAAAAAGAAACCGATAGTTGACAAAAATTATTGGCTGAAAAAATCATTTGCAATAGGATTTTACACATGTGCAATTGGCATCGGATGCTTCCTAAATAGTTTGATGATAAAAGGTATCGATCAACTTACCCAAAAGCATGGTGGCCAAAGTTGGTTTGATAAAGATTTTAATTCAAGTCATATTGATACCTTTTATTGGACTAATTTAACAGCTTTTTGCATCTTCGGTAATCTTACTTTGGTATTGATTTGCTGGAAAGTCTCTTCTCGCTTAATTCATGTATAAACCTTGGAGAATGGGGAGAGAACAAATCTAATTTCAGAATAATCTTTTTATTATGTGTATTTTTATTTTTTTTTGTTGACAAATCCGATTTATTTCATAAAAATACGTTGCATAAAAAAGATTATTGAATAAAAAAGAAGAGCATAAAGAATGTGATGCGAACGAGGGTTTTGAGTCAAGAATACGTTGCAAGATTATTCGCAAAATTACCCCCGAATTGTTACTTGCGAAATTGTCTCATATTTACCAAAGATAGTGTCCCGAATTTCGTAGGATTTGGCAAGATGCGAGATTGGATTTGTTCCAGAAATATTCCCAGATTCGCAAGATCGCAAGATTTGTCAAGATATCGCAGGAATTGCAAGATTGTCCTATAATTTTTATTTATTTATTTAATATTCAGTTTTTGTCCTTTAAATTCATAGTTATCGAGTCGGTTAAATAGATTTGCTAGATTTGGTCCTTTTTAGATTAGGAGTGATCCTTTTTTCTATAAATATGTAGCGAGCATTTTTTTCCTTTTGGATAATGAATAAAATTAACTTTTCTTTGGCAATTTTGTTAAAAATCAATCGATCTCTTGACAGCCTGCGCTGGGGAGATGATGTTATCGAGTTTTCTATTCGTTCTCCTGCTGGCCTGTTCCAGAGCGACGAATTTATCATATCCTAAATTGCAGTTCTCATCAGATTGCTCAAAACAATGGTACAGAAAGTAAAGGAAACTAAGATTCCACATCTGAAAGATAGAGAGACAAAGGAATAGAGCCTGCACTCTCAACAACCAACAGTTAGCATAATTATTCTTAGAGTAACACTCCTGTGAACCAGGTTCACTCTATGAACTCTAATTCAATATGACCCATTTTGAGGATGGGTTGGTCCAAATTTTTGCCCCACTCGCGCGCTGTTCTCGCCATCGTATTTCAGTTGTTATCGCGTCGTCACTGTTATTCTATAAAACTCTCACTGTTACGTTATAAAACTATCACTGTTATGCTATAAAACTCTCACTGTTACATTATAAAACTATCATTGTTATGCTATAGAATTCTCACTGTTATGCTATAAAACTATAACTGTCATTTTATAAAACTCTCACTGTTACGCTTTAAAACTCTCACTGTTATGCTATAAAACTCTCACTGTTATGCTATAAAAGTATCACTGTTAATATTCTAAAAAACTCTCACTGTTATAGTATAAAACTATCACTTTTATTCTATAAAACTTTCACTGCTATTCAGAAAAATTCTCACTGTTATTCAGAAAAACTCTCCTCCAAACCCCAAACAATAAAAACCCCAAATCGCAAGAAATTAATCCTTAGAACTAATGCTATTATAAATTAATTTTTCCTCGCGCCCCAGTTTCTCTCAAACACCAACGTTGCTGCCAGTTTCTCAACGCGCCACCACTATCATTCACCACTGTGCATTCTCACTGCAACTGGTATCACTAACCCTAATTTTCACTATTAATTTTTGCTTTAAAGAAATCGAGAATGGTGTTGATTTGTTCTGCATATATAATTTCGAAATATCGGAATCGGACATGAGGACTAATGCTATTGTTGCATTGTGATTAATCACGTCACAAAAACTCCAAACCCTGCTCGATTTCCGTCGGTCGAAGAGTTTTGTCGTGTCGCAAAATAGCTATCGCCGTGGCGAGTCGCAGAGTAATTTCTAACGCTGAGAGAGAGGAGAAGAAAATAGGTGCAAAAAGGAATGGGCTCAAATGGTGTATATGTGACCCATTTATAATATATGAGTCAGGTTTGACACGGGTTCATAGTATGAACCAGGTCTATACAAGTTTTTATCATATTTTTATGGGTCGTTCTCTACAATTTTGAATATTTATAATATCTATTAGATTTGCATCAAATATTCTTACTTACATTATATCGTTCAAACCCAACTATTTAAAATATGTTGTTTAAATATTATCAATTAGCTTTACTTGCTCTTGAAATTAGTTACTCAAAATTCTAGGGGAATTTTTTTTTAAGAACAGTAACTTTGGGGGTATGGTAAAACAAGAACTGTAACTTTTCGGACTGGCAAAACAAGGACCGTAGAAATTTTAGGCCAAATTAGAGTCATTCGGGCTAATTTGTCCTGAAATCACTATTGTTTAACGCTACGGTCCTAATTTTGCCAGCTCAAAAAGTTACAACCCTTGTTTTGCTACCCTCAAAGTTATGGTCCTTAAAAAAATATATTTAATATTCTATAAATTTGTCCAAATAAAATAGAGAAGGTTTTATGTGAAAATGGTTTACCGTACACCACTCATACTGTTGCTTGTGAAAACTAATACTATAGTTGTTATAGTATTAGTTTCTATAAGCAATAGTATGAGTGGTGCACGGTAAACCAGTTTCATATGAAACTTTGCCAATAAAATATATCTATAAAGTTTTAAAAATTCATAAAATTTATAAGTTTAAAACAATCAGTAAATTTTCTAATTTATTAATTAATGAAAGAATAACACATAAAATGTGAACATTGTAAAAAAATTTAAAATATAATTTTAAGATAAATCATACTTTTATGAAAATTATCTTAAAGGAACTTGAGAAATGATCTAAAATATTTAATTAATGTGAAAATTACCAAAAAAAAGTGAGGTTATTTAAATTTTGTAAATAATTTGAGAAAATTATTAATAATTACAAGAAATAAGTAAAACATTTATCTTAGATTCTATTATATAGAAAATCAAATAAAAAAACTCAGAAATTATTATATACTACCTCCGTCCCAGAAGACTTAGCACAGTTACTGTTCCGCTCGTGTTTTAGCGAGCGAGTTTTTTATTACTATTTGAAATGATAAAGTAATTTTAAGAAATGCGTATGATAGAGGAGGGGTAAGACTATCATACCCCACCTTAAAAGTCACTTTATTATTTCAAATACTAATAAACAACTCGCACACAAAAACACGAGCAAAAAGTAAGTGTGTTAAGTCTTCTGGGACGGAGGGAGTATATATATATATGTATATACACTAATACACATTTGGGCTTGGACAGCTGTGAAAAATGACCTTGGAGAGCGGTTATAACCGCTCTCCAAGTATCAGCTGTCCAAGCTTGGACAACTGATAAAAAACCGCTGTCCAAGAAAAGCACTTGGACAGCGGTTTCCAACCGCTTTGCAAGTTTCAGCTTGGACAGCGGTTATCAACCGCTGTCTAAGTTAATATTTTTTAATTTCGTTTATATGTTACATAGACAATGTTATTAACATTTGTCCAATATCTTTTTTTTTTTAATTATTAATTTACATTTTAAAAATCCTATAATAAAACTATAAACCAAAACTTATATATACGTCCAATACCATATAACATAAACCAAAAATCCTATAATAAAACCATAAACCACATATATATATACCAAAACATCGAAATATATAAACATACAATCATAAACATACGTCCAATACACCAAAAACATGAAATATATATCATCACAAATATATAATTTAATTACATGCTACCAATATTTCAAACAACATTCACTCAATATCGTATGAATATAAGAATCGATTGTAAAGGTACCCATTCAATCGTTTTTTCCATTTCTCCAGTCTTTTCTTAGAGTAAGACTTGAGCTCACGTTCATAGACAAACTGCAAACAACGAATCAATCAATATAGTATGAATTTTTATTCAATCAATAATAATTTAAATAAATCAATAAATTGACTTACATTGAGAGGAATGTTCGTTAGAGAAGCGCGGATTATATCTTCTATAAAGCAACACACAAAATGTCCACAATGGTCTTTATCTCGTTGCCTCGAAACCTGTTGATTAACAATATAATCACGTATTACAATTATGATTTCTTTCTATTAATTAGTTTGATAATTTACTAAATTAAATTTACCTTAATGTTAATCCAGTTCACTTTATTTAACTTGGATCTTGAACCCTGACTCTGAAGGCGACTCCGATACATCGTCATCACACTATTATTATAATTAAAAAATAAAAATAGATTAAATATGCATAATTTTAAAAGTAAAACAAATCATTGTATAGAATATTAAAAATGAACTTACGCTTCCATATATGAAACGAGATCAGGGCGATTTGAATAAACTCCATCATGAGCTGGGTCCATAAAATACACACTTAATGTATTCATGTGTATGGCGACCAGCACCCAATGGTTCCTATATTATATTGAGAATATTAAAATTAACTGCAAATTTAGCATATATATGTGCAAATATTATAAACATGAATACAAATTTTAACGAAATGTTTATCACTCACCCCACATTTGTTGGCCAAAAAATGAGATGATCGCTCCCAGTTAGATTCAGCATATGATTAACTAACCCATCCATGGTCTGTACCCTATCACCCATTATGCAAGACACTTGGGGGAGACGAAGGAGTACATTCCACTTGCTCGGTTATCTCTGGAGAGATATACCTCACCCAAATATCTTTAACCAACATATATACGCTAATTAATATTTAAAAAGAAAATTAAACTATACAGAAAGTGAATATTGAGAATTAGTAAACACATACCTGAGGTAAAGGGCTATGGTGGTTGCACTCAACCACTCGTCATTCAAGACTTCGCGCACATGTTCCTTACTGACGAATTCTTGGAAAGTATTCTGATGAAAGTGAGCAAGCATAGGAACTGTGACGATATCGAAAGCATTAGACGATACCATCCGGTGCACCCTAGACTGTAAATGATCATCGTGATCTAAGTCTCCAGTCATGGGATAACCAAGTCTGAGCGCAGTGGAGTCCCTCGTTCTCCCCCTCGATTTCTCTTTAGCCTCATGTGGTGTCGGCAGATTCTACAATTAATTTACAATATTATTTAAAACCACAAATAAGATAATGAACTTTAATAACAAATATTTTACCCTCATGGTGCTAGAGACCAAGTTGCTCGGCCATTCGATGAAGTGCCCGACCGCTGTTCCGACTGTGACGGCTTCATCGATTGGTTTTGGCACCGCTGAATCCTCTTCTCCGATTATGGGTAAATCGAGTGTGACCCTCACGAAACCAGGAGTGATGGGATGACCATGAATCATTCCATGGGAGCTGTGCAACGAGCCTGTGGCCACCAACCGATCGGGATCCTCCACATAAAGGTAGCAAAAGGTCGTTGGCTGTTCGAATAAGATATTTAGTTAGAAAATTTTAATACACTGGTCTTTAATTAAAACAAATGTGAGACATGCATATCTGATACCTGGGAGACGTTTTGAAGTGCCTCAATAAAGTCGTCCCTAGGGTTAGCTGAAAACATAGCATTAGCTACACTATGTTCACAGCTTGCTCCACTTGACGACATTCTGTGGCTCGATCTTCTCTTGGACCTCAAACGTTCCACATCTTTAGACAACTTGGCAACCTGTTCCGTTAGTATACCCACCATATTCATGGCTTGAAGACCAGGTGCCATTGCTAAAGATGTCTTCGTCACGCCATATCCGACACTCCGTAAGCGTCCGGGATGCTCCTGGCGACCCATAGCCCGTCCAAACAAATCATCAGGGCCGAACATGCGAATGTCATCGGGCGTCATGGTCTGAGATAGACGCTCCTGAATCACAAAAATAAAAGATTATTATTTAATTATTTGTTTATAAATAATAGTTTGTAATTGAAAGATAAATTAATGGATAGATTACCACTTCTTCGATGATGCGTTGTGCACTGGGATCATGAATATTCCCGTCTCGACCCTTTCTGGTAGTCTGAAATAAGTCGAAACGGGTAACAATAGGCTCACTCTCTCCAATTTTTCTTCTTTCTTCTTTCTACGATAGTGATGAACGTGTCCCTTTATTAGATATATTAAAAGTGAATATATAAAAAAAAATTAAAAGTTAGGATTTTGATCTCACCATATTTTCTCTTATTCGTGCATAACCTTTGTTCGATCCACGATATCGCGCCTCCATCGACTTGGCTTGATCGCGATTTTTATTACTTCGATTCTACAGTATAATAGAAATATGATAAACCTTGAAAAACTTAGGGCATTAGAAATTGAGGAAATGACATTGATCAATTTTACCTGGAAATCATCCTCCATAGCTCTGCTCACAAACTCCTCCCAGTATGGAGTCACCATAGGGCTATTCTGATACGCTGGAGGTGGACTAGCCGAGTAAAGACCAGTTTCCGGATCTCGTGTGTTACTTCTCAACCAAGTTCGGAAATTCTTGGCCATTACTCCAGCTTGCGACAATATTTGCTTCTTCTTTGTGAGGTCAAGACCTCTGGATGTAGTCTATACGCATATAACATAACAATTTAGTAAATTTAAGGGTCATACTACACTTTCAATAAATATATAATTAACATACCGTAAGCTCGTCCCATAATCTTTCCTTCAAAGGAGTCAATTTGGGGCTACGCCAGTCCTTGGCTGGCAGCACGATAGGGATCACGCTCCTGACTGCAGCTCCAATGTAGAAGGACAACGACTCACTCTCTTTTCCTATTGCCTGTCCAAACTCATTGAACGATAACTGCAATAACATAGTATTTAATTAGGTTCAACGATCAATCAATATATTTATCGATTTCAAACTGTTTAATTGTAATAAAATTACCTGAAGTGTTTTCCCCTTGCTACGAGCTCTCTTAATAGATGACATGGTGACTATACCCCGAGTGCACTTCTCCCCGGAGCTGCTAGAGGTGGTGGGAGCATCAGTGTCACACTCTCTCAAGTCATCAGAATGCTGTCGATCATATGCACCATGATCATATGCGCCATGATCTCCATCAGAATATCCATCATCATCTCCATCATCTCCGGGATATGGCAGACGAGACATGATCCTGTAAAGCAGAAAAAATAACATTTAATAAACAAAAAACAAACAATATTCAATAAACTATAGGAACAAGTGTCTGCCACTAAATGTGTAGTAGTGTGTTAAGTATTAACAACATTTCTATGTGGCATAGTCAGATTGGTCAGCCGGATGTTTCATCTCTTACAACCGATTAGTGGACCAAAATATCGAAACATTGAAAGTTATATGACTATTTTCAAATCGTGAAAATCAACAGGACAGAAATCGAAATCTGAGTACCTCACATGACAAAAAAACTATATTCCCTAAATTATATGTGGTACATATTCTTTTGATGGCCTCACTTCTTACTTAATCTGTTTGTGATATTTCAGGTTCAGTTTCTCAACAATGTAACTTTGCGATGCCTAATATGCCCCATAAATCCAGGGACTAATATCACTATATAGTGATTTCAATTACAGTTTCGGTTACTATTAGACCTCGTTTTCACTTTCCAAAATTCAATTCCAATGAGTTGGTGCCAATATTAGAGAAGAGATGTATATATGTCATGGGTGCATAATTGGCACCACAATTTTCACACTACAAATGAAGCAGTATAATCGCTTTCTAGCGAAGCCTCTTTGCACGCTTTTTTATGATTTTTTCCTAATGATCTAAGCACCTCTCTCTCGCATAAATTCTAACGCAAATTACAAGCAAAAGGTCAATAATAAGTAGTTACTACTCGGATGCGAACATAGTATACCGTAAAACCATCAATCAAGATTGATTGCTTTCTTCTATCTTTGCAAAAGTGTTACATTATCTTAATATGATTCACTGTTAGGGCAATCCCTCCGTAAACAAAAACATTAAGATAAGACTACCTTGCAGGGCATCTCTATAGTTAATTACATCAAAATAAACTTGCAAAGCTTATACTCAGTAACAGAGCTTATCACAGATATAAAAAATACATATATATATATGGAGGAGGAAGGTGGCGGGCACAGAGGGGAGGGAGGATGATTGGGGGGAGGGAGGGAGGGGGAGGGAGGGAGGGAGGAGGGCGCGCGACGATTTGGGGGAGAGGGAGAAGCTAGCTAGGTCAACGTTGACGATGACGATTTGGTTGGAGGAGGAAACCGACGACGACGCGCGATTTGGGTGAGAGGGATGAGCTAGGTCTTCGGTTTTTGCGGCGATTTGGGGGGAGAGGAATAATTGGAGAGAAGAAATGAAGGGATGAGCTAGGTCTTCGGTTATGGACATATACATTTGATATATATAAAAAAAAAAAAAAAAACAGCGGTTATTAACCGCTGTCCAAGTGTTTACTTAGACAGCGGTTATTAACCGCTGTGCAAGTGATCTTGGACAGCGGTTTGAAACCGCTGTCTTTTTTTTTTTTTTTTTTTTTTTTAATAAAACCGCTCTCCAAGCTATAACTTGGAGAGCTGTTTGAAAAAAGAGTTGTCCAAGTGCAGCTGTGCAAGCCTAAATGTGTAGTAGTGATTATATTTACGACTCAAACCAAAATGTGAAAATATAAAACAAAAAACCATTATAATATAATACTGTTTGATTAGCTTGATAAATATCAAAAGAGCATGGGACTTATTTAATAAACAAACTAAAATTAATAAAATCTGTGAAAAGTGATCTATTTCTTAAATAATGAATAAGGAAAAGTATTCGTAAAAAGACTTAATGTCATTTAATAATGTGGTCCTTCGTACAATAGTCTTTTTGCTAAAACAAATAAACTATTGCTTTATTTATTCACATTTATGTGTGTTATGTGAGAATTTTTTTTTAAAGACCATAACTTTGGGTAGTGGCAAAACAAGTACCGTAATTTTTTGGGCTGACAAATGATCAATAGCTTTAAAACGTAGCAATTTCAAGCCAAATTAGACCTAATAGCCCAACTTCGGCTCAAATTAAGGTTAATCGGGCTAATTTTGCCTGAAATCGCTACTTTTAAAAGTTACGGTCCTTATTTTGCTAGCCTGAAAAGTTACGGTCCTTATTTTGACACCCCCTTAAAGTTAGGGTCCTTAAATAAAATCAAATCCTAGAGAAAAAGAACGATGTTATTCGTATAGAAACATAAGGAATTAAAACCAGGTGAAAATTAGTGGATGAAATAAACTGCAATCTCGTATTTTGTTGTTAGCAGCAATGATAGCCTGGAAATAATATTTGCAGTTTCCGATATCCTTTCTTCACATCCATAAATGTGAAGTTTATCTCCTCTTTCTCTCACTGGTGAGGTTAAATGATTTTGTGAGTGTATATATATGACTTCTCTTCATTTATAAGAGTTTTTCACATGTCAGCATAATACAACTCCACATCTTTGCTTATAACCATAATTAAAATTAATTTGTGGAAATTCAGCAGCAGTTTCATTTGCTAATGTTTGTGAGTAATTGACTTGATATGGAAAAAGTAAAAACTAGTACATAAAATTGAGAATGTTTTTACAATAAGTTTTAGTTTTACAATGTCACTGTTTTTTTTTTCTTTGATCGGACAAAGTTAATTGTTAGTAGTTAGTACACTAAGCACCCAAACCCTCCAAAAATTCACCAAGCCACCTTATAACTCTCATACTCCAATTCGTTCCCAAAGGGAATCGAATCTGGGTCTCCCATTCAATTGAAGAGCCCACCTTTTAGTTTTACAATGTCACTGTTATACATAGATACATTTAAATTTTATGTTTTTCTATTAAGTAGCTCTTTTCTATTCACAGTTAGTTATACTTTTTTAATATCACTGTTATACATATAAATTATAATTGTTTAAAAAAATAAAATAATTTTTAAACAGTGATAATTTGTTTTGCATAATAATGATAAAATTCATGTATAGATTTGGTTCAAAGAAGTGAAACTCTTGTTAAAAAAATTAATAAATATTTCAAATATTTTATAATACATTTTATTAGCAGGCTAGTATTATTTTAGGGCGCGGCTACTCACACCCACAAAATTATTAAGTACACCCATTACTAAATTAACCCACCATATATTTTATTTATTTTTTCTTAGTACACCCTTAAAAATTTACAATTATAACGTTAATACAATATTTATACTTATGTACTAAATAAACACATCCACCAAATTAATTTACCACCCCACAACTCAATTGATAGAACCTCAACCCACCGATTACAAATACGGAGAACATTTAAGCCTCCATAAATGAGTCACAACCCCCCCACCCCCCAACTCAATTCACAGAACCCACCAATTACAACTACAAAGAATATCTTTCTTAAGCCTCCATAAATGAATCACAAAAACAGAACCCGGCTGAGCTAAAAAAAAAACAAAAAAAAAACAGAGCCCGGCTTACTTAATAACACTCACAGGTTCCAATACAATACTAATAAAGAAAGAAAGGATTGCGGATTATTAGACCACTCCATGACTCCACAATGAGTTTGACTTCTTCCAATCTCCTCACAAATAGCCAACTTTTAAAATTAAAATGATTCATACATACTTATAATATATATCTTTTCAAGTGCTCAGGAAATACGAACCAAATATAAGGATTCACGCTGCAGCAAAAATTGCCGCAATCAAAATGTATGAATACATCATCATCTCGTTTCATCTTCAAAATACGAAAACATGAAAACAAAGAACAAATAAATTAGATGGGTGGCTGCATGTGTGTACTGCACATTACGACGAGTTTTAATGATAGAAATTTAGATGTTTGTTATTGAGGTAGATGTCTGTTTCAATCTAATTCTGCCATGCCTAATATATTTCCAGACTGAAGAAAGAAAATTATACTTCTTCTGAAAAAACTTAGGATTTAGGGTTTTTTTCACAGAAATATAAGAAAGAAGAAATAGCGTGTTCTTTTTTCTTTTCCTTTTTGGGTGAGCTAGAGATGGCTTTTTAATTTGGGGATTAAGTGAAGTGGGTGGGTTTAGTAAACTTAGTATTTTTATTTTAATTAAAAGGATATAATAGTATTTTTTATTAAGATTATTTTTGTAAAAGAAAAAGTGGGTTTACTTAGCAATTTTGTGAATGTGGCTAGCTGCGCTCATTATCTTATTGAAATTTATCCTTTGTTATCAGATAATCTTTATTAATACAATAAATCTTCAAAAATTACTTCGTCAATTTAATATTTCCCTCTTGACCACTTATTTTTTTTCCGCCAATACTTTGTCAACAACTATGAGTGATGAAATTTGTCTTTAATTCCATCCTTTAATTATGGGGCTGATCAATTGTGGTCTCTACCACGAATCAAATATTAGCTTGCAATTGTGACTGTAAGTCAATTTGGTCATTCCAGTACTTTTTGGTTCTGCAAAAACATTTTTGAATAGATATTTTGTTAAATTGTTCTTGTCAGGAAAGAATTATTGATACTTAATTTGGTGTATTAAAATTAATTTCATGCGCGATTACGGGAATCGATTGATAGAGATCAAAATCTACCCCACCATATCAACCGACTCATGTTAGACATTTTATGGTTGACATGCGTGATGTTTGGACTATTCAATGCCCAAACATCAACATTATTTGCAATTCAAAATGAAATCATGGTTAAGAACGGTTGGATTCCTCTGTGCCAAAATAGGGTGTTCCACCCATATTCCATATCCTCTAAATTTGACACATGTCCTATATTTTAATTATTTAAAATTCTAAATTCTATACCCTAAATCATGAACCTTAAACCCTAAATTATGAATCATTCGGGCCGGGTGAACCATGAACCATTTGGGTTGGGTTAAGTACAGGTCGGGTAATAGAAAATTTTGAAAAAAAGAAAAATTAAAAAAAATATATATTATTTTTAGATTTTAAATAATTAAAATATGATACACGTGTCAAATGGAGAGGTTATAGAACAGGAGTGAAATACCCAACTTTGGAAAGATGAATCCGTGCGGGTTAAGAACGTGGGAAAAAACCGGATTGAAATTTCATCTACAACTATTTATTTTGTATCGTTATTAGGAATAATATCTCTTATGATTTTATTGGAGAAGATATATCCTCATTATTAGGAACTATATACAAATGAATTTTTGGAAAATTGCATCCTAGTACTACACCCTCTAATGCACGGATTCTTCAAAATTGGGCAGTATGCACTATCGGATTCGCCTGGGGTGGAATTCGTCTGGGATTCGCACCCGATACGCCACGTGGCGCATCCCAATATTTTATTATTTTTTTAAATTCGGATACGCGTATCCCGTTCCGAGGATACGTGTATCAGATACGTATAGGGGTTTTTTGTAAAATTTATTAAAATTTGGGGGTTTTTTTTTAAAATTTTAAAACTTATGACTTGTGTAGGTATGTGATATTTGATTTAATTGTTATTTTGTTGCTTATGGGATGAATTTCTTGATATTAGTACATGTGTTTTAAATACTCTTGGTATTATTAGAGGTATTATATATAATTGTTGTATTTTTTTTTATATTAATACAGGTGATATATATAATTAAATAAAAATAAATTGACGTATCCTCGACGTATCGTATCCTAAAATTTTGAAAATCTACGAATTCTCGCACCCGAATCGTATCGCATCTACATCCCGCACCCGCAACCATGCAACATAGACTATACCCCTACCTCAAATTATCTTCCAATACAATCAATATTCCCTATTTCAATTTAGTACAAAAAGAACAATTTATTGACCCATATACCCTGAATTACTTTTTAGCCTCTCTCTCCTCCCAAAAGAAGAAATCGGTCAAAAGATATCCCTCATTTCCCTCATTCCATACCACTCATTTCAAATAATCATTCTCTCTCTAAACTCTCATTCTCTCTCAAAAGATATCGGTGCTTCTCCGACGGGGTGGTCGAGGTTGGCGTCGGAGATCTGACGCTCTTGCAACAGTCGCCGCTGTCACGACAAGGATTTTGGCCCCAAGAGGTAGCCTCCTCCGTCATTTGAAGAAGATGAAGTTGTTGCCGATGAAATTCATCTCTGGGATCGGCGGATCTATGAAGCTCCCGCGATCTGGTGCAATTCTTTTTTTGTTGAGATTTAGAATTTCTCTTAATTTGGGATTTATTTTTGTGTACCTGAAAGATATTGTAGAGAGAAACCCAGTTGTGGGCGACGACGTTGTTTCGAGTTGACGAACGATGCGAATTCGATGAAATCGGCAAATTAGGAAAGCTGATAATGGGAAAACTGATTTAGACTAGTTTATTGATTTTGGTGTTGATAGATTGAAGACGATTTTTTTGGGTTTCATTTTATGTGATTTGTTTAATTTTTTTTATTTCTGGGAGAATCAAATTTGGTGTTTAAAAATGGTGATATTTACTGTGTTGCACGCTGGTCCTCTTTGTGCTTTGCTATCCACATTTACTATCACAGCTGTAACATAATTAGCTAATTAGCTTGATTTATGGAGTAATATTTAGGGTATTTAATGCTTGAAAACGTAATAAGTTATTCAATGAATTTGACATCCCATTCACTCTTTTACTTGATATTCGGGGTGAAAATAACATCACTACATTTTAAAGGTTTGTGGTTAAATAAGTTATTCCATGAATTTTGCTTTTTGTTGATTTCTGGGGAATTAAAATTTGATAACATGATTGATTTGAGAAGAATAGGTTGCGTTCCATTTTTGTTGTAAATAAGGTATTAGTCGTTCCATTAAAAGGTAATAATTGTTTCATTAAAATGTATTAGTTGTTATATTATAAGTGTTAAGTATTTTATTAGTGCAAATTATTCACAAACTAGTGCAAATTATACATGCATTAGTTCAAAACAGTGACACACCAGTGCAACTGATTTACAAATCGGTGCAAATATTGACAAATAAGAGCAAATTAGTCGTCATATTATTAAATTTAAAAGTAGAGTAATTATTAAATTTAAATTTCACATTCAAAGAGGTGCAGAGATTTTTTGTTTTTAAAGGTAAGATATAAGAAGAGGGAAAAAAAATTAAAAAATGAATCAAAAGTTAGACGTAGAGATGTGTACTATAGACAACAAAATTGGAACTCATGTTTTAGTTTAAAATTCACGTGATTAAATTTAATGAGATGTAGAAAATTTATTTAAAAAAAGTAAGATAAAAGAAGGGGGAAAAAAATTAAAAAATAGTAAAAAATCAGACACAAAGATTTGCACTTACGATTACAAATTTATACTAAAGGGTAATTGGGCGAAAACTTTTAATTTCCGTGTACTATTCATTATGATAGCTTTTCTGCAGAGCATGGTCAAATCACTGCAGGAAAAAGACGAAATGAGGGCATTTAGGGTGATAGAGGGGCATTTTTGTCCAAATTGTAGTGAATTGAAACTCAAAATGTTTTTTGTACAATGCAATAATGTTGAGTCAATTGTATTAGAATGCAACTACAGAACTAATTTTTTACCTCTCTACAAGCTTGAACTTTTAGATAAAATGAAATTTTTTATATGGTATCAGAACCTTCAGGCTCACGCCCTCGTCCTAGGTTCAAATCCCACTGACAGCAAAAACTCTACCCACATTTTATTATACACTTGTTGAACCTCCTCTTCCTCCCAATAATAAAGTTGACAGCCCAAATAATAACCCAGCCCACAAGTAAGGGAGAATATTAAGGAAGTATATATACAATCTCTCTACAAATTTGAGCTTTTAGATGAGACAGAATTCTTTACACTCATCTTACTCACATTAGAAGGGAAAAGGCTAGCTGGCGCCAGGCAAGACAGAAAAGGAAATCTACGAAATCTTCATCTGCTTGAGCAAACAACTTCTTTTGGTGGATTTTTGAAACATTGCTTTCAAAATCATCTACTTTCATAATAGTCTTTCTGTTACTCCCTCCGTTCCAATCATAATGGCAAATTATCTCATATTTTCGTCTCATTCATAATGGTAAAGTTTCTTACACACTTTATTACTTTATCACTTTATCACATAAAATATTAATAAACAATACTTTTTACCTCCAATTACTCATCATTTTATCACTTTATCATATAAAATACTAATAAACAACTCTTCCTACCCCACCACTTTATCACTTTATCATTATTCCACTAAATCCTTATGAACAGTAAAAATGTCATTATGATTGGGACGGAGGGAGTATTTGTTTTATATTTACTTTTTTTTTTGACAAATCCAATTAGAATTTGAATAATGAATGTGGGATTATCAACGATACACAATGTAATGATATCAGTTGATAAATATACATTATGTAGTGGTATTAGTTTTTAAGTGTAGTGGTATAAATTTGATACTATGAACAAGTTTTACTGGAGACCTGCTCATCCTTAGTTATCTATTTACTAGTTCTATTTTAAGGTAACTATAAGTTTTTTTTTTATATTTATCGTCAAAATTTTAATGGTGATTGGTGTGCTTGAACTCAATTTTCCTAAAACATTAGAAATTAAGAACAGAAAAATTTCTCCTAATTGTGAAAAAAATGATTTTTTAGCGTCTATGTACCCTACGAGTTAGGGAAACCCCAAATTTAACCGGCATGTGGTTTGCGCGTGTACGTGTTAGGGAAACCCCAATTTTAATCGGCATGTGGCTTGCGCGTGATAAAAAAAAAGACAAAATTTTATGTTTTCTGGCGAATATGGGATCAAAATTGGACAATCGAGATAGTTATGGAACCAAAATTGGATAATTAAATTTTTTAGAATGAGAATCGAATTATAGAAAAGTTTTTAGATCAAAAACCTTCTTTTATCTAGAATATCTTACTTTTGATTTAACGTGCGAAGGGAAAAAAATAAACAAAATAAACTATGCACAACTCTTATATGGCTTAAGACCACAATTGACACATGAGTTTCAAGATGTATGTGTCTTCATATATAAGATAATTTCGTCTCATCTAAAAGGTAAAGCTTGTAGAGAGGGTCGGAAATAATTTTTTCATTTAATTTCTCTCAATATTCTCCCTCATTCGTGGGCCGAATCACTGTCTCTGCTCTTTGGAGAAGAGGCCCAACAGAGTGGACAATTTAAATGGGTGGAGTGCTTCCACAGGAATCGAACCCAAGGATTAGGGCGAGCATAAGCTCTGATACCATGAGAAAATTATGTCTCATCTAAAAGCTCGAGCTTGTAGAGAGGGTCGAGAATAATCTATTTATTTAATTTCCCTCAATGGTATCAGAGCTCAGGTTGTGAGTTCGATTCCCGTGAAAGCACTCCACCCATTTAAATTGTCTACTCTGTTGGGCCTCCTCTCCAAATAGCAGAGGCAATGATTCGGCCCACGAGTGAGAGGGAGTGTTAGGAAAATTAAATAAATAGATTATTCCCGACCCTCTCTACAAACTCAAGTTTTTAGATGAGACGGAATTCTCTCAATATTTAATATTCTTTAAATTAATTTTTAATACGTATATATAAATATAAATGGTTAAATATTTAGTACTCATATGCATGTTACGTCTAAATAATGAATTATTATATGAAACATGAAAATTAGAAGAAGAAAAAAAAATCAATCCGAAAGTTTTGTCCAAAAATTGTTTATAACGTTTTTTTGAAAAAGAGGCAATTCAGACCATTATCTCCCCAATGAGTAATGAAAGCATATTCTAGTTGCATAACTATAAAAAGCATGCATACAGTCTAACAAAAAAAAAAAGAAATATCATTGCTATTGTTTCTGCAAATAAACATAAATAATATTCAATAAAATATTTCCAGAGCAGTCTTCTCACAATTATTTACGCAAGCGTCCACACTCTTTGTATCTGCAAAATCAGAATATTTCTTTCAACACAACAATCATAAAAATAATATGAATCATTTATAAAATACAAAAATATAAAATTATAAAATTATGTAAATATATATATATATATAAATAAACAAATGGAGAGAGAAATAGAGAGTACCGTTGCCAAATACGACACAATTTTTAACTGCACAGCCAAGATTGTGATAGTAAAATTGTTGGGGTCCATTTTTGACACTATTATAACAGGTGATCAAACATTCGACGGCACAAAGTATTTTGGTTTCAGATAATAAACAAGGCAATACACATTTTCCGTAACATAAAGGGAAACGTAAAGAGATATGAGGGATATGCGGCAGCGGGATATGCGGGGTACTTGTGGAAGGGGCATCGGCTTCGGATGCATTAATCCCTGTAATTGTAAACATTAAGAGAATCAAATGTAATATTATCAACATTGTTGGCCCATTATTCTGCTTCATCGCCATTTCTCAAATCACTTTTTTTCTCACTTGTTATCTTATTATTATTACTTTAATTTGTATTGTACGAGCCGCGCTTTGAGAATAGCACTAGAAATACTAGCTTTTATAGTTCATGTAAATGAAACTCTAGGTAAAAGAATTAAGTCTGAATTTTCCATATTCATGTGTAAATATCTCAATGAATTAATGAAATTTAATAATCTTGAAAAGCACAGACAATTAAATCGGCCATGCTTCTCCAAATATGTTGTGTCGCGAATCTGGTTCTCATTATTTAAAATTGCATTCCTTTATTATTATTTTTTTAATTAAAATGCAACAGAGTGATATTAATTACGATATATATAGAATATGTTTATGCCCAAAATATTTGGCATATTTTCTTTATGAATAAAAAATCCAATAACGTGAATTCTAAAAAACATTGGTTTTATTTTTTACCATTGCAACTATTGTAGAACGTTTTGTAGGACGGAGGAAAGGTACAGAGGAGCATTGGGTCCTCCCAAGATTTTGAAATTTTTTAGAAGTTTTTTAATCACATATATATATGTTTGAACAAAAATGAGTTGCTCGACTCCGAGAAAATGTTATGGTGAGAGGCAGAGTCCGAAGAAACAATTAAGGTAATAGCCTTACCAGTGGGGGTGTGCAAAAGACGATTTAGTAGACCGAACCGATCGACCGTAATAAGAAAAACCAAAATTTTGAACCAAATCAAAACCGAACCATATTTGTAAAATCCGAACGGTCCGAATCGAAATATTATGGTTTGGGTTGGTCCAAAAACCAAAATTTTCATTTTTATATAAAAAAAATTCAAAAGCGCATAAAAGCAATTTTTTCATGAATACGATAAAAGAACACATAAAAATGATCTAAGCATCAATTCATTAGTTCCCAAAAGCTGAAAACAGTTCAAAAAGATTAAGTATTAGTAGATTCCAAATCCAAATAATCTCAAGTAATGATAAATAATACATATTGTATTACATTAATGTAAATCCTTCATTGTTTATAAATGAATTCATGATTTGAGCTAAAACCAGCAGAAGCTAAGCCTTCTCATAGCATTTGAGGAGAATTCAAAATTAGGCAAATTAATATAGCAGAAAACACAGAAAAAAAAATTAAAAGCAACCAAAGAAAGAAGCGCTTGAACATGTGGGAGATCTCAACAGAAAAGTTAATTCACTTACAACCACAAATAAAACACTGAAAAATAAGACAAGAGAGAATCGGCGCCTCACTAAGAAGAGAAAGGAAATGAGAATGTGAGTCTTGAGTCGTGACTACTGATAAGTGAAGAGTCATGAGTGTGAACCTGGGGCATGGGCTGAAGGAAATAACCAAATATAAATTGATTTAGTTAATTAAATAAAGTTTTAGGAAATTAAAATTTTAAGATATAAATACATATATAATTCATATTATAATTATAATTATTTCGGTTGGGTTCGGTTTGATCAGTTTTTTATCAGATCGAACCGAAAAAAAAGGTTTTTGTATTAAAACCGAAAATTGAACTGTATACCAAAAAGTGAACCAAATTTTGAATTACACTTGGGTTCGGTCCAGTTTGGTTTGATTTTACGGTCCAAAACATATTTTGCACTCCCGTACTTACCGGCTCTTTGCCGACACCGTCACTGAAGCCCTAACACCACTACCTTCGCCCTACATCTTCACAATAACGGAAAAGAAGAAACAAGAAGAGAGAAAGAAAAAAATTATTACCTTTGAAGGCCAACGTAAATTGCAGAGAGCAGTTCTACGACAGAGTAATCGGAACCGACTGGTCCAACAGAGACGAAATTCGGCAGAGTAATCGGAACCGCGGTGAGCCAAATACTTTGAATGCCAAAAATGGAAGAAATCACAAACGCAAAAATTATGAGAAAAAGCGAAAATGGGAGAAGAGGTTTTATGCCCGTACTTATAGATGAAGAAAGAGGGGCTAGTCCACAGGCGGTGCCTGTTAGGTTTTGGAGACTGAAGGCAGCGAGGGGGAGGCGCTCGACCAAGCCCTTTGGTCGAGCAGTTGTGCTCGGTCGAGCACCCCCTGAGTCCAGGAAGCATAGGCCGCTCGACCTCATTTGGTCGAGCACATCTGCTCGACCACGGCCCGAGGTCGAGCGATCCCGAAGGCCTGCGCAGATTTTAGGGTTTTTTTGCCCATGTCTCACTTTAAATACCTTTTGACTCATTGTATTTGTATATCACCAAAAAAATTGTAGATCTCCTGGCTTGGTAGTGCCCCCAGACGTAGTCATTCCTGACGAACTGGGTAACCAAATTCGTGTTCCTTAATTCTTGTTTCTATTATTTTCTCCATAATTGCTGCTTTAATCCTAACAACTGGTATCTAGAGCATCGGGTTCAAGGGATCTGGTGGGAGCAATTATGATGGCTGAAGGGAAATCGCGTGTTGAGAAGTTTGATGGAATGGATTGGATTCTGGAAATTGCAGATCGAGGATTACTTGTACGGTAAAGATCTATATCAACCTTTAAGTTCAAAACTAGAAGGTATGAAGGACGACGAGTGGAAGTTGCTGGACAGGAAGGCGATGAGTGTGGTTCGTCTGTCGCTATCCAGGAACGTCGCCCTCCATACGGTGAAAGTAAAAGAAGGAGATGCTGGAGATTTTGACTGAGATGTATGAAAAACCGTCTGCAGCAAACAAGGTTCATCTGATGCGGAGGTTATTCAAACCGAGGATGGTAGAGGATACTGTGGTAGCCAATCATCTCAACGAGTTCAATATGATGATAGCCCAATTGAGCTCGGTTGAGATTGATTTTGATGATGAGGTTCAAGCCCTAATTTTATTGTCTTCTTTACTAGAAAGTTGGAGTGGGATGGTAACGGGTGTTAGTGCTTCAGCGGGTAAAGTGAAACTTAAATTTGATGAGGTTAGAGATTTAATCATGAGTGAAGAGATTTGAAGGAAATAATTGGTTGTGGCCACAGGATCAGCCTTGAGTGCGGGAAACAGAGGCAAATCAGAATCCAAAGGGAAGCCAAATCGGGGTAGATCAAAATCAAAGAGCAAAGATAAGCCCAAGAAGGACAAGAGTCAAGTTGAGTGCTACAATTGTCATGAACTTGGTCATTACAAAAGGGAGTGCAAGGCACCAACAAAGGCACAAGGGAATGCACCAAAGAAGGATGACAACTCAGCAAACGCCGCCACTGATGAGGGCTCAGATGCATTAATCTTGAGCGTAAGCAGTCAATTAGAATCGTGGGTGTTTGATTCTGGAGCATCGTTTCATTCGTGCAGCAGTGCTGACGTGATGGAGAAGTACACTTCTGGGAACTTTGGGAAGGTTTATCTAGCTGATGATGAGCCTCTGGAAATCAAAGGGAAGGGGGATGTTCAGATCAAGACACCAAATGGAACTGTCTTGCAGTTGAAAGATGTGAGACATATTCCTGAGTTGAAGAGGAATTTACTCTCAGTAGGGTAGCTTGATGACGAGGGATATAATGTGATCTTCGGATGCAACATGTGGAAGATATCTAAAGGTGCCATGGTAGTGGCTCGAGGCAATAAGGAGGGAACATTGTACATGACAGGCAACACCCGGGATAGCATTGCTCTTGCAGGTGAAAAGGGGAATGCAGATTTGTAGCATTGTCGACTTGGCCACATGAGTGAGAAAGGGATGAAAGTTATGTGTTCGAAGGGTAAAATGCCAGACCTCAAGACAGTTGACATCGGGTTATGTGAAGACTGTGTATTCGGAAAATAGAAAAGGGTGAGTTTTTTGAAGGGAGGCAGAACCTTGAAGAAGCAGAAGCTGGAGTTAGTCCACAACGACTTGTGGGGTCCAGCACCAGTGACATCTCTTGGTGGAGTGTCATATTACATGACTTTCATTGACGACTCTACGAGGAAGGTATGGGTTTATTTTCTGAAAAATAAGTCTGATGCCTTTAATGCTTTTAGGAAGTGGAAGGCCCTTGTAGAAACTGAGACATGTCTCAAAGTGAAGTGTTTGAGATCTGATAATGGTGGAGAGTACGAGCTCCGTGAGTTCAAAGAATTCTGTGAGGTGAATGGAATTCGAATGGAGAAAACCGTGAGAGGAACCCTCCCAGCAGAACGGTGTGGCAGAGCGTATGAACATAACGTTATGTGAACGTGCTAGAAGTATGAGATTGAAGTGTGGGCTGCCAACAATGTTTTGGGCAGAAGCAGTTAACACCGCGGCCTACTTGATAAACAGAGGACCCTTAACTCCCTAGGAATATGGCATACCAGAGGAGGCCTGGTCTGGTAAGAAGGTAAATTTGTTTTTTCTTCGAATATTTGGGTGTGTCTCATATGTTCACATTGATGCTGCTAGTAGAAGTAAATTGGATGCTAAGTCTATTAAGTGTACGTATGTTGGATATGACAGTGATGAATTTGGCTATCGATTTTGGGATGAGGAAAATCGAAAGATAATTCGTAGTCGAGATGTCGTATTTAATGAGCAGGTGTTGTACAAAGACAGGTCGGGATATTCAAAGAAGGTGGTTCTTAGACTCAGGTTGTGGAGTTAGACATTTCAAACTCGGGTGGGAGCAAGGAGGTTCTAGATGATCAGGTGATTGTTGAGGAAGAACCAAGTACACCACCACCAGCAATTTCGCTGCGGAGATCCATGAGAGAGCATAGATCTCCTGATAGGTATTCACCAACAGAACCTGGGAACTAGTTGAGCTCCCTAAGGGTAAGAAGGCACTGCATAATAAGTGAGTTTACAGAATCAAAGAGGAGGCTGATGGAAGCAAGCGTTACAAGGCAAGACTGGTTGTGAAGGGGTTTCAGCAGAAACATGGTATTGATTATACTGATGATTTTACTCCAGTTGTGAAGCTAACTACCATTCGGTTAGTTCTGAGTTTGGTGGCTGCAGAGAACTTGGTGTTAGAACAGATGGATGTGAAAACAACCTTTCTTCATGTTGACTTAGATGAGGACATCTACATGAAGCAACAGGAAGGATACTTGTCAAAGGGGAATAGTGAGCTTGTTTGCAAATTGAAGAAGAGCATGTATGGTTTGAAATAAGCTCCATTACAGTGGTACAAGAAGTTTGATGGGTTCATGCACGAGATTGAGATCAATAGGTGTGACGCTGACCATTGCTATTACTTCAAGAAGTATGATGATGGTTATATCATTTTGCTATTATATGTTGATGACATGTTGATAGCAGGCTCTAGTGCTCGGGAAGTGAGCAAGTTGAAGAAAAAGTTGTCTGATAGGTTTGCTATGAAGGACCTTGGAGAGGCCAAGCAAATCTTAGGTATGCGAATCGATCGTGAAAGGGTGGCAGGAAAGTTGTATCTTTCACAGGCTGAATACATAAAGAAGGTCTTAAAGAGATTTAGTTTGGAAGGTGCAAAGCCAGTTCGTGTCCCGTTGGGAAGTCAGTTCAAGCTATCCAACAAACACTCACCTAGCAGCGATGAGGAGCGAGCCTACATGCAAAACACCCGTATGCTTCGGCAATTGGCAGTTTTATGTATGCTATGGTGTGTACAAGACCATATATTGCACATGCAGTGGGAGTGGTTAGCCGGTTTATGGGTAATCCGGGCAAGCAGCATTGGGAGGCGGTGAAGTGGATCCTTAAGTACATGAGAGGTACTACTGAACAAGCTTTGTGCTTTGAGGGAAAAAGTGTTGAGTTGGCAGGATATGTTGATGCAGACTTGGCATCCAGTGATCTTGACAAAAGGAGGAGTACAACCGGGTATGTGTTTACTTTTGGTGGTACAGCAATTTCTTGGGCTTCTAAGTTGCAGAAGATCGTAGTTCAATCCATTGCAGAAGCAAAGTACGTTGCAGTTACTGAGGCTAGCAAGGAGATGGTTTGGTTGCAGAATTTCTCGTGTGAATTGGGGAAGGAGCAAAAGGATAGTATTCTGTATAGTGACAGTCAAAGTGCTATTCACTTGGCAAAGAATCCGGTCTTTCACTCGAGGACGAAGCATATTTAGTTAAGGTATCATTACATATGTTACCTCATTGAGAACAAGATCTTACAGCTGATGAAGATTCGAGGAAGTGAGAATCCTGCTGACATGTTGACTAAGGTTGTGACCTTAGAGAAGTTGAAGTTATGCATGACTTCAACTGGCCTTGGAAACTGAGATGAAGGCCTGACACTACTACCAGTGAGAGAGACCGTTGAAACGGAGGAGACAAGTTACAGTTGGAGTCAATCTCCAGGTGGAAGATTGTTGGGTTTTGGAGACTGAAGGCAGCGAGGGGGAGGCGCTCGACTAAGCCCTTTGGTCGAGCAGTTGTGCTCGGTCGACCACCCCCCGAGTCCAGGAAGCATAGGCCGCTCGACCTCATTTGGTCGAGCACATCTGCTCGACCACGGCCCGAGGTCGAGCGGTCCCGAAGGCCTGCGCGGATTTTAGGGTTTTTTGGCCCATGTCTCACTTTAAATACCTTTTGACTCATTGTATTTGTATATCACCAAAAATATTGTAGATCTTCTGGCTTGGTAGTGCCCCCAGACGTAGTCATTCCTGATGAACTGGGTAACCAAATTCGTGTTCCTTAATTCTTGTTTCTATTATTTTCTACATAATTGCTGCTTTAATCCTAACAGTGCCTTGGGAAATGACACCTTGAGACGCACACGAGACAATGCAAGCTCCCACCCAACTCGGGTTCTGAATCTCAGCTCAACCTAGGGCAATTGTTGTGGGAGGTCAAAATCGGTTAAGCCCTAAAGTTGTGAGTTCGACCGAGACATCATGAATATTGATTTCCTGAAAGGTATAAACTTCTTCCAACGGTCACATAATCTGAGGATCTTCCCAAAAAGGGAAGATATATCATATGCAGTTAGCGATGAGACAGTCGAGGGCGGCTTTTTGAGGAAAACGATCAAGGATAGCAGGAGGAAAGTGTCTCATCAAGCCAGGTGTCAAGCAACGAGTCTCTGTACTTGGGACGCGAAATTTAGGACTAGCTGGAGGTGGAGTGAACCGCCTTTCAATGATGTAATATAACATTTCAGAAATTGAAAAGGATCCAATTTTAAAGCTAAAGGGCAATTACTCTCGAGAAAATATTCTTTTGGATTTACTCAAGAAAATTCATATATTGCGTTCTTTCATAACCAGTCTTCATGGAGTAACCTCCGGGCTACTCCAAGAGACCATGGGATTGACTCATTTCTCGTCCTTGCTCATAGCTCTTTGGTTCTGAAAAAAAAATGTTAGCAGCTGGTAGGCTAGTTTTTAGGGTTTAAATAGGATCGTTACATGCTCTTGGTTTTAGTATTCACACGACTAAAGTTCAAATACATATTACAAATCTCTGATCTTGGAAACAAAAATCAATCTACTAATTGTATATATATAGACATATAGTTGACCGGCATTAATTTTGTACATATCTCTTGATTTCTTTCCATGTAATTAATCTTTGTACATCCATTTTAAATAATTGATTTCTTCGTCACCAAAGTTATATATCGTTGTTAGGGGTGGGAATAGGCCAGGCCGGGCTAGACCTTACACAAAAAAGTCCGGGCCTATTATTTAATTTTAGGCCCAAGTCAACTTTTTTAATAGCCTAGGCCTGACCTTTTCAATAAATATGTCGGGCCTGAAAGCCTTTTTAAAGCCTATATAAGAGATATTTTTTACAACTTTTTCAAAATTGCACCCATAAAAATTTTAAGTGTGCAAATAACAATATTAAGTGCTTCATCACATCATCAAAAATAATAAAAAAATCATTGTAAAAGTAAATAATTTGTTAAAATATTCAAATCATTATAAAATTATTTAAAACGTTATAAAAGTTAATAATTGTCCTATTGCATATTTTATATATAATTATTAGTGTTAGATATTATTTATAATTATACATATATAGTTAAATAATTCGGCCTTTTGGGCTTAAAAGGCCTACAAAAAGCTCAAGTCTGGCATATTTAAATAAATAGGCTTTGAAAAATGCCTGAGTCTGGCCTATTTATTAAACGAGCCGAGCCGAGCTAGCCTTTATTAGGCCGAGCCGTAGGACCCTGTCGGGTAACCTGACCTATTCCCACCCCTATCGGTGATCTTAATTCTATTCTCATATGGTATCACGCCATAACCGAAAATCCTAATTTCTCTCCTTTCCAATTTTTTCGACTGCTTTTCTCCATCAACGCAACCTGGTTCCTATCACCACCGCGGACTCATATTCTTCGCCGTGACTCTCTTTCTGTCGAAAACTATGCCAGAAAATTCATGTTTTGCGATCAATTGGTGGACATCCGGTGGAGGAGGCGGACATAACTCACAGGTTTTTGCGGATACGCGTATGGCTCTCTCACCCATACCCTCTTTTCAAGACTTGTTACACCAGCCAAACAATATGACATTATGATGCCGGCCATGGAAGGCTCGGCTTCGGTGCCTGCTGCTTTTGTCGCGACGCCTCTTCCGGCAGCAACTCCGACACTAATCAGGGGTTAATTGCAGAAATGATCCCATGAGAATGGGTGCTCATGAAAATAGTCCTTTTTTAAACAAAAATGGTCCCTTACGAATTTTCAATCCAAAGTTAACAGAAACTTAACGGTTGGGACCATTTCTGCAAAAACTTAACAAAATGTGAAAGTCACTCGCCGTTAGTTTAAAAGAAATCTGAAATTTTAAAAATTAAAATATTTATAAAGACTAACTATATTCAATATGAAATTTAATTTAAATTTTAAACACCAAATATCAACGGCCCATCTTCTTCATCATCTAGCTTCTTCTATTTCCCCCCAAAATTGCACTCAAATACCATGGCACCCCATGATGCCCCGTCGTCACCAACACCATATCACGTTACCCCACTCAACCAGCCGGCCCAGCCCCACTCCCAAGCAAAAAAAATTCAGAAAAACAGAGTTCAGAAACGGTCAAAATAACGAAAAAAAACGATGAGAATTCAAAAAATTGAAGATAAATTAGAGATCGAAATATAAAATTGGCTAGGGACTTTTAGTCCTAGTATTGAGACAAGTCAAGAGTGAGTAAGCTTGACGAATTTTGAGGACTAATATTTCATAAGATTGTTTGTAAGAATCAATGTGGGATAACAGTGGTAGCGGTAGTGTAGAGGTGTAGTGGCGGGTGGCGGCCAACAAAGGGAGGGGGGGGGGGGGGGGGCGGGGGGTCCGGAGTGCTGTATTAATTGATGGGATTAAGGCTGGGTTTGGGGTGGCGGCGGCTAAGCAGCGGAGTTTGAGGGTTGAAGTGAATTGGAGGGGAGGGGAGGGGACGGGAGGAGGGAGATATTTTTTAAAGTTTAAGATTATATATATATTATTATTTGATTTGAGAAAAATATGCTTTGTATTTAGAATACAAATTAATATATATAGTATTTCAAATTCTTTATATTTCTTTTCAATATTTAGCAAGGTTTTATTTAGTTGAAACAAATTATTTTTTGTATTTACAATATATACAAAATCTATGTTATATTTTACATGTTGCATCTATTATTCATTTAGTTTGATTTTTTCAATTATATATATTTATTTAATTTTTTAGATTATACATAATTTATTATTAGTTTAAAAATGTTTATTTTTGTCTATTTTAAATTATTTACTGATTATATATAATTTTATTTTTATATTTTAAAGAATTATTATTTGATCTGGAAAAATTATTATTTGTATTTATATACATATTTTATATTTCTTTTTAATATTCAAATTTTAAATAAATTATTTAGCTTTTAAAAAATATTTATTGTGTTTGTAATCATATTTAAATTCACTATATAAGTTTACAATTAATTTTTAATTTAAAATTTTTATTTTATTATATAAATTAATTTTTTTTAGTATTAGTTCAAAAAGTAACGGAAACCGTTAGAAATTTAATGGTTGGGACCATTTCTGCAAAACAAAGGACCAGAAAAAGACATGGGACTAAAACTGCAAACACAATATTCACATGGGACCACTTCTGCAACTAACCCGAATTTCTCTTCTGGTGGCCGAGGCAACAAAAATGGGGGTTGTAAGCCTTATGGCCATCATTGTCAAATTTGTAGGGGTGAGCATTACGCGGACAAATGTCCACAATTCCTTCAGTTACGGGCTGTGGCGTCACCTCCATCTCAGCCTTCGGCACACCTTCCTCGTCTTGCCCACGGTTTCATTAGGGTTTGCAATGTTTCCGAGACTAACTATGATTGGTACACGTTGATTCGGGTGCCTCGGTTCATATGACGCCTCAGTAGTCCACATTGGATGCCTATGAACTCTGCAATGGTAATGGTCATGTAATTGTGGGTAACGGAAATTCTCTTAACATTTCTCATATTGGTTATAGTAGATTGCCTGATAATGTTAAACTGCTTGACGTTTTGGTTGTTTCGCACTTGATTAAAAAGTTATTATCTATTAGCAAGCTCACTTTCTTATTTTCCAGTGCATGTTCTATTTTCTGATAAATCCTTTGTACTTCAGAATCGTCAGAACAATCAGGTTTTGGCACAAGGAAGCCGTGAGCAGGGGCTATATGTGCTGGAAAAGGCATTCCACAACTGGTTGCGGCTTTACAGTATAAAAAATTAAAGGCTAGTTTCGATTTATGGCACTTACATTTAGGGCATGTCCCATTTTCTGTTATTTCCCATTTGAATAAGTTAGGATATTTATCAGTTTCTTCATTATTACAGAATCCTACTCTGTGTTCCTCTTGCCAATTGGCGAAGAGAAAATGTTTAAGTTTTACTTTGAATGACAAAAGTGTTGATTGTGCTCTTGATATGATTCAGTGTGATTTGTGGGGATCAGCCCCTATTACCACTTCTGATGGTTTTCATTATTGTGCTGCATTTGTTGATGATTATTCACGGTTTTCTTGGATATATCTATTACGTGCTAAGTGTGAGTTCTTTGATATTTTTGTGCATTTTTACAAATTCGTATGCAACCAATTCTCTAGCACGATACAGGTATTCCAAAGTGATGGTGGTACTGAGTTTGTCAAGTCACGTGGTCTTGATTTTATGCATTCACATGGCATTCAACATCGTATATCTTGCCCATACACACCACAACATAATGGGAGGGCTGAATGAAAACATCGTTATATATCTAAAATTGGGTTATCAATGATGTTTCATTCTCATGCTCGACCTCGCTATGGTATGATTCTTTTGCCACTGTTATTGACATAATTAATTGTCTGCCATCGCCACTTTTGGGTAACATGTCCCCTTTTAAGCTTCTTTTTCATATTGCACCCAATTATGCTAATTTTAAGCCCTTTGGATGTCGTGTCTTTCCTTATTAACGCTACTATGCTGTTAAGAGTTGATGCCTCGCAGTAGACCTTGCATAATTGAGAAATATTTTTTTAAGGACTATAACTTTGAGGGGTAGCAAAAGTAGGACTATAACTTTTCGGGCTGGCAAAAGTAGGACCGTAACTTTTAAAAGTAGCAAAATTAGGCCCGTAACTTTTTTAAATAGCAAAACTAGGCCCGTAACTTTTTAAAATAGCATTTTAAGGCCAAATTAAGCCCAGATTGCCCTCTTTCAGGCTCAAAAATTGCAGGCCAATTCCTAAGATCACAAATTTCAAGAGAAAAATACCTCGCAAGCCTAGCCAAAGATCGAGGTGGACCAGTGGTGACCGTGCTTACTCGCTTCTTCATTTCATTAGGTCGACCTTGGCGAGGTCGGCAAGGTAAATATAGGATCACCTTACTGCTAGATGAACTGAACACCTACATAGGACGAGTTCACGACCAAATCATCCCAGCTCGCCGATTTTCCTGAAAAGTGTAAAGTTCTTCCAACGGTCATATGTTCTGAGGATCTTCCCGAAAAGGGAAGGTATCTCATATGAGACAGGCGCGGGCGGCTTTTTGAGGAAAACAATCAAGGATAGCAGGAGGAAAGTGTCTCATCAGGCCAGATGTCAAGCAAAGAGTCTCTGTACTTGGGCATTAAATGTGTGGTACTTATGCAGTTAACGCAAAATTCAGGGCTAGCTGGAGGTGGAGTGAACCACCCTCCAAATATGTAATATAAATAGGAACATTTCAGAAATTAAAAAAGATCCGATTTTGAAGCTAAAGGGCAATTACTCTCTCGAAAATATTCTTTTGAATTTACTCAAAAATATTCACTGTGTTCTTCATTTATTATTAAGCATTTACAATATTTATTGCTTCCACAACCACTTAGATTACTTGTTTGTTAGACAAACACTAAATAAATTACTTCGTTGATTTGGCTATAAACAATATTCTTTCATCACCAGTCCTCATGGAGTAACCTCCGGGTTATTTTGATATGTGCTACCAGAATCATATGTGTCGCCTCAAAAAGACTTTATATGGCTTAAAACATACTCCCAGGGCATGGTTTCAAAAGCAATATGCCTAAAACTGGATACGACAATGGGTAATCCCCGTCGATGCTGGTGTTGCCGTAGGTCCCGAACATTTGACAACGGGTAATCCCCGTTGTCGTAGGTGTTTATTACAACTGTTTTAAACTGTTATGTTAACACATAGTTACCCGTTGTCGTAGGTATTCATTACAGTAGTTTTTAACCGTTGTGTTAACTCATAATAACATGTTGTCGTAAGTGTTTATTACAACGATTTTTAACTGTATGTTAACACATAGTTACCCGTTGTCGTAGGTATTTATTACAACGGTTTTTAACCGTTGTGTTAACTCATAATAACCCGTTGTCGTAAGTGTTTAATACAACGGTTTTTAACTGTTGTGTTAACTCATAGTAATCCGATGTCGTATGTGTTTATTTCAACAGTCTTTACTCGTTAATACCATTTTAGACCTGTTGTTTTATGTTTTCTATTGTTTTAGAATATGAATATAATACACATTTTTACTGAATGCAACAAATGCTAAAAATCAATAGAACTTCGTACAATTAAGTAATCAATTCATACATTGTTCAAAATAAATAATAAAAATGTATATTATAAGAACTTGTTCAAAATCACAAAAACAAATTGTTCATATCTTTCATCTTCCGACCACCTCTACTAATCAACAATGTAATTCATCAATTTCTCTATTGGAATATATATTTTGTGAGAACTGTGAACATACAAACAAAAAATTGAAATAAGTAACCACATCAACTAAGAATACACACATAATCAACACAAATTATTTTTACACACCTTGCATTGAAACCATCACATCTCCATGAATTATTAAATTCTCTCTTTCATGTAGTGTAGCACATAAAAACTACATTGTTCTCCATCAGGTTGTTTAGGTGCCTAGGTTAGACTAAAAAAAAATATCAAAACTAATTCATATTTGTGAGAATACTCAAAAGACAGGTAAATATATGTACCTTGATTATATTTCATGCAATATTTTTCTTAATTCTCTTACTCGAAACCTCGGAACCAAAGATTCGTAAAGCCTTACAACAATAGATTAACTAGATAAACAAGACAATTCACAAAAAAATCCCCATTGAACAACTGATTGATGACCAACTCATTACATTAATATGAAAAAGAATAAATTTACATGACAACAACGTTTTTCCATTCAGGATCAATGAGAGAAAATAGAGGATCAATCAAACAAATCACTTCCTTGTGGCGTAGCACATAATAACCATATTATTAAACTCCATTGATTGCATCGAATCCGTGCTCACAATTCCATTAAACTCGATTATCTTTTACACGTAGCGTAGCACATAATAACCACATTATTTTTCACTAGGTTGTTTAGGTGCCTAGGTTAGATGTTGAAAACACAATATAGATGAGAAAAACCGGCTATGCCAAAAACTAAGTCATATTTCAATGGAAGAAATTTCTTTGTCCTATAATAAAGTGGCAGCAAATGCTAAAAAATGTTATATAAAAAAATAAAAAATAAATAAAAAAATAAAAAACTAATTCATTTATGAGTTTTTCACATTTCAGCATAATACAACTCAACATCTTTGCTTATAACCATAATTAAAATTAATTTGTAGAAATTCAGCAGCAGTTTCATTTGCTAATTTTTGTGAGTAATTGAGTTGATATGGAAAAAGTAAAAACTAGTACATTGATTATGTTTTTGAACCCTCTTAATTATATATAATTTCGCATGTCTTTCATATGACACATATATATGGAGCAGCTCTGCAGTTCAAAGATATTCCACAATGATCCTCCTTCAACTCATGAGTTGATAATTAGGTGATGTATTTCATTAGGCAGGGTGTAGCATTTATTAAATGTTCTTCATCATGTTTGCTTTTCATGTTCTTTGTCATAGTGCTTATGTTTGATTTTCATATATGCGAATCTAATGTAGTAACCCTTCTTATTGCCTTGCATTGCCATTCTTATCTGCTCATTTTTTATTTTTTTTTGTTGCTAATAAACAGAAAAATGATAATCTCTCTGCCTTCTCTGGTCTTGTTTATTTCTTCTTTTTTTTTTCTTTTTAAGTTAAACTCTTAAGCTTAATATTCTAGATGACAATGGAAGTATTACTGCTCATTTCTATATTCTTAATTGTGTAGGGATTTCTACAATGGAAGTACAATGGTTTGTATCCTGTTGATACAAACCATTAACTCGTTAAGTAATGACACTTACCTCCCTCTAAACTCAAGACACCACTTCAACTCCCACACCCATCCATTTGGACCCCAAACCCCACACTCACTCGCCCATGACTCCCTCTGCTCACTAACTCTGTAAAGTCTGTTAAACTTAGATTTAAACCACTACAAGAAAATGAAGAATTGTCTACGAAAATTTTCAAATGGCTGCTAAATTTTCCTATAAAAATAATTTAGTCCCACCCCAATTTCCAACAATTCTAACAAACTCACTATGCATGCCCTCCACATTTGAACCCAGCTACAAACATCAACCTAAAATATCAATTAACCGAATGAGATATACAGTTTATTCCAACTAATAATCTTGCTATGACGTTCCTTCAGCGTTTAAACCAACTTTGAGGCTCTTAGATAAACAATTCCATCGAAGAAATGCAGGGAAAAATATTTGGTAGGATAATAATTTTTTTTGGGGGTGAGGAGTTGTGTTTTAAGGACAATAGTTCTACAGACTTGAAAATACAGGAAAATATCTTTTTAAATATATAAATATAGGACAATATGTCTAAAAATTTATAAATGCAGGACAATTGAGCCCGAATAAGCCCAAATTGGACTGAAATATCATGTGAGGTTCAGGCTCAATTGTCCTACATTTACATATTTTTAAAACATATTGCCCTATATTTATAAATTTTATAACATATTGTCCAATATTTACAAGTTTTAAAAATATTGTCTTACATTTCCAAGCCCGTAAAATTATTGTCCTTAAAACACAACCCCCCCTAAATTATTGTCCTTAAAAAATATTATTCCCAGAAATGCATCATAGATACGTAAAAATTCTATATTTTTCTATTAAGTAGTTCTTTTCTATTTACAATATGTTTTACGTTTACAATGTCATTGTTATACATAGATACATTAAAATTTTATATTTTTCTATTAAGTAGCTCTTTTCTGTTCATGGTGAGTTATATTTTTTAATATCACTGTTATAAACATAAATTATAATTGTTTAAAAAAATAAAGTAATTTTTAAATAGTGATAATTTGTTTTGCATAATAGTGATAAAATTTATGTATAGATTTAGTTCAAATGAGTGAAACTCTTGTTTTAAAAAATTAATAAATATTTCAAATATTTTATAAAACATTTTATTAGCAGGCTAGTACAATTTTATTGTAGTTTATCCTTTGTTATCAGATAATCTTTATTAATAAAATAAATCTTCAAAAATTACTTGGTCAATTTAGTATTTCCTTCTTGACCACTTCTTTATTTTTTTCCTCCACTATTTTTGTCAACGACTATCGGTTTTTGTTGCTTCTTTCTAGGACTACCAAATAACAGATCCCTTTATTTATAAAAAGGACCTAGCCATCGTGCATATTGAACAAAGAGATATACAAATATTTCTTTATTTATTTCAGGAGCATGAGTGATGTAATTTGTCTTTAATTCCATCCTTGAATTATGGGGCTGATCAATTGTGGTCTGTACCACAAATCAAATATTAGCTTGCAATTATCCTGCTGTAAGTCAATTTGGTCATTCCAGTACTTTTTGGTTCTGCAAAAATATTTCTGAATAAATATTTTGTTAAAATTGTTCTTGCCAGGAAAGAATTATTGATACTTAATTTGGTGTATTAAAATTTATTTCATGCGCGATTACAGGAATCGATTGATAGAGATCAAAATCTACCCCACCATATCAACCGACTCATGTTAGGCATTTTATGGTTGACATGCGTGATGTTTGAACTATTCAATGCTCAAACATCAACATTCTTTGCAATTCAAAGCGAAATCATTATTAGGAATAAAATCTCTTGTGATTTTATTGGAGAAGATACATCCTCATCTTACTAAGCGTAATGATCGGGATGCTACTCACATTAGAAGGTTAGCTGGCAGGCAAGACTGAAAAGAAAATCTTCGAAATCTTCATCTGCTTGAGCAAACAACTTTTGGTGGATTTTTGAAACATTGCTTTCAAAATCATCTTCACAGGGTTAGACAATGAAGAGAGAACCAATTTAATTTCAGAATAGTCTTTCTGTTATGTATATTTTATTTACTTTTTTGGTTGACAAATCCGATCAGAATTAGAATAATGAAGGTGGGATTGTCAACGACACACAATGTAATTATATAAGTTGATAAATGTAGACTATGTAGTGGTATTAGTTTGTAAGTGTAGTGGTATAAATTTGATACTATGAACAAGTTTCACAGCAGACCTACTCATCCTTAGTTATCTATTTATTACTTCTATTTTAAGGTAACTATAAGTGTTTTTTTTTTTTTATTTATCGTCAAATTTTTAATGGTGATTGGTGTGCTGATACCTAACATGCTTTTAGGTCATAGTAAATATTATATGTGATTATGTATGCCATTGAGTTCAAGCACGTACGATTAATATCGGCTAGTACTTATGTTACATCCTTGATTAACTCCAATGGCAAAAAGAATAATTATCTTTCCATTACATTGAAAACCAAAATGAAGGTAGTAAAAGAAAATAGCGAAATTGTTAAGGAATAATATAAACGAATTAATTCCTCATCTCTCTACAAGTTCGAATTTTTAGATGAGACAGAATTCTTCCAGAAATAAAGGTTTGTGAGAAAAAAAGTTATCTAGTCTCATAACTTTCCTATAATTATTTTTTCATCCCAAAAACTTTAACTATTCAATTTTGATTTTTCTAACTATCTCGATTGTCCAATTTTGGTCCCATTTTCGCCGGAAAATAAAATATTTTGTCATTTTCAATCATGCGCAAGTCATGTGTCAGCTAAAATTGCAGGTTTCCAAGCTCGTTGTTGACGTTGACACTGTGTCAGCTAAAATTGCAGGTTTCCAAGCTCGTTGTTGACGTTGACACTGACTGTTAAAAGAAAACTCAATTTTCCTAAAACATTAGAAAGAACAAGAAAATTTCTCCTAATTGCGAAAAATAATAATTTAATGTCCACATACACTACAAGTTAGAAAAACCCCAATTTTAACCGGCATGTGGCTTGCGCGTGATAAAAAGGACAAAATTTTATGTTTTTCGGCGAAAATGGGACCAAAATTGGACAATCGAGGTAGTTATGGGACCAAAATTGGATAGTTAAATTTTTTGGAATGAAAATCGGATTACAGAAAAGTTATGAGACCAAAAAACTTTTTTTCTCTTGAATATCTTACTTTTGATTTAACTTAGTAATAAAATTCACAATTATTTGTGCGAAGGAAAAAAATAAACAAAATAAACTATGCACTTCTCTTACATGGCTTAAGTCCACAATTGACACATGAGTTTCAAAATGTATGTTTCTTCATATATAACATTCTTTAAATTAATTTTTAATATGTATATATTAAATATAAATGGTTAGATATTTAGTACTCATATGCATGTTAATCTAAATAATGAATTATTATATGAAACATGAAAATTAGAAGTAAAAAAAAAAAAATCAATCTGAAAGTTTTCTCCAAAAAATGTGTATAATGTTTATTGAAAAAAAGGCAATTCAGACCATTCACATTATTATCTCCCCAATGAGTAATGAAAACATATTCTAGTTGCATAATTATAAAAGGCATGCATACAATCTAACACCAAAAAAAAGAGAAATACCATTGGTATTATTTCTGCAAATAAACACAGGTAATATTCAATAAAACAATTCAAGAGCAGTCTTCTCACAATTATTTACGCAAGCGTCCACACTCTCTGTATCTGCAAAATCAAAATATTTCTATCAATACAACAGTCATACAAATAATATGAATCATTTATAAAAAAATATATACGATATATATATATATATATATATATATATATATATATATATAAATGTTGAGAGAGATAGAGAGAGAGAGAGTACCGTTGCCAAATGCGGCACAATTTTTAACTGCACAGCCAAGGTTGTGATAGTAAAATTGTTGGGGTCCATTTTTGACACTATTATAACAGGTGATCAAACATTCGACGGCACAAAGTATCTTGTTTTCCGATACAAAACAAGGCAATACACATTTTCCATAACATAAAGGGAAACGCAAAGAGATATGAGGGATATGCGAAGTACTTGTGGAAGGGGCATCGGCTTCGGATGCATTAATCCCTGTAATTGTAAACATTAAAAGGATCAAATTTAAGATTATCAACATTCTTGGCCCATTATTCTGCTTCATTGCCATCTCTCAAATCACTTTTTTCTCTCTTATACTCTTATTGTTATTACTTTTTTATTGTATGAGTTGTGCTTTGAAAATAGCACTAGAGATACTAGCTTTTATAGTTCATGTAAATAAACTCTAGGTAAAAGAATTAAGTCTTAATTTTCCATATTCATGTATAAATAATCTCAAAGAATTAATGGAATTAAATAATCTTGAAAAGCATGGGCAATTAAATCTGTCACGCTTCTCCAATATATTGTGTTGAATCTGGTTCTCATTATTTTATATTTCATTCCTTTAATAATTTTGTTTTAACTAAAATTCAACAAGGGGATGCTAATTGCGACATATATATAGAAAAATGTTTATTCCCAAAAGATTTGGCATATTTTCTTAATTTAAAAATAAAAAATACAAAACGTGAATTCTTTTTTATTTTTTAATCAAAAGACGATCCAAAAAATCAAGAAGAGCCCGAACTATTGAGAAAACCATATATCCACAGAGAATGAAAGTTCGATCCAATAATGAGACTAGAAAAATTCCTAGCTGACCTTGCAAGCTTATGCGCCAAAAAATTGGTGTCACGATTAATCCATTGCACACTACAAAAAAGTTGCTTTTTACCAACGGATTTTATCGAAAGAGTGAAATCCATTGGTAACTACTACTTGATACCAACGGAATTGCAACAGAATTAACCTCATCATATATCGACAATTTACGAACATATTATCAACAGAATACTGTCTGATTTTCCAACTAAAATAAATCTGTTGCTAATCAGTTGGTACATAGAGTCGGTATATGTTTTAAACACATTTTACTGTAAATTTACCAACGATTATTTTCCGTTTGTAAATATTAACCGAAATAATTCGTTGGTAAACTTTAATTAAAATAAAAATAGTTCCATTCCGAAATTATCATAACAGTAACAGTTTCCTCCAGCCCTAATCGCTAAACTCTCTCGCACCGCTGCGCCTCTGTGCCGCCGCATGTTCGCACCATCGAGCCACCGCACCTCCGCACCATCGAACCGCCGCACCTCCGCTTCGTATCTTACGGGTAGAAGTATTTGGAATATTTTTTTGTTTCTCTTTCTGGAATTTCACAATTTCGACCTTGATTTATCTCTCTCACTGTCAAAATTTTGATTCATTTGCATTTGATTTGGAAGTGTAGGGTTTAATTAACATTTAGTAGTTGAATCTTTGGCTTGCTGAGTGTAGATTCTTTCAAAGTGTTGAGTTTAGGATTGTTTTCTTTCTTCTAGATGCGCCTTTGTTTGATTTGGATTTGTTAGTATATGAATTTTCTCGATTCAGTTGGACTGACTTTGAGATAATTATTTGGATTTGCAAATAATATCTAGTGATTGAATTTTAGACTTAATTATAAAATTAAACTTGAGTTCTATGCATCATACACTTTGATTTTGTTACAGGATTTAAATCGATTTGGTCCCATAACTTTGGACCTTTATTAAAATGGTCCCGTATGTATCACATATTTCAATTTAGTCTCATATGTTTTCAATTTGTGCCGATTTAGTCTCAAGATGCCGGAGACTGGTCAAACTACACTAAAAAGGCGTCGTTTTAGGGGAGTGTATCACACGTGCCCCTAATTTCTGGCCGAAAATGCTGACTTGCTTCGATTTGGACACATGTGTATTTTACCGATTAAAAAAAATGAAAAACAAAAATAAAAATTACACATCATTAATTACAAATAAAATAAATCAAATTTAAATTAAATATATATTCAAATTTCAGAATAATATTAAATAAAATCATATTTTGACCCTCGTCCTCGGCACCGGCTCCACCGCCTCCGCTGTCAACAAGCTCATCCACCTCCTCAAATCCGGCACCCTCACTGACATCGTCGACGTCCCCACCTCCACGAACAGTCCACCGCCCTCAGCATCCCTCTCTCCACCCTCGACACTCACCCCCACCTCGATCTCGCCATCGATGGCGCCGACAAGGTGGACTCCAATCTCGATCTGGTGATTACACTTGCTCAAATTTGATTCAAGTCCAAGAATCTAAATATTCTTACTCCAATTATATCCTAATTCAGGCAATATCCCAAACTTTTCGATTTGTTTTTCTGATTTTACAACCACCAGTTGGTGGAGATGCTCAAACAGGGTAACATCCTCCACCATTACTTTTTGCCTTTCATCCCCTGGACTCACCATTTTCCTCAGTTTTGGAAGAAGGGTTTTGGATAAAGACGTGTGCACCGCAGGTGGAGGTGCTCCACCATGGCGCGGGGGCCGGATTCTTGATTCACTACGGGAGGAGCTCGGTTATGGAGGCGATGGCAGCCGATGTACGCGGATGAGTAGGGTTTTCATGGTGGAGGAGATGAAAGAGGGGCTGCCGCTTGATGTGGCGGCGGATAGCTTCGTGACGGCGGCGGAAGTGGAGAAGATGAGTTTCAATTTGGGGGAGTTTCAATTCGGGGTGTTCGTTGTTTTCGATTTTCGATTTTGAAAATCTGATTTTTTTTAATTTTTGGAGTGGGGAAGTTTCCAGAAAGCTTCAATTTTTAATTTAATTTTGATTTTTTTTATTTAATATTAATCTGATATTTGAATATATTTTTAATTTAATTTTGATTTATTTTATTGTTATTTAATGAAGTGTAATTTTTATTTTTTTTTTTTTTTTTTTTAATCGGTAAAATACACATGTGGAGTGTCACGTGTCCAAATCGAAGCAAGTCAGCATTTCCGGCCAGAAATTAGGGGCGCGTGTGATACACTCCCCTAAAACGACGCCGTTTTAGTGTAGTTTGACCGGTCTCCGGCGTCTTGGGACTAAATCGGCACAAATTGAAAATATACGGGACTAAATTGAAACATGTGATACATACGGGACCATTTCAATAAAGGTCCAAAGTTATGGGACCAAATCGAATTAAATCCCTTTTGTTACTCTGCTCCTTATTCTTATGTCTGGATATAAGAAACTTTATTCATTATTGCTTATCCAAGTTCTGAGCTGATATTTTGATAGTATATAAGAATTTTATTCTGTATATAATTATACATATATGGTTGTAGTGTGTGTGTACACATGGTAAGTGTTTTGCATTCATTATTTGGGGATTGAGAGATTATGTGGTAGGTTGGGCCGATTGTTGCTGTAATGTATTTAGTTATAAGCAAACAATGATCACATTTAGTTTTCTAATTCTTCTTTTGGAAATAATTAATATGTGTAGTGCTGATATATTGTATTTAAGTTTTCATTTTCTGATGTCTAATCCAATTAAAACTTCAAATGGCTGTTGATTTATGCATATATCTAACAGATCTCCAAATTGGGCTCATCATCATCATCATACATTTTTACTTATTCAGTCGGCTTTGATTTCTTAAACAGGTTGGAAAATGGAGCGATAGATAAATCTCAGGACGTGTTTTTTTAGGTAAGGAAAGTCTAGCGTTTGTTGTTCTACAATTCTACTGCAATTACTAGAAGTATATTTATACCTTATTGAAGTTTCTCATTGGGACTACGTCTCTGACCTTTGTTATTTGCAACATGGATAAGGTAATTTATTATTATGCTTTTGATCTTGCTAATCTTGTAAGTCTTGAAGATATTCTTGTCAAATCTTGGACACTATCTTTCTTGTTCGCATATTCATTCCCGTCCCCTTCAAGATCGTCCTTGTCCTCAAGGACCAATTATGGAAATATAGCTCCTCTTCATCTAATCGCCAACTTATTGCCACCAAATTATTGAGCTCAAAATTATCAGTTGTGCGGGTGTTGCCAAAAACCTTTAGGCAATAGGATCGATTTTTCATTGCTTGGCCAACAAAATAACTATCATTAATTATAAAATAATAATTATTATTATTATGGAAACCAGAATCTTTATTATCATCGAGGCGTGGTTCATCATATGCCATACTAAGACCCCAAAAATTTTCTTCATATTCAACTTTCGTACCAAGTAATTGACAAAGATCGTCTTCGAGCTCGACATCACAAACGGGAGACATAGAATTAACTACGGGCTGCTCTTCATCATAAACAGGTGGTCCATCATAAAATGGGGGCCCACTAAATTTATCCACTCTATCTATCAGAAAAATTAAAGGGCCCATTATCATCAATACCCTCAAAAAATTTCTTACGCCCAAGCTCTTCGGTATCTTCAAAAAAGTCCTTAAATTTACTCTGCCCATAATGGTATACTTCACCTATTGACCCAAAACGACCCAAATGACACTTAAACCCATATTTTCCATTAGCATCAAGTGGGTCCAATTCACTATTAACATCCAGAGGCACAGTTAGATCACATTTAATAGCAGTAGGTCCAATTTCTTCAACATTCGCAGCATAAGGACTATTATTATTAATAAGCCCAGTTGTGATGATAATTAGAATATCACCGTTAATGAGGTGATTGGAAGAATTCCACTATAAATAAGGATACAATTAATGACCAATAATGACCAAGATCTAATCTATTAATTACATATTAATGACCAATAATGACCAAGATCTAATCTATTAATTACATATTAATGACCAATAATGACCAAGATCTAATCTATTAATTACATATTAATTATCCTTAATATACAAATCAATTATCCTTAATACCCCCCGCAAGCGTTGCGTGGGGTGAAGACAAACGCGAAGCTTGGATCGAAGAAGCTCAAAAGCAGGTCGAGGCAGACTCTTGGTGAAAATATCTGCAAGCTGAAGATGAGATGGAACAAAACGTGTGGAAATCTTCCCAGAGGATACTAGTTCACGAACAAAGTGGTAGTCCAGATCAATGTGTTTTGCTCGTTTGTGAGCAACTGGATTCTGACTGATAAAAATACTCTTGTTGTCACACAAGAGTTCAGGACAATTGGAGATTTTGACTCGGAGCTCATCGAGAAGATTGGTGAGCCAAACAATTTCCGCCGCTGCATTGGCCATAGCACGGTATTCAGATTCACAACTCGAAGCGAGAGCCATCGTAGGTTGTTTCTTTGCACTCCAAGAGATGAGATTTCCGCCAAGAAAAATTGAGTAACCGTAACGTGGATCGTCGGTTTCAATGCAACGGCCCAATCAAGATCGAGTACCAATGACAGCAGACTCTGGATGCCGAGTAAAGGATAAGCCAAAGTGGACTGTACCCTTCACATAACGTAAAATCCGCTTAACAGCATTAAAATGATCATCTGTTGGTGAGTGAAGAAATTGACTAACAACATTCACAGCATACGATAAATCCGGGCGGGTAATAGTCAAGTACTGAAGGGCCCCGACTAAAGAGCGGTATAAAGTGGGATCGTGGAACGGTGGGCCATCACTTACCAAAACCTCTCCAGCGGGCAAGGAGGTGAAAACTGGTTTGGAATCCAATAGTTTTGCCCGTTCCAAAATGTCAGTAGCATATTTGGCCTGACCAACAAAAAGACCATCTGAAGTGTACGAGACCTCAAGACCAAGGAAATAGTTAAGACGCCCCAAATCCTTAATAGCAAATTCCTTATGCGTGCTTGCAATGAATGTCTTGAGCATGTTACCATCATTTCCTGTGATAATTATATCATCTACGTATAAGAGTAGATAGAGAATAGAAGTACCTCGAACGAGATAGAACAAAGATGAGTCAGATCGACTCTGGCCAAATCCCAAGCTGAAGAGATATGTTCTAAATCGTTGAAACCAAGCAAGAGGGGCTTGTTTCAGACCATACAACGCCTTCTTTAGACGACAAACATGATCAGGAAAGCGTGGATCAATAAATCCCGGAGGTTGAGCCATGAAAACCGGTTTGTCAAGAAATCCATTGAGAAATGCATTCTTGACATCTAACTGATGCAACGATCACTGAGATTGCACAGCAAGAGCAAGAATAACTCGAACAGTAGCAGACTTGACGACTGGGCTGAATGTATGATGAAAATCAGCCCCGGGAACCTGAGTGAACCCCTGTGCCACGAGGCGAGCTTTATGACGCTCAATAGTACCATCGGAATGAAACTTGGTCCGAAAAACCCATTTTGAACCAACAATATTAGTACGTGAAGGACAAGGTACAAGATCTAATCTATTAATTACATATTAATGACCAATAATGACCAAGATCTAATCTATTAATTACATATTAATGACCATGTGATGATAATTAGAATATCATTGTTAATGAGGTGATTGGAAGAATTCCACTATAAATAAGGATACAATTAATGACCAAGATCTAATCTATTAATTACATATTAATGACCAATAATGACCAAGATCTAATCTATTAATTACATATTAATGACCAATAATGACCAAGATTTAATCTATTAATTACATATTAATTATCCTTAATATACAAATCAATTATCCTTAATACCAGTGTCTTCAGTCCCAGTCAAAGGCCCCAAGAAACCTTCTTCCTCGCAAGAAGCTGAAACCAACCATGTTCGTATAGACTCACGGTTGATTACGGCAGTAGATTGCTCTTCGTCTTCAGCGGCATTCAGCACAACGCCGCTGCTCAAAATACCAGCGGTGACTTGGATGCTTCTCTGTTCATCGTAATCAGCAAAACCGGATGGTCCAAATCTCGTCATAAGTTCCTTTTTGAAATCCGTCCTTTCTTTTGATACAACCTGCTAATCAATTGTCATCAATCGTTCGCTTCTCCTTCCATGTAGTATGCCGCATACTTCACATTTTTGCTACGTCCGACGTCATTCAGCGTGAAGTACAAGTTCGCCCAGCTTAGCCATGATTTTGGGTTGCTACCGTTGAACGTAGGGCAGGTTAATTTGGGCCTCCCCCTTCTTCGGTCTCCCCCGTTCACATCTTCCCTATCCCGACGTCGGGTAGGGTTGATTTTCTCCGTTTCTGGGGAATCGGATTCTTCAGACGAAGAATCCTCTTCACTCTTCCTTTTGGATGAAGAATCCGCACTGCGCTTCTTCTTCTCCTTGTGAGTTCCCGCCATTGCTCGTATTCCTTTCGCGATCCTCGTCTACTCTCAATGAAAGCACCAATTTGATGAGAATCGCTATCACAAAACACAAATAATACTCGAAGAACGATAATAATTGTTGCCCCAACTCAGGTTGGCAAGAAACAATTAGGTTTTGATAAAATTGCTAAAGGTGTTTTATTAATTTTCTGATTAAGAAACAAGAAAACACGTCCACTATACTTATAGGTCCACAAAGGACCGAATCTGTCCCAAAAAGGACCAGATTCACACGCTAGAAATCCCTAGAAAATCTAACTAAGATATGGGACCAAATCTAATAATTAAAGGACTGAAATTCAAAACACTATCTAATTAAATCTAAATAAAAGAGAAACAAACGAAGAGATAAAGATTAACACTAATAATTAGGATCTTGCTAATCTTGTAAATCATCTTGTAAATATTGAAGATATTCTTGCCAAATCTTGGACACTATCTTTCTTGTTCGCATCACCAAGCAATAACAATACAATCAATAATCCATAGTGATTGACCTCTCAATGATACCCATTAACATTACCATTCACAAGTCATACCAAGTGAAACCCTCAATAATATCACTAAAAAAAGAGTTATGAGTCCCAGCTATATTTTAAAAGCATCCACCACCATCTTAGCATCCATCTCAACTATTACCCTTTTCAAACTCATATCCTTAATCCATGAAAGAGCTTCAAAAAGCCCGACTGCTTCGATCATCCTTTTCAAGCAAAAGTGTACGACTTATCACATGTTCACCACGGTCATCAAAAATCATCATGCCCAGCCCCATTTCATTTGAATCAGCAAAGAAAGCAGCGTTAATGCTGACTTTTAAGTGATCGTTGGGTGGTTTGTGCCATTTTTCGTGAAGCGAGAAACTCTTGTGAACCAATTTCGCATCTTTCCAATCTTTCAAATACTGACGAGCTAGGTAATTTGCCTGTTTTGCCTCCGTACATCTACTGTTCCAAACCATGGTATTCCTTTCCTTCCACAAACTCAGACTGATATGTGTCAAGAGGATCAATAAGATTCTTTGGTAAGGCGCCATCCCATTTTACCAAGGAGAGCAATGTTAAAGAGGTGTGAGTTCTTGAAACCAATTCCTCCTTTTTTTGGTTTCAACACAAAGGTCCTCCCACTTCGACCAAATAACTCCCTTAGATCTCCAGCCATCGTTCTCCCCCAGGATAATATGTTAAAATTTCTAAATATAGGACAATATGTTTTAAAATTTTAAATGTAGGACAATCGAGCCTGAATAAACCCAAATCAGACTGAAATGTCATGTCAAATTTGGGCTTCTTCGGACTCAATTGTCCTACATTTGCAGGATTTTAAAACATATTGTCCTATATTTATAATTTTAAAACATGTTATTTTATATTTACAAATTTTAAAACATATCGTCTTATATTTTAAAACTCGTAAAATTATTGTTTTTAAAACACACTCTCCTAAAAAAACATTATTCCCCGACTATTTGTAATTTCAATTATAGGGGTGTTTGCAAAAACTTATGGTTTAAAGAAGTGATTAAAATTAGTGATTATGGTAAAAGTGATTAATATTAGAGTTGAGAGTGTTTGTAAGAAAATTAAAAAAAAAAGTTGATAGTGTTTGCAAAAAAGTTAAAAATTTAAAAAAAACAGACTAATAAGCTACTAAAAGCATCTTTTTTTAAGCTTATAACTTATAACTTATGAGTATTTATTTAAGCCGCTTATAAAAGAGAAATAAAACACTCCAAATTGTTTTTGCACACAATTCTAAGTGACTATAATCACTTATAAATTTTTGAAAACACCCCCTATACATATTGTACACTGAAGTTACAGGATAATTTTGCAATGGGTAGGTCTTGTTTGAAATTTTTCACATACGAAAATATCTATTTTTTAGAAACCATAACAATATATAAATCAAATAGTGTACAAATTCAACGTCAAAGTTCCTGTAGCCCGATGGTGAACAAGGCTTGTTTGTCTATACAGAACCCAGGTTCAAACAACCCTGGCTTATATATATATATATTTTTTATTTTTTTTTTAAGTTCAGTTATTCTCTAGATTAATTTGAACCATGTTTTTTTTTAAGTTCAGTTATTCTCTAGATTTGAACCATGACCACAACAATAGTTTAAAAGTAAACTCACCACTACATCAATTATTTAGTAAATAATTTTCTCATTAATATATTTACCTCTACATATTTAATTTTTCTCTGTAATTTTTTTTATATTTAAGTTATTCTCTAGATTTGAACCATGATCATAACAATAGTTTAAAAGTAAACTCACCACTATAGCACATTAATTATTTAATAAATAATTTTCTCACTACCTAAATAATTATTATGTACATATACTGCATAAGATGAATCAATTGTTCATGAAGACATTATTGCTCTGTATTACAATTTATTTTGGGTACATGAAAAATTAAAACAGTATTACATGCAAAATATAATTGTATTACATGTAAAACTATTGAAGTATTATATTCAAAACATAAGAAAAATATAAAATTTTATAGTGTATTAAATGTATAATTGAAGGAGTATTAAAATTCATAATCATTAATGTCTTCTACTTTGATTTCAAATAAGAAACTGAAACAGTATTACAAGCAAAAACATAACAGTATTACACATAAGGCATACAAGTATTACAAGAAAAAACATGACAATATTACAATTTAAACATATTGCTCTGTATTACAATTTATTTTGGGTACATGAAAAATTGAAACAGTATTACATGCAAAATATAATTGTATCACATGTAAGACTATTGAAGTATTATATTCAAAACATAAGAAAAATATAAAATTTTATAGTGTATTAAATGTATAATTGAAGGAGTATTAAAATTCATAATCATTAATGCCTTCTACTTTGATTTCAAATAAGAAACTGAAACAGTATTACAAGCAAAAATATAACAGTATTACACATAAGGCATACAAGTATTACAAGAAAAAACATGACAATATTACAATTTAAACATAAGAACAACTAAGGTAAGTTATAAAGGTTATCTAATTAAAAAATGAACAATATACATGCAATATATAACATTATTACAATAAAAAAAATGATTTCAAGTGTGTTGTATGTACAATTTGTAAATAAAATTATTAATAAAAAAATTCTTTATATAATTTTTTAGCTCTTTTGTTATTCATCAATCGATTTTGAATGTAATCTACAAATAATTAAGATATATATACCTAATTAAAATGGTTAAAACACGTTCTACTATATTTTTTAAAAAAATTAATTTTAAAACCTTTTACGGGTTGTAGTATATATAGTTGTACTGGTAAGGAATTTTTGGGTCGACTTCTACAGGCAAAGCGGTCAAATTTAAAAAAAAAAAAATATATATATATATACTTAATTAAATTAAACAATACGATTTATTTTAAACGAATAAATCTAAAACTAACACATATGTCCCTGCAAAAAATTACCGTTATCATGGGGAACCAAAAAACGTCCCCTTCGCCTCCCCGACGGGGTACCCTCCCCCCGTTCATGCATTTTCCACGACCCGGATGCTTGAATGGCTTGAAAAATGGTTTCAGTTGATGATTTTGTGTGGGGATGCAAAATTCCCCAGCAATTACCACATCTGTTGTGTGGTTTAGCGGTCAGGGCATTTTCGCAGCCTCCCCAGACCTAGGTTCGAAACCTGGGAGTAGCGCTTTTATGCTGCCCTTTATTTTAATAAGGCTATTTTTAGACACACCAAAATTTTCACACGAGATAATCATATAAGAACTTAAAAGAATTGCAAAAATTACAACTAGATATAAGATTGAGTAAACCATTACAACCAAATACAAAGTGCAGAAATTTGAACTAAAGTGCAGAAATTTTCTGCACTTTGTATCTGGTTGTAAGTTTTTGGGTGACTTTGTAGTGGAATGTTTTTCTCCCAAAAGAATTTGACAAAATTAATAAACATTTTGATGTGGCACCAATTACACCTGTTTTTTAGATGATGATACGTGTACATAAACTCTGAAATTGTGACGCCTGGACGACCCCCCTCGAGGGTGCTCGTGGAGCAGAAGCATCTGAAATTCGAAAAAAAATACCCAAAGCCGAATATATTTGAATGGGTATGAGCTTTCATGAAAACTAAGTCAAAATACACAACTTATCTTTGAATCAAACATGGGATCTTCTACGGTCAGGAACGGCTTCGCCCTTCCTGGCGTCAGGAAACCCTTTAATTACATTTGGATCGTTGATCCAACGTATAATTTTAATTTTAAATGACCGCACTTTGCACTAGTGCATTTCTGTTGTGCATACTGCAATCGCACTACATCGCCCTACTAATAAATTAAATTAATATTTATAAAATGACGAAATTATCCCTTCATTAAAAAAAATAACACATATATATTTTTATTAATATTTCATTTTTATATTATAATATTTTTAAATATAATTAAAATTACCGATATTCCTCTTCAAACATTCTTATTGATCGAGCCCTAATTATTTGGGAGAAACCTAATGCAAACTCTATCCACTTCGATCAAACTAGTACATGGATGACAAAAGATTTCACCATAAAACAAATCACCATGACAACATAATTGACTGCACTCTAACGATATACTGAATTATAATCCCTAATCTCTCATCTCCAAAACCTATTTTTAAAAAATTATTAACAAACCTCAAATTTTTACAACTCTTACTTATGATTTCAGAAACATTTGATGATTGGTAACGGAAAGATTAGAATCGTACATCACGAATTAGAAACAAGTAGAGAGAGAAAGGAGGAGCATTAAACTTTCCATTTGTTAAAATATACAAATATGTTCATATCTATGTTATTGTTGTTTGTTTGAAAAGAGGAAATAGTTAGGGTTCTTGGTTTGGGGAAGAAGATAAAAGAGAAAATGGTGTTCACCAGATTTGGTTGAGAAAGAAACCGACATTTTGTTTAATTATTATAATTTATCGATTAGTAAATTATCTTAAATTATGAGAGAAGGTTAAGTTTGTAAATTTGTATTATAATTTTTTAGAAAAAATAATATAAGGATATTTTAGTAATTTTATATTTTTTCTGAAAAAATTAATTATTATGTTTTATGGCGAAGCTAGATCATTAACGACGAAGCTACATGACGTGTCAATTTTCTATTGGATTCCTACCGTCAGGAAGGGCAAAGGTTTTTCTGATTATAGAAAAGCCCATCAAACATGAGCTTCACCTTTTTATGGAAGTTAGTTGTGACTAAGTCTTGATAAGACTTAAACCAATCCCTCGCGATTTTAGGGGATTTTCAGGTAAAGAAAACCCTATCTTCTAAGCTAGATAATGCACTTCAAATATTGGGAAAGAGGATAATGTTGGTTGTTGAGAAGTTCGAGGAGTTTGACCAAGTAAACTAGAAGATAAGCTTCTTACGGATAACGATGACTTTAGTCAAAAACCAGAATAGTTAGAGGTGCGAAGGATATTCGTGGAGATATTGGGAAGGTAAGATATTCTTGGAAGCTTGATTGGAAAGCAAATTAGTTGAGAAAATCTCTGAACCTCGAGGGCCGAGGTCGTCCACTGAGCCCACGAGAGAAAATGTAGCCAAACGATTATATCCAGGTAGTATAAATACAAGACTCATCTATATTCATCAACACATTACAAACGATATTGACAAACACAATCTGACATACACTAAATTACACATATAATTCATAAATACAATCATGTTCATATGAACATGAACATACACACGAATTTACATAGAGAGTAAGAGACTCTCAGATACTTTCATACAAACACCAAAGAGAGTGAAATATATTTTCATACACACAAGAAGATGATGATAATGAGATAATACATAAGTATTCGACTGAAATACTCTAATAAAAGCGAGTTTTCGGACTATCCTTGATTCCTAATAAAAACAAGAAGAGATTCCTATAGAGACCATGAGAGTTTCGTGCGAGATCCTTACTTTGAGATGGATGAATCTTACTCAATTTCTTACTGCAAGTTTTTTATTATTCATCGTGACCTGATCACATCTTTGATATTCCTTGACATCAAGAGAGGTTTGATGGAATAGTGGTATTTCATGGATCAAGAGATACTTGATCCATCTCTTCTGTTTATTTCTTATTCATATTGTTATGATTATACAATTATATCCGTTTATTTGACTTGAGCGTCGGAGTTCCCTCGTCGGGGATCCCTCGGCGTGTTTTCAAGTCTAATTTAAGAATCACGCGGAAGCAATCCTAAAGGTTTGTCCAGGGGTGCACACGTGGAAATAACCTTGGTGGTCCGCTCGTCCAGGTCGGAATAAAGGACAACACAGAAGTTCTCATGATCACTCACCACTTTCGAGGTACTTGTTGATCCTGGAGAGAAGTTCATTCTCATTTACAGCCCATAGTTGTTGGAAAAATTGGTTTGAAATCAATAAAATCTTATTTAATTGTAATTAAGAGAGTGCGAGACACTAATTTTAATTAAATTAAATAAAGGGTTTAAAGTTTAATTTTGAAAAATTAAATATTGTAGTGTCGATCTACTCTCGAAGTAGATGACCGTAGTCATGGGCGGATTTAGGGGGTGGGCTGATCGGGCTCAAGCCCAGTGCAACTCTTCTCCAAGTTCTTTGTATTATATATATATATATATATATTATATGTAATTAATTTGAATTGTTATGTTTTTAGTCCAGTCTATCTAAACTCAATTTGTTTCTAACTTAATTAAATTATTATTTTTAAATAGAAAATACCCAAAATCAACACACTAATTTAACAAAAATCTCAATCTCAATTATTTATTTATTTATTTATTATGTACAGTCTACATATTTAATTAATTAACTCAAAACATAAGGTACTATTTAATCTAAACTCACTCGTAAATTAATTTTTACTTCGTGTTGTGTTCTTTTATTTTTGCAATCAAATTTACTAATCTAATAGTATATGAGCAACTTACTAAGTCTACAATATAGTGTTATTGACATGTATTATAAAATTAATATTGTATAAGTTGCACGATTAGTGTAAATAAATTGCATATTTCAGTGCAACAAGTTGCATGATTTTAAAATATGCTGTGAAGTGCACAGTACATATGGTGCATCTAGTGTATACAAGGCTTAGCCTTATCAAAATTATGTTTTCTATCCCACCCCTCCTTTAGTTTCTAGATTTGCCCCTGATCATAGTGTATTTATAATCTCAAAATTGAATTTCTGTGAGTGAGAAATTAAGTCAGGAAGTTGAAACATCAACACACTTTATTAAATAGTGTTGAAAAATGTGGGAGAATTGATTAGGATTTAATAAATCTCACATTGAATAATTAGAGCATTTAACAACTCCTTATAAGTAAGAGTTTGCTAGTAGATTTCAATTATAGTAGTTAATGACTGGTTCAATAGCCCACACGCCCGCCATCCGGCCGCGCCGCGCACGAGCCCGTGGCCCTTGGCAATTGGACTTTGAGTGGACTTTGGTCTTGGGCTTGGAGCCCATATTAATTTTTTGGAGCTTGGTCCAACTAAAATAATATGAGCCCAACAAGTAGAGCCCAATCCGGGATTGGGTTGGCCCAAGTGAATTTTAGCACATATCTGCAGAAATTCAAATTTGAATTCAGACAAACCTGGATGTCAGTATTTCTAGGTTCATGGACGTCCCTCATGGAAGTTTGTTAACAGTTCGATTACTATCTGGCCATCAATTCCATAACTCCTGAAAATTGAATTCAGGAGGCTCCCTATTGAGTAGACATGCTCCTATAAATAGGACATGCATGCATGATTTTGTACATAGAGAAACACAAAAAGAAAACACTAAAAATTTCTGAAATTTGAGCTCACAAAATCCTGCATTCTGCATATCCCGTTTTTATGCATCATTTTAGAGTGCAGCCTTCTCCTTGCGCCAATTCAGTTCGCCAGAGCTTTACACGTTGCGGTGTTGCACGTGTAAAGACGAAAGTCATTTTTACCTTTGGAAACGATACGTCAAATCGAGAGGCACTACCGAGGCGTCTTTCGTTTTGCGGAAAAAGGTTCCATCTTGACTCGACTTTAGTGAGTTTTTCTAATATTTGTTTATATTATATTTGCTCGTACTGCTGTTGTTTGGTACGTGCAAGGATCGAAGACTTACAGAAGTTGTTCGTGGAGAATTTTTCCAGAATTAATTTGTGCGTGTGAAGATTGGATTCTGAAAAATAATACTTATTTTACTGAAAAATAATACTTCAATTGCTGTAAAGTGCTTCTTTATTTTGTGCATTTTGATTTCTATTTTTTATTATTTCTCCTATATTGTAGCTAGGTCATCGTTGGGTGCGCTATAAATCCAACAATTGTCGCCCTGGGAAATCATCGATCTAGGTCTCGGGTTCAATTTTTGTAAGTGTATTTATTTTGCATCTATCAACGTTGAATCCTCCAAAAAATTTAAATGATACTCCCTCTGTCCTATTTCTGAATTCAACTTGTTACATTCTAATTATTCCGCTTTTTTTAATTAAATTTCTTCTTGTTAACTTTCAAATTCAACTTTTTAAAATTATCTAATATCAGAGTTAAAACACTCCAAAAACATACATGGAAAAATTGTGATTAAATTTGATTTATATTTATAGAAATTTCGAATTAGTTTTTCAGGATAATAATTAATATACAGGAATGAAAGGAATGAAATTTAAAATAATGAGAACCAGATTCAACACAATATATTTGGAGAAGCGTGACAGATTTAATTATCCATGCTTTTCAAGATTATTTAATTCCATTAATTATTTGAGATTATTTATACATGAATATGGAAAATTCAGACTTAATTCTTTTACCTAGAGTTTTATTTACATGAACTATAAAAGCTAGTATCTCTAGTGCTATTTTCAAAGCACAGCTCATACAATAAAAAAGTAATAACAATAAGAGTATAAGAGAGAAAAAAGTGATTTGAGAGATGGCGATGAAGCAGAATAATGGGCAATGTTGATAATATTACATTTGATCCTTTTAATGTTGATAATATTACATTTGATCCTTTTAATGTTGATAATATTATATTTGATCCTTTTAATGTTTACAATTACAGGGATTAATGCATCCGAAGCCGATGCCCCTTCCACAAGTACCCTGCATATCCCGCTGCCGCATATCCCTCATATCTCTTTACGCTTCCCGATATGTTATGGAAAATGTGTATTGCCTTGTTTTGTATCCGAAAACAAGATACTTTGTGCCGTCCAATGTTTAATCACATGTTATAATAGTGTCAAAAATGACCCCAACAACTTTACTATCACAACCTTGGCTGTGCAGTTAAGAATTGTGCTACATTTGGCAACGGTATACTCTCTCTCTCTCTCCATTTATATATATATAATTGTAGATTTTTTTTATAAATGATTCATGTTATTTGTATGACTGGTGTATTAAAAGAAATTTTCTGATTTTGCAGATACAAAGAGTGTGGACAATTGCGTAAATTATCTGTGTTTATATGCAGAAATAGTAGCAATGATATTTCTTTTTTGTGTTAGATTGTATGCATGCTTTTTATAGTTATGCAACTAGAACATGCTTTCATTACTCACTGGGGAGATAATAATGTGAATGATTTGAATTGCCTTTTTTCTAATAAAACATTACACACATTTTATATATGGACAAAACTTTCAGATTTAATTTTCTTTCTTCTGATTTTCACTTTTCATATAATAAGTCATTATTTAGACGTAACATGCGCATGAGTACTAAATATCTAGCCACCTATATACATATTAAAACTTAATCTAAAGAATGTAATATATGAGGAAATATACATCTTGAAACAATGTCACGTGTCAAGTGTGGATTTTAACCATGAGAAGTGCATAGTTTATTTTGTTTATTTTCTTTCCTTCGCACAAATAATTGTGAATTTTATTAAAAAATTAAATCAAAAGTAAGATATTCTATATTCAAAAAAATCCCAATTCTTCCAAGATAGGAAAAATCATGAATACAAAGAGCACAAACGTTGACAAACTCAAGTTGGATCATCTTTTCCACCATCTTATTTTATCGTTTGATTCTTGGCACGTCTCCCACTTTCCATTCTGTTGAACTCCGACAGTAAACGTCTGTTAACTACTAAAGAAAATCTCATAACAGACAAAATTGGAAAGACTAATCACAGGCATACCCCACTTTGCCTTAACTTTTTATTTTGTAATATTTTGGTTTTTTTAATTTTATGTATCAAATGTATGTTCGTTTTAATTTAACAAGAAAATATTTATATTACAATAGTTTATAGCCGGCGTCCTTCTGATGAAAAATTAAAAATCAGGGGTCCTAGTTTGCTCTCGATATTTAAAAATGTAAAGAGGAAATCCGCAATCATAGTAGTTTTCTCGAATAGCTTGTCAACACTAACTAACACCACAAACAAGCCGCTAGTTTTTGTCAGTTGGGGTAATTCTTGAGGATGGTTTTTTTTTTTTTTGCTCGAAAAATTCTTTGTAATCAAATTAATCAAACTTAGTTCGAGCTCGAACTCGCAAAATTTAACTTGGCCTTCGGCCAATGACTCAAAGCAACACATTCTGATATTATACCCAAGATTAGAGATTTGTAATCTATATATGAACTAGCGCTACGAGCAAGAAAATATTAATATAATTGAAGGGATATTGCTTTGCAGACGCTCTCTCTCGTCTTTCTCCCTCTTTCTATCGATTTTATAGCATTATTAATTACTATTACATTAGTTTATAGCCGGCGTCCTTTCTGATGAAAAAAAAATAAATTGGGTGACTAATTGCGCTCAGTATTTTAAAATGAAAAGAGAAAATCCCCAATTATAGTAGTTTTCTCGAATAGCATGTCTAACGGTAACTAACACCTAAAGCAGCTAGTTTTGCAATTCTTGAGAATGATTTTTTTTTTATGGAAGATATACTATTACAAGATATAAAGAATTTGGTTGACAAAATTCATATAATTCAGAAAAGAAGTAATTGAATATTATCTCTTGCTATCATCCCCTCAAAAACTTGCTTCTGAAGAACTAGAATAATGGTCAAGCAAGACTTTTAGTAAAAATATCATCAAACTGGAGCTCGAATGAGACAAACTAAGTGATAAGTTTCCCAAAGATACTAATTCACGAATGAAATGATAGTCAATGTCGATTTGCTTAGCTTGTTTTTGTACAACATGATTTTGGCTAAGAAAAATAGTGTTGTTGTTGTTGTCACATAACAAAACAAGAGTCCAAGGAAGATACTCTTCCCTCTCTGACATTTCCTCGTCTTCACATCGATCGTTGTAGATATGACGCGTTGCCAAAAAATCATTTGGTGTCACGACTTTTAGATTGGGACATCAATCGCTAGATAAAAGATTAACGATAAGAAAAGCAATCAAAATAAAAGGGAAAAATGTTTTATTAGGCCATTAATTTAGGGGATTGTGTTTTAAGGGCAATAATTTGACGGGCTTGAAAATGTAGAACAATAAGTTTTAAAATCTATACCCCATGGGTTGGCCTAGTGGTTGTAGGCTTTGGACTTAGGAGTATGCTCCTCTCTATGTCTCAGGTTCGAGCCCCCTAAGATGCGATCAACTCTTGAGATGGGCCAGTCAATACAGAGCTTAAATCTGGCTTGAAGTGGGACTCCCACTAGTGGACGGTGAGTTCTGGTCCCCCAAATTAGTCGGTCTTTAGGCCGGATACCAAATTATCAAAAAAGAAAAAGTTTTAAAATCTATAAATATAGGACAATATTTTTAAAATCTTTAAATGTAGGATAATCTGATCCGAATAAGCCCCAAATCTACTCCTGATTTATAATTTTCCTTTTTTCAAACTCTAAGTTAATAAATTTCCATTATTAGAAGTATACTACTTCGATTTACATTCGAATACCTAAAGAGCACCCATTCACAATTAATATTATTGCTCTCTCAACATAATAATACATGATGCACTCTTGTATGAGACGGTCCCATAGATGAGACGGGTCTCACACTTGACCCATTTTCTGAAAAACCTGCCCGCATTGTAATAGTACGATGAAAACCCTCTTATGTCCTTAATGGGCAGAATGATGGCCAAAACTGCAGGAAAAAAAAACGACGCATGCGAAAGGGAGCAGAAAAGGGAGAATTTGCGCAATCGAAGCAGAAAATCGATTTGATTTCAATCTCTTATTCAGTTTCTAGGCACAGATTGGTGATATTGTTCTCTGCTTCGATTTCGAACTCTTATTCAGATTTTAGGCACATATTAGCGATATTGCAAGTTGTGGGTGATGTTAAACCCTAATTTCAATTCTGACTCTACGCTCTAAAGGCATACACGAACATCGCAATCGAAAAATGGTGTAACCAATCTTTCAGGTAATTTCCTCCACCATCGTATTCCTTATTCATTTGAGTTTGAAGCACTAATACACATTTGGGCTTGGACAGTTGTTAAAAAAACCCTTAGAGAGAGGTTATAACAGCTGTCCAAGTAACGGCTGTCCAAGCTTGGACAGCTATTAAAAAACCGTTGTCCAAAAGTTGGGCTTGGACAGCGGTTTTCAACCGCATTGCAAAGAGGGGCTTGGACAGCAGTTATTAACCGCTGTCTAACTTTTTTTTTTTTATAATTTCGTTTATTATGTTAGATAGACAGCGGTTATTAACCGCTGTCCAACATCTTTTTTTTAATTATTAATTTATATTTTAAAAATTCTATAATAAAACTATAAACCAAAACTTATATATACGTCCAATATCATAAACCATAAACCAAAAATCCTATAATAAAACCATAAACCAAAACTTATACCACATATATACCAAAACATCAAATAAATAAACATACACATCATGAAATAAATAAACATACAATCATAAACATACGTCCAATACACCGAAAACATGAAATATATATCATCACAAATATATAATTTAATTACATGCTACCAAAATTTCAAACAACGATCACTCAATATCGTATGAATATAAGAATCGATTGTAAAGGTACCACGTCCAATCGTTTTTCCATTTCTCCAGTCTTTTCTTAGAGTAAGACTTGAGCTCACGTTCATAGACAAACTGCAAACAACGAATCAATCAATATAGTATGAATTTTTATTCAATCAATAATAATTTAAATAAATCGATAAATTGACTTACATTGAGAGGAATGTTCGTTAGAGAAGCGCGGATTATATCTTCAATAAAGCAACACACAAAATGTCCACAATGTTCATTATCTCGTTGCCTCGGAACCTGTTGATTAACAATTATAATCACGTATTACAATTATGATTTCTTTCTATTAATTTGACAATTTACTAAATTAAATTTACCTTAATGTTAATCCAGTTCACTTTATTTAACTTAGATCTTGAATCTTGACTCTGAAGGCAACTCAGATACATCATCATCACACTATTATTATTATAATTAAAAAATAAAAATACATTAAATATGCATAATTTTAAAAGTAAAACAAATCATTATATAGAATATTAAAAATGAACTTACGCTTCATATATGAAACGAGATCAGGGCGATTTGAATAAACTCCATCCCCGATTTGGGTCCATAAAATACACACTTAATGTATTTCGTGTATGGCGACCCAAAGACCCAATGGTTCCTATATTATATTGAGAATATTAAAATTAAGCGCAAATTTAGCATATATATGTGCAAATATTATAAACATGAATACAAATTTTAACGAAATGTTTATCACTCACCCCACATTTGTTGGCAAAAAAATGAGATGATCGCCTCCCTCGTTTGATTCAACATATGATTAACTAACTCATCCATGGTGCATGACCCTATCACCCAATATGCAAGACACCTGTGGGGAGACGAGGAATACATTCCACTTGCTCGGACATCTCTGGAGAGATATATCTCACCCAAATATCTTTAACCAACATATATACGCTAATTAATATTTAAAAAGAAAATTAAACTATACAGAAAGTGAATATTTAGAATTAGTAAACACATACCGAGGTAAAGGGCTATGGTGGTTGCACTCAACCACTCGTCATTCAAGACTTGGCAAGACATGTTCCTCATTTGACGAATTCTTGGAAAGTATTTACGATGAAAGTGAGCAAGCATGGGAAGCTGTGGACGATCTCGAAAAGCATTAGACGATACCATCCGGTGCACCCTAGATTGTACATAATCATCGTGATCTAAGTCTCCAGTCATGGGATAACCAAGTCTGAGCGCAGTGGAGTCCCTCGTTCTCCCCCTCTGACTGTCTACGATACCCCTCGATTTCTCTTTAGCCTTTTGTGGTGATTTCTTCCGAGGCATTTGTGGTGTCGGCAGATTCTACAATTAATTTGCAATATTATTTAGAACCACAAATAAGATAATGAACTTTAATAACATATATTTTACCCTCATGGTGCTAAAGACCAAGTTGCTCGGCCATTCGATGAAGTGCCCGACCGTTGTTCCGACTGTGACGGCTTCATCGATTGGTTTTGGCACCGCTGAATCCTCTTGTCCAATTACGGGTACATCGAGTGTGACCCTCACGAAACCAGTAGTGATGAACGTGTCCCTTTATTAGATATATTAAAAGTGAATATATAAAAAAAATTAAAAGTTAGGATTTTGATCTCACCATATTTTCTCTTATTCGTGCATAACCTTTGTTTGAGCCACGATATCGCGCCTCCATCGACTTGGCTTGATCGCGATTTTTATTACTTCGATTCTACAGTATAATAGAAATATAATAAACACTGAAAAACTATATGCATTAGAAATTGAGGAAATGACATTGATCAATTTTACCTGGAAATCATCCTCCATAGCTCTGCTCACAAACTCCTCCCAGTATGGAGCCACCATAGGGCTATTTTGATACGCCGGAGGCGGACTAGTCGAGTAAAGACCAGTTTTCGGATCTCGTGTGTTACTTCTCAACCAAGTCCGAAAATTCTTGGCCATTACTCCAGCTTGCGACAATATTTGCTTCTTCTTTGTGTGGTCAAGACCTCTAAATGTAGTTTATACGCATATAACATAACAATTTAGTAAATTTAAGGGTCATACTACAACTTTCAATAAATATATAATTAACATACCGTAAGTTCGTCCCATATTCTTTCCTTCAAGGGAGTCAGTTTGGGGCTACGCCAGTCCTTGGCTGGCAGCACGAGCTCTCTTAATAGATGACATGGTGACTATACCCCGAGTGCGCTTCTCCCCGGAGCTGCTAGTGGTGGTGGGAGCATCAGTGTCACACTCTCTCAAGTCATCAGGATGTTGTCGATCATATGCACCATGATCATATGCGCCATGATCTCCATCAGAATATCCATCATCATCTCCATCATCTCCAGGATATGGCAAACGAGACATGATCCTGTAAAGCATAAGAAACAACATTTAATAAACAAAAAACAAACAATATTCAATATACCAGAAGAAACAAAATTGCATGATTACAAAATTCTTCCACCCCATTCCTATACTCATCTGATAATCGATCTGCTCGAACCCACTTTCAATCCATATAGAACTAGAGATGCCTATAGGAAAGACAATATGAAGACTGCTTCTCAAGACAATTATCTTAAAGTATTAAACCTAAAAGCATATCTAACCATACTTAATCTACATTCATTTTAATTTTCTAATTTTGAAATCCTTCCAATTTTTTACTCATTCACATTTTTTGTTACTTCTCAAGACAATATGTATCCTAATGTATCACCATTAATCATCATTAATCATTAATCACTATCCATTCATTAAATTAATAACCAAAATATATCCTAATGTATTAATCCTAATTTATGCTTAAATCCTCACACAAGCATATTATCAAACACCTTAAGTGCATTATTCATCTCTAACAAAATGTTCATTTCTAACACTAACAAAAATTCATTCAAGCCACTAACAACAATTAATCATAACAAATTAGCTATATATATCCTAACAATTAATCTCAAACATATATATATATAAACACATTTATATATATATATATATATATATATATATCTTAGCAATTAATCTCAAACATATATATATAAACACAATATTTATATATATATATCCTAACAATTAATCCCAAACACACACCCACATGCAATATATATATATATATATATATATATTAATTAATTAAAATATATATACATATATACATATATATATATAAAAGAAAAAATACATATATATATATGGAGGAGGAAAGGCGGCAAGGGTGAGGGGGAGGATGGGGGCGGGGGGAGAGGGGAGGGGAGAGGGGGAGGGGGAGGAGGCAGGAGGCGACGATTTGGGGGAGAGGGAGAAGCTAGGTCAACGGCTCGGCGATTTGGTTGGAGGAGGAAACCCACAACGGCGCGAGATTTGGGTGAGAAGGAGGAGCTAGGTCTTCGGTCGGTTTGCGGCGATTTGGGGGGGAGAGGAAATTGGGGAGAAGAAATGAAGGCAGTCCAAGTGATATATCTTATTTTAAAAAAAAAAAACAGCGGTTATTAACCGTTGTCCAAGTTTTTACTTAGACAGCGGTTATTAACCGTTGTCCAAGTTTTTACTTAGAAAACGGTTATTAACCGCTGTGCAAGTGATCTTGCAATGCGGTTTAAAACCGCTTTCCAAGTTTTATTCTTGGACAGCGATTTCAAACCGCTGTCTTTTTTTTTATATATTTTTTAATAAAACCGCTCTCCAAGCTATAACTTGGAGAGCTGTTTGAAAAAAGAGCTGTCCAAGTGCAGCTGTGCAAGCCTAAATGTGTAGTAGTGAAGGTACCTATTATCTTTTTGTTGAATTTTATCTCTCTGGCTTTGACTTTTGTTTTTGAAATATTGGAGAATACTTTCAATAATTATTGGTTAACTTGTGTTGAACAGATTTGATAATTATGAATATAAATAGAAAAAATAATGAGAAAAGTAAGATCTCTTAGTTCAATTAACTGGGTTTACTTTTTGTAATATAAATAGAGATGTTCTGTGATTCTCGATTTTATTTTCTACTCTGCAGCTTCATCTTGAAATTCATGTGCACATTGAATAAAAATTATTTTTGTATTTTGAAATGTAAATTTACCTGCATGACACATGACTCTTATTTGCAATCCTTTGTTATCAACTTCGTATAGGTGGTGGGAGTAGATCAGGTGATATCGGTGGGTTTGAAGCCACAACTAGTTTTGAAATTTCATATGATTGGATTTGGGCTAATTGATATATACCATGGCATGGCTCTGTTGTTTCGATCACTAGTTCTTTTGGTCAAGAAAATATGCATGAGAAGAGCTCAAGGCTAAACTAGATGATATAATGATTGTCCTTCTTAATCAAGCAGATGATATATCGATCTTTGTCAATAGAGTAGTGGCAATTTGTCCTAGGATCCATGCATATTTATTTTTGTAATATTTCAGACTTTTGGAACCAATTAATTTGTATCTTTGAGCATTCCATATTAATCTCTTCTGCAAGATCACTAAACTAAAGCGCCCCTTTTAGTGATAAGTTGTTGTAGTCGTTTATCCTATTCATACTCTACTTCATAATAAAATACAGAGACTGCAAATATATGATTCAAGAGTGTCACATATTTATTCCGGAGTACCACTTATTGTTACAAAAGTATCAATATATTTTAGAATAGTATCACACATTACTATAACTCATTAAAAAGTAAAACCTACAACATTATCAAGAGTATCAATGTTTAGTTCAAAAGTCTCACAATCTAAGTCTCAACATACAGAGTACATCAGTTTATAGTTCGAAAGTATCAGTTTTTAGTTCAGGGGTATCACTTATAAAGTCTAAAGTGTCATTATTTTCTGTAGTACAAACAATACTTTAGACTGACAAAAAACATAACTCAAATGTGAAGTACATATAATTTAAAAATATAGCGGCATGAAGTTATAATTCTAGAGGATCACTTTTTTATTCAAGAGTATCACTCTTGAATTCATAAGTATCACTCTTCTTTTAAGACAAACAACTTAAGATTGATATAGGTACAACTCAAATATGGAATACATGTTATCTTTTCTTTTTAAAGCAGTAATACATGTTAACTGCAAAACAAAAAAAAATGGAATAATATCACTTTTTAGTTCCAATATGCCGGGAGTATTAGTTTTTGGTTCGAGAGTGCCACATCTTCGTTCAAGAGTATCGCTTATAAATTTGAAAGTACAATTACTTTTGTAAAGATAAATTAGAGGTGATTTTTGAATACAAACAATACTTTAAAATAAATTTAGAGATAAATTTCACTCTATAACTCCAAAAATCTGGAGTATCAAATTATGGCTCGAGAGTATCACTTTTGAATTCAAAAGTGTCATTATTGTATTGAAGTGACTTGTGATTATTAACGAGAAGTGATACATGAAACTGGTCTAATTACAACTCAAATACTTAATTAGTATAAATGTTAACATAAAACATATAATGTCACTCTGTAGTTTTAAAATTTCGAGAGTATCACTTGGTGCTTCAAGAATAATATTTTCTAGTTCAAGTGTATCAGTCTTTTTGAAAAGATGAATAAGAAAAATGTTGCTCGATATAAATCAAACTACTCTTATATCTCTTTTTTATAGATATAAATAGCAGATTAATAAATTTTCAAGAGCGCTCACTGATCAACGAGGTGTTTTCAGCAAAGAAGACAACACCATTACACCATTTTGCCAACATATATCAGTGTTTTCTAGAGTATTAGTTTATGGACCAAGAGTATCATATATTTGTCCGGAAGTATCATCTTTTAATTTTGAAGTACCATTTTTAGGTTCAAGGTTATCATTTTTTGGTTCGAGAGTATCATTGTTTTTAGGAAGAAAAATGATATACTGCAGAATAATCAAGTCTCCATACCATTTTCATATTACATTCAAAATAGCTAAAAATTGTTCAACGTTTAACCCCTTGAAGCTTCCTCTTCTTCAATATTAGAGAACCCCTTGAAGTCTTTGTTATCAACAAAAACGCTAGACATTATTAATGTCGGTATAAGGTTATGAAGCACCGTCTTTAGCCTCCGGGCTGAGAAGGCATTCATTTCGTACTTTGACTCTCAAAAACTTATATCTGGACCAAAGATTGGTATCTCATAAATGGGCATAAAATGATTTAATATTACATTCATCAAGTAGAGTATAGTAGGAGAGTCCATTCGACAACTCCAAGATATGAGATCTTGTCACCTTCGGCTCTTGGCCAAGCGAAAGCAAACCTGAATACGGAAGTGTCAAGATCATTGTACGCATCAAATTCATAAGTCCATTTGACCCTTTTCTTTCATCATTTCATCTCCTCCTGAATTCTCTAAGCTCATTTTCTATAAAAGCTTTCATCTACTGGTTTTTCATTTTCTATAAGAGCTTTCATTTACTGGTGTTTCATTATGCAAATATGATTGTTCAAATAAGATTAAATACTCCACAATAATAATAATAATAATAATAATAATAAACATGAATTTATCAAAATTAAGAATGGATGACATCACTGATCAACCTACAGAAGCTTCGACATATAAACCATGAAATTAACTTTAACCCTAAAGTCATATTAGAAACAACTTGCATTCTACTCGATTATAAAATCAGCAACCCCACAATTAAAGCTCACATGTTCATTGTATTCCATCAATAAAAAATATATAGTAGAGTCTCAAACACAACCCAACAACATGATAAAAAACAAACTGAAACTTGCAAATCCCAAAATTACAAACCAATACCAAAAAATCATACATGTAAAACAAATCAAAAAAGACAAGTTTTTACAGCCCTTCAGTATAATGAACAAAATTAAACTTTCAAATCCCAAAATTGCAGAAATGTGAATAAAGCATAATACTAGATGTAACGACAAATATCGCGAGTCTTCCTCAAGCGTTCTGCGTTCATGTGGCGACGGACATAAACGACAACGACTGAAGTAAAAAAATATGCAAGCAAACGCGAGAGAGAGTCACAAAAGAGAGAAGGCAAAATCTGAAAAACGTGTGACATCGAAACAATGTTGGTGCGGCGAGTTTCGTCAAGCAGCGGCGAACGGACGATTGAGAGCGGCACAAAAGAGAGAAGGCAAAATCTGAAAAAAGATGGAAGAAATCTGAGAAGGGCTTAATAGGTATTTGGGCCATCCAACTCTCTAGTCAAACGGGTTTCATTTGGGTATTTGGTCAAACGGGTTTAATTGATATAATATGGGTCAAATAAAGATCTGTATCATGCATGAGACCGTCTCATATGAGTTTTTGTCATAATACATTACTATATGTCTAGGACGAGATTTGAGGCAAGACGACCCTCTTTCGCGCGGTACCTCTTTATTGAGGTAATTACTGGCAGGTACAAAATTTTGAGAAAATTTACTGGCAGGTACAAATGAGATTGCATATACAGTCAAAATTACATTTGAAAGTGCAATTGTACCTACATATATGCAATCATTTTGTACCTGCTGGTAAGTTTTAAAAAAAATTATACCTATTGATAATTCTCCCTCTTTATTCTATGCACCGAGGGGTTCATGTGGGCATGCCCTAAACTGGGCTACAATTGCCGTTTTATTTCATAAAATCAGCCCACCCAATGAAAACCATATTTCAATCAAAACTAATGCTAATTAGCTCAATCTGATAAAAGCACGTGCTCTCAAGTCTCATCTCCATTAATTCATGCTTTTGTCTTTCTACAAAGTTGTTTTATTTTATTTTTTTACCCCACCCCCACCCCCCACCCCCACAAGAGCCAATTCATATTTTCTTGCGAGCAAATTCAAATTAAAGCCATTTAGTTCATTTTTTTGTCTTTCTACAAAGTCGAATATTTCTTATCATGATTTTCACATGGAAGAATTTCATAAAAAGAGTTTCAGTTTAGTTCTTTAATTTTAAAATGTCTCAATTTAGAGTTTAGTACTTTTTCTTTTCCTTCTCAATTTAAGAACTTGTTTCACCTTTTAGTCTCAATTAATTCAAGGCAACGGTTTATTTCCCAATATAAATCATACAAGATGACAATAAAAAATGATGTACACTTCTAAATAGAAATTAATCATCTTGTATAATTTTAAGAGAAGATCTCATATGCACTTGGTGCACAGACTCTAGATCCGTGCACTCACTTTAACCCTACCCAATTTTTTATTGTGGATCCTACTTTTCACTAATGGTGAGATTTCAATTTTTAATGGGTCACTCATACACCTGAGTGCACGGTGCACTTGGTGCACAGGAGACCCACTCTAATTTTAATTGCAAAATAACATTTTTATCGAGCTTCACAAAATAAAAAAAAAAATCCGTCAAATTTTGAACTGAGAAAAAAAATGTTGAGCCCGAATTTGAGGATTAACCTAAAAATTGAGTCCTCATATTCATATAAAATAAAGTTAATGTTTAGGAAATCTTGCCGGACACAACTTTAGTAAGAAAAGATTTTTTATACACCATGTGCATCTTACAATTTAAGTGCATCTTCGTAACATTGAATATTTTAAAATACACTTGAATTACACATGCAGATGAGAGCTACTCCTTGAGTAATATTGAAAACATTTTATTGAGTATAGAATGATCAAAAAAAAATTTCTATTTCGTAGTCCACCACAACACTAACTTATGTATCCCTTTCCACATTACGCTTTCTTTTTTAAGAGTGTATTCCACACATGTTTTACTTTCACTCAAAAAAAATCTGGGATAATAACTGAGGGATACAATACACTATAACGTTTGTACAATCCGCCCACTTCACTGTGCATTTGGTACTGTTTGGCCTAATTTAACCCAAAAAGCCCTCAGCTACTGTTCTTCATTGTCGATGTCGATAATGAATTCACGCCCTCCTGATACCACCCCGTCGTACCTTCCCAACCCCGCCCACCATCGCCCACCTTCTGACAGATTTACCACACCCCCTCTGACAGATGTCCAATCTGCGCTGCTGTCAAGAATTCAAATTTTTAAAATTTGAATTCGCAAAGGATATTTTAATTGTTGTTGATCCTGGTATAGTTTTTACCATAATGAACTTCTGAGGTATGTTCCAATGTCAATTTCTTTTTAATTGTGTGTCGTTATGTTCTGTAATCGTATAATGATTTATTATTTTGTTGTAGTAGGTTTCACATTTTTTGGGTCTTTTGGAATGGATTATTCGGTTATATTGAGTTTCAGATTTAATGGAGGGTGTAAATTGATGGAGGTGGAGTCATCGACGTCATATTCGGATATCGTTTCATACATAATTTCTACGTGGTGCGATCTTAAACCAGAGTACACTTCCTTTGGATCTTCAGTTGTTAATTTGTCTAACTGTGTTTTGTCTTGCGAAGATGATTTATGGAATTTGATTGTTATATGCCAGCAACTAAAAGTTAAACTTGTAATTGTTGATATTACTAATACAGCAAATGTTATTGATTCATCTGAAGACAATAATAATGTTATTTTAGTTGGTGGAAGTTTAAGCCCCAAACCTGTTTCTGCTGAAAATGTATTAGAAAGTCTTAGTGGTTTAGATTCTCACACTAAGCAGACATATAACACAGATCATCAGGCATACAATATTTGTCCTGCGCAAAAGCGTAAGCCTTTGCTTTCTGACTGTTGGGTGGATATCATGGTTGGTGGTGTTGGTACTATTTTTACAGGTGGTGCTGATGAGTTTAGATGTGAGCTTATTAAGTACACTTCTCGGTTAGGTTTGTATTTTAAATACATTCGCAATGAACCTAGATACATTCATGTTGTTTGTACTGAAAAAGTAACCCAACATTGTTAATGGTTTGTTAAAGCAAAATGTCAAGTTGTTACCATGTATTTGTGGTATCAGACTTATGTTTAATTCATAACTGTGACGAAAATTTGACTGCCCCCAAAAAAAAACAGACTTACACCTCGTGTTCTTGGTACTTTATTTGTTCAGGATGTAAAAGACAATCCAGGTTTACGTGGTAAAGATATTGTTCCGCTTTTGAGAATGGGATATGGTATTGATTTACCTTATTGGAAAGCATGGCGTACTCTAGATGAAGTCAGGGACCATGTTTTGGTAGTTATGATGAATCGTATGATAATTTGAGATGGTATTGTGAAGCTGTAATGCGTACCAATCCTTGAAGTGTTGTCCGTTTGGAAAAAGATGAAGAGTTTAATTGTTTTGAACGTGTTTTTATTGCTTTTGATGTATGTCTTAAGGGGTTTAAAAGTTGTAGGCCTATGTTGTTTGTTGATGGTACATTCATGAATGGTAGGGCGAAGGGGACATTGCTTGTAGCTACTTCTAAGGATGGTGACAATGGTAATTATTTATTTTTTTTGTTTTAATTGCCTTTTTTGTAGTTTATTATTTCCATGTAAATATTAGTAAATGTATGTATGTTAAGAATCTTTTTTGGTTTGATGCAGGTCTATATCCTGTTGCACTTGCTATGGTATCTTCTAAAACTACTGCTAATTGGGAATGGTTTCTGTCTCTTTTGCGAGATTATGATGTTCATGATAGGAAAGTTTTTTACATATCAGATCGTAACACGGATTTAATGTCCGCATTTCAAAATGTGTTTGACAAACCTGTACATTTTTATTGTTTGTATCACTTGCAAACCAATCTCAAAGGCAAAGTTTCAAAAAGATTTAGCAAGGAGAAACGCAAAGAGCTTGTTGTACATTTCAGAGAATGTGCTTATGCACCAAGTAAATCTATTTTCAATGAGAAGCTTGAAATATTCAAGGAAGCTGGAGGTAAATTGGCCGAAGAATGGTTAGCAGATTTTCCATTTGAAAAGTGGGATGTTGCTCATTATCCTCATATGACTAAGTATGGCGAAATGACCAGTAATGCCGCGGAGTCTTTCAATGCTTGGATTAAAGATGAACGTCAGCTGCCCGTCACACAGATGCTAGACTCTCTTCGTCAAAAATTGAATGCCTGGTTTGTCAAAAGGAGGTCAACAAGTAGTCTTTGGAATGGTGCTCTTTGTCCATCAAAGGAGTGTGAATGGAACTATCTTGCTGAGTTTGGGTTATCCTGGAAGATAAATGAGTGTGGTACAAACCAGTACGAAGTACAAGCGTTCCCCTCCATTGTTGTGGATTTCAGGTTGAAGTTATACACGTGTTTTCAGTGGTAAATTACTGGATTTCCATGTAAACACGGTGTTGCTGTATTGAGGCAGATTTGTACGGATGCATCTTTGTTCTTACATATTGACAAAGCATTTCTTACTGAAACTTACAAACTCTGTTACTCAGAAAACATTCATCCAATTCCTGAAACTGAGAAGTTTCAGTGTGAAGCTATGATTGACCAAAGCAGGATTATGCCACCATTGTTAAATAGAACTCCTGGACGCAATAAGTAAAAATAAAAACCCTCGTTTGGTGAATCCCGTAAGAAGCGTAAGAAGAATTTTTGCGAAGTTTGTTGTAAGGTGGTTAATCATCCAAGTTACATGTGTCTGAAATCTTTTGACTCTCTAAGCATGTAATTTTTTAATTTGGTATTTTGAAGTGTTTTATTTTAGCATTAGTTTTTTAAGTTAATGTATCTGAATTTGTACTAGATTCAAGGTTTCTTATCTAATACAAGAGTATTGTACACGTTTTCAGTTTTATATGTTATTATATGAATATTTAATATCAAACCTTACCTTATTTATCACTGAATATTTATTATATAGGTCTTACATAACCATAACATAAAATACAAAAAATAACAGAGCCACAACTAAAATCATGATCATATTTCCAAGTAACATAGTTTTAAGTGTGATCGGGTATCTCAATGTGTTCCTTTGCACTTGTGACTTGTCTGCATCTTTTTCGTGGATATCTTCTGTTGTGCCTCTTTGATTTCTTCTATCCCATGTAAACTCATTGTTGACTCCATTTGGGACACACCATTCTAAGAATCCATGTAATTAGCACCAGTAGAATAGACGTCCTATATTTCCAGTAGTATTTGAAATCTTGATAGTTGTTTGCCTTCCACATTTTTTGCAATATTCTTTGTTATACATCAAATAAGTATTTTGCCCTGTTGAACTTAAACTTGTTGACATGGTTGATGATTTTTACTTTTTTGTTGTTGCAGAGCGTTTTTTTTCTTGTTTTGTATGTGAATCTTAACATCTTGGTTTGGATCTATGTATTAAATGAACATGTACTATTTCTAACGGGCAAATTGTAACAGCTACTATATCTTGTCACTTCTGAAATTTCCAACGGATATAACATATTTCATTGGCTCTTTAATAATATTCTGATATCGTTTGTTAAAATATAGTATCCTACTAACAATTTACTTTTATTGTTGTTTATATGATGTTGTGTTTGTGTATATTTTACAGTTATTACACATCATATGTTATACGTATGTATAAATTGTTCTACATATGTACCAGCTTACTTAACATTAAATATATTTCACTGTTTTGTATACTAATCAATTAACTCTACATATCGTTCTTCCTGCTTAGCCGGGCTGGGCCTATTTTATTTTTTCTTATTTTTGGCTTTTCAATTTTTACACATTTATAAATCCTGGCCCGTTTAGGTTAACAATTTATAGATTTTTATATTTTTTATTAAATGAACAATGTTATTCTATTATTATTCACATTTTTTTATTGCCTTTCTATTTATTTAACATATATTTTGTACACCACTTTTTTCATTTTATTTTTACACATATTAAATGTACCCATATAGATGAATAATGTATACTATAGACAATTTTTCACTGTAGTATTTTACCTGCTTAGCCGGGCTGGGCCTATTCTCTTTTTATTTTTAGTTTGGGCTTTTCAATTTTACACCTAATTAAATCCTGGCCCATTCCAGTAAATTTTCTCCATTTTTACACGTATTTGTACACCATTTGTTCCCTTTGATTTTTACACATATTAAATGTATTCTTATAAATGAATAATGTATACTTCTGACCATTTCGGTGAACACATGACAAATTTTAAAAACATATGCAAATTCCAAATTACAAACATTACGATTGGCAATACAAAAAACCCAGAGAAACATTAACATTATATTTGATTACTGCCAGATAATTACATTTCATTTCCTTTGAAAATGAACAGTCAATCAAAATCACATATAACCCATCATAATATACATAACACAACTTAAACAACATTAATCAGACATACTTAATACGCAACTAAACCCACAAAACATAACACAACTAACTTACCAAATATATTCATTAATTATGAGGGAATAATTAGTTCTGAATATATTTGCAAATCTAAACTTATTTAATACGTGACTAATCATAGTAAGCTAGTTAACCTCACTCAAATCAGAGATGCGGAATCACAATCAACTGGAGGTACCAATGACTCCACAAACCTGAAGATGCTGCAGAAAGCGGCTCCTAACACTGGCCATTCCAACATTTTGTACTCTCCATTTTCCATATCATAAATAACCCAAAATCCCTGTGGATCAACCCTAAATAGTATATGTTTGTTACTTGGCTTGTACAAGTAAAGAGCATGAATGCTCACAACGATGTTGATGTCTAACAAATCGAATCCAGGTGCAAAAACCATTCTCGTCCATGAATTTATATCAGGGTAACTCTCCAGTATCCACATCTCAAATGCTTCGAATGAAGGACTGAATGTACTGAAGACCACCAGCTTTTCATCATTGATTGAACTTAGCTCGCACCCTCGTCGTGTAGGAAGGGCTGCAATCAATGGAAGTGCTAACATGTTATAAGTTTCTGTTTGAATGTTGAACGTTGCTACAACTTATCCCAGATTTGGGATAGAGACTTGCCAGTGTAGATTTCCATGGACGAACACACCCAACACGCACAGAGGAAACTCATACGGAAAAGGAGACATTCTTCTCCATGCTTTATTGTTCCTTGAATACATTTTCACTTCAGTATCTTTGTGTTCATTCTCAAAAACTGCAACCCTTATCAACTTGTAATCATCAGAGCATTCGTCATAACCTAAAACAAAAAAAAAAAAAAAAACAGAGCACCATTGGCACTCTTTTGGAAAGACAATACGCGAATGTGATATGCTTACATACATTATGGTTGACGGGTTCCAGACGAAGAACTCGTCCTTATCGTTGCAAACACTGACCAAGCCGTTGTAAGATCCCAAGATGTCCACCAGATTCTCCCCATTGGTAAGCATACATTTGTTCACCCCGTACACACACACTGTAGGCTATTGGGTAAAACCCTATTTCCTGAATTAAAATGAAATCAACCATGTTTTCTTCTTTCATTCTCTCTAGGTGAGTTACTCTTACAAAATGGCGGCTTGAGATGATTGAGTACCATCTCTTGCTTACCACTTTGCACTCGCACAACTTCTTTCCTGGAACCCTGGACAGGATGTCTTCAAGAACTTCATCAGGAATACTTCTATGAATTACTTTCGCTATCTTTGAGCAACTCATTTTTCATATGATTTTTTTGGGGATATTTTTTTCTTACTAGATATCTCAACATTCTGAAGATTTTATACGGAAACACAATCTATATATTCCCTAAAGATGGTGGGGGGGTAAGTTGTGGCTTGTATAGATATGTTTTGATTTTTGTACTCCAAAGTATACGTGTTTATTTCTAAATACATGTATTATCATTTTTGGTCCATTCGAAGAGCTAAGAGTCATTAGTAGTCAGATCAAAATCTTATCGGATATTTGCATTTCAGATTGTGTGTTATTTTCGATACATTTATATATATATTATTTATTTTATTTATTTTAGTTTTTCCGATAGCATTATACTATTTCAAATGTATTTCCTCCAATCTTTAGTTTTTCTTTCATTTTTTTTTTTATCTTTAGGTTTCTTTCTAAAATGTGTCTTTATCAAACTTTATACTTTATCACATAAAATTTAAACAACTCTTTTTAATACCCATCACTTTATATTTATGCACTAAAAACAGCCCTAAAGAATGGGACGGAGGTAGTATTATTTACCTAATACACTATTTATGCACTTACCGGGAAGTTTTCTTTTTATTGGGATGTGTTTAATAGTTACTTTTAAGTTAAATATCTGTTTGCATTGTTTCATTATCAAATCTCAGAGACATATAGTGGATTTATTTTCTTACCAAATGTATTCTTTATTAAATTGTATTAAGTTCCATTTCTAAATTATATTTACTTCTCTTATTTTTATTTTATTTTTATTACACATGTATTTTTTTAAACCTTTTATTTTTTGTTTACATTTTCTTACATCTTTACATAGTTTAATACAATATAAAATACAATATAAATCTACACAATATATATATATGTACACAACCCGTAGTGAGATCTTTCACCCTTTTTTTTTAATCATTAATTTTATTCCCTTCTTTTTTCAATAATATTAACGTGTAATACAGTATATATAGATTATTTTTTATTATTTAATAAACCCTAAACTTTGCGGGCCAGCCAACAGCTACACATACATATATACAGTGTCTTATATTTGTACATCTTACCACGTACCTTTCTCAAAACACACTAGAATATACACCGTATTGTTAAATGTATAAACTTGTTCTTTTTGTATACTATCACTTAACCAATTCTCTTATTGCTATTACCGGGCTGGCCCATTTATTCGGCTTTCCTTTTTTAAAATTCCATTTTACTGTTTGGCCCGTTCCACTATTTTTCAGCATGATCTTTATGTTAGTGTTAGTGTCCTAAAGACAATTCTTTGTATGGATATAATACTAAGATAATATTTAGTGTTGATTTAATATTATTATTTATTTAATATTAAATATATGGCGTTACACTTATTAGAATATTATGTTTGATTGTTTGCATTTGTTCTTATTTGTGTTCCCCTGAATCATTGTTGTCATTGAGATTGTGAGAACTCAGATGACTTAAGCATGATTCTCAAATAGCCCCGATCAAGGATCATCAAGAACGGGATATTGATGATTCAATGGAGACTGTTGTGTGATCTACATCATACTCTTAGAGAGTGTAGTAAGATCTCACTTACTACGAGATACTAGGTATCTCATGGTGGATGCACAAATACCTTAGAGGGTATTGGTATACCCATCCGAGTAACAATTTGATGTAGTTCCACTATATATGTCTACGGGTGTCTCGGTTAGTGGGAGTGATCTCATAATCCTTTAACTTGAGGACAATACGCACGACATGTGAGGAATGATGAACTTTGACCATGACTGATGCTTGCACCCTTCCATGGGTAGATATGGCTTGGACTGGGTTCATCACGAAGTGCATGTGCATGGTAGTTGAACCAAGAAAATGATTCATTCCTCAAAGTGGATTTAGAGAGAATACTCATTTTCTCATCATAATTGGATCAAAGTCATTAGCCAATGCACGTCAACTAGGACTCTGTGACCAAGTGTGACATAAGTGATCAATTAGTGATTGAAGATAAATTGATTATGTTATTTAAATAGACACTTCATCATGTTCAAGACTAATCGAGTATTCGTGAATGAAAGGAGGAAGTCGTAATAGCCCATGTTTCAGTTACAGGTAGTTGCACGTTTCTTGCAATGTACCTCATATATTGAGAATGTCTGATTTATTGTCTAGGGTTCAATTAAGACCGTTAGTTTGACTAATCGCTCGATATATGAGGGCTTATGGGTCACACAACAAATAACTCCCGTGTACGAATTATAGTTGATTGATTAAGTATTAAATTGGATTTAATATTTAATTTATGGAGAATTAATAATATATTAACTTAGAATTAATTATTATTACTATTTAATTAAATAGGAATCCCAAATAATATTATGGAATATTATTGTAGAAAAATATCCGTAGGGAAAAACATATCTTTGAGATTTATTTTGCAAGATTAGGAATTATTTTCCTAATAAAGATGGCTTAGGATTTAAGCCAACTCTCCCTATATATATGACATCCCGAGATTCATTATTTACACTACTATTAGAAAACCTAGTTTCTCCATAAAATTTAGAATATGAATTTTCCTAGCAAATTTTGTCTCAGATTCAATGCTGGCAAATCTGTGCAAATCTATTAACGGGAATTACGTGGATACCGTAATAGACGAAACTGCATATGAATTTCTATAAGATTCCTTGTTACATTTATCTGTATCTTGTTTATGCAATTATATGTTCGTTGTTGGTGAACTGTCTTATCCCGCTGAGCATGTTTACATGTTTTACGTGCTAGTATATTCCAATAAAGGTATCAGAGCTTCAGGATCTTTGTTTTAATTGCATGAATTAAAATTGGTTTTGTAAAAAAAAATTAAAACCGTGGGGCACGACCGGTTTTGTTAGACAAAAGGCCGCACCCCTTGTTTTGCTTGTTTATTTTTATCGCTCGCCCATCGTCTTCTCCGTTCGATCCCCAAAAGCTAGGGTTTTCTGGGAAAATCCCTTTTGCCGCCGCTGTGCTATCTTCTGTTCTTGGGGGCCGCGGCGACGAAGCTCGAGTCGGTGGCCTCGCGCCGCAACTCGTGTCGGTCGCGCGAGCCCACATCACCCGTCGCCCCTGTCCCTCTTCTTCGTTGCGCTTGAAGAGCGACTCTTTTGGTTTCGTCTCCTATTGTGCACCCAAAATCGATTCGACTCATGGTGGTGCACCACCGATTCGCCTCGATTGGAGTTGTCGTTGCTTGAATCCCTTCGAAGCTTGACCTTCGTGTCCATCCCGATTCGATTATAGGCGGCGCGCCACCGAAATCGAGATGAATCAGTGGCGGCGCGCCGCCGATTCGATCGTTTCCCTGTTTTGGTTTCGAACCACTTTGAGAAGAAGGGGCCACGGCCCCCGCGCACACCCCACCCGATTATTTCATTCACGGCAGTGAGTCACCCGTGCTCGATGAGCGAAGGCGGCGACTCACGCCTGTTCGTCGACTGACTTTGCTCATTTTCATCTTCGATGCTTGTTGGTTTTCTGTTTGGGGACTGTTTTGATTAATTGTTCTATTCTGGCAATTGCTCAATTGATTTTCTGGGTTTTGAAACTGATGAAATTGGAATCTGAATAAACCCTAATAATTGGAACAGTTTTGGGAATTTTTTGGAATAATTCTGATAAAGTGTGATGAATTATTGAACGTTTGGTTTGGATGTCCCAGGCTCAGTCTGTTATGGTACTCGGGATGACTCCCGAATTGCAAAGGCAGCATGAGAAGATGCTTCCCTTTGAGATGATCAAGCATCTGAACGATCTCTTTGATTCAGAATCTCGTTCTGAGATTTATGAAGTGATGAGAGATCTGTTTAGATGTCGATTGTCTGAATGAGGGAAGGTTTCTCCTCATGTATTGAAGATGATAGGGTTAATCGAGAAACTTGGTCGTCTGGGCATTGAGCTCAAGACCAATGTTGCTATTTACACCATTCTTCAGTCACTTCCCGATTCATATTCGAGTTTCGTAGTAAACTTTAATATGAATAAGACAGAATCGACTATGCCCGAGTTGCATAACACGGTAAAGACCTTTGAGTCTTCCACTGTTAAGGAAAAGCCCGTGCTTATGGTTAATGCCTCTACTTCTTCTGCTCCGAAAGGAAAGAAGAAGCGAAGGGGCAAGGCAAAGAAAGGCTCCAAGCCAAGCTTCCTTAAGCCCAAAGGTGGAATTCAAAAGAAGGATAGGGTGGACAAGGATGTATGCCTCCACTGAAAGCAGAAGAGGCATTGGAAGAAGGACTGTAAGGTTCTAGCAGCTGAAAATAAGACATAAGGTGTCTCAGCATCTGGAACAGGTATGTTTATTATTGAGATAAACATATCCACAAATGATACTAACTGATGGATATTAGATACCGGTTGTGGCTCACACATTTGTACAAATGTGCAGGGTTTCAAGAATAGCAGGGCAGTTAGGCCGGGTGAAGTCTCGCTACACGTTGGGAATAGAGCAAGAGTTACTGCTGAACATGTTGGCACTTATATTTTAGATTTACCCTCTGGTTTTAGACTTGAACTGAATAATTGTTATTTTGTTCCTTCTATTACCTGCAACATTATTTATATTCCGATGTTGAATATTGAAGGATTTTCCTTCCATTTTGCAAACAATAATTATTATTTTTCACTTAATGGTCATGTGTATGGAAATGCTCCTCTATCTAATGGTTTATATTTGTTGCATTGTTGACATAATATTCTTAATATACAAAACAAACGACTCAAACTTAGTAATCATGAAAACTCGACTTACTTGTTGCATTGAAGACTTGGTCATGCAAACGAGAAAATAATTGCAAGGTTAAGAAAGTTAGACTACTTAACCCCATTCGACTTTGAGTCTTATGGAAGTTGTGAATCTTGTCTTAAGGGGAAAATGACCAATAAACCCTTTTCTGGCAAAGGGGTTCGTGCCAAAGAAGTCCTAGAGTTGATTCACAGTGATGTATGTGGACCATTACCCACTCCAGCTAGGGGTTAATTCGGATACTTCATCACTTTTACTAATGATTTCTCGAGATACGGATATGTGTATCTTATGAAACACAAGTCCGAATCGTTTGAGAAATTCAAAGAGTTTAAGGCTGAGGTAGAGAAGCAGCTTGGTAAGAGTATCAAGACTCTTCGATCGGATCAAGGAGGTGAATACCTTAGTCATAATACTCGATGATATTCAGTTTGATTTAATATTATAGTTCATTTAATATTAATGTATGGCAATACACTTGTTTGAATATTATGTTTGATTGTTTGCATTTATTCATGCAAGTGTTCCCATGAGTCATTGTTGTCATTGAGGTTGTGAGAACTCAGATAACTTAAGCATGATTCTCAAAATAGCCCCGATCAAGGATCATTAAGAATGGGATATTTATGATGCAATGGAGATTGGTGTGCGATTTGCATCATACTCTTGGAGAGTGTAGTAACATCTCACTTACTACGAGATATGAGGTATCTCATGATGGATGTGTTGGAATATAAAGGCATGTAAAACATGTAATCACATGCGCAGCGGAAATTAAAGTTCACCAACAACGAACAATTAATTGCATACAGATTACAATAATCATAACTAGAAATCTTACAGTAACTCGAGAGCAGATTTCTCTACTACGGTATTCACGTAATCCCCAATTATGGATTTGCACGGATTTGCCAGCGTTGAATCCCGAGACAGATTTGCTAGGAAAATCCAAACTCTAGATTTTATGGAGAAAATATGAAGTGATATTGTTTGTGAATCCCAATAGCTTGTATATATAGGGAGGCTTAGCTTATTTCTCAAGCTAGCCCAATTAGGGAAATAAAATCCCTAATCTTGAATTAAATTAATTCCTTTTAATTTAATTCCTTAAATATAAATCTCTACGGATTTAAATGTCTTATATGAAAATCTCTACGATTTATTTCCATATACATTAAATCCTACAATTATATTCCAAATATAATTATTGGGAATTCTTATTTAATTAAATCCAATTTAATTAAATATTAATAATAATTAATTCTAAATTAATCTATTATTAATTACTTCTCCATAAATTAAATATTAAATCCAATTTAACATTTAATCAACCAACTATAATCCGTAAAAAGGGAACTACTTGTTGTGTGACCCATAGGCCCTCATATACCGAGCAATTAGTCAAACTAACGGTCTTAATTGAACCCTAGTCAATAAATCAGACATTCTCAATATATGAGGTACGTTGCGAGAAACATGCAACTACCTGTAACTGAAACGTGGACAATTGCGATTTCCTCCATTCATTCACTAATACTCGATTAGTCTTGAACATGATAAAGTGTCTATTCAAATAACTTAATCAATTTATCTCAAATCACTAATTGATCATTAGTGTCACACTTAGTCACAAAGTCCAAGTTGACGTGCATTTGCCAATGACTTAGATCCAATTATGATGAGAAGATGAGCATTCTCTCTAAATCCACTTTGATGAATGAATCCTTTTCTTGGCTCAACTACCACGCACATGCACTTCGTGATGAACCCAATCCAAGCCATATCTACCTATAGACGGGTGCAAGCGTCGGTCATGGTCAAAGTTCATCACTCCAAACATGTCGTGCGTATTGACCTCAAGTCAAAGGAGTATCGCATCGCTCAAACTATTGGAGACACACGTAGACACATATAGTGGAACTACATCAAACGGTTTCTCGGATGGGTATACCAATACCCTCTAAGGTATTTGTGCATCCATCATGAGATACCTAGTATCTCGTAGTAAGTGAGATCTTACTACACTCTCTAAGAGTATGATGCAGATCGCACACCAATCTCCATTGCATCATCAATATCCCTTTCTTGATGATCCTCGATTGGGGTTATTTAAGAATCATGTTTAAGTCATCTGAGTTCTTACTCACTCAATGACAGCAATGACAGAATGACTCAAGGGAACACATATAAGAATAAATGCAAACAATCAAACATAATATTCTAATGAGAGTAACGCCATATAGTTAATATTAAACAAACAATAATATTAAACCAATACTAAATATTATCTGAGTATTATGTCCTTACAATGGATTGTCTCTAGGACACTAACACTAACAATCTCCCACTTGAACTAGAATCAATCACCTACATGTCTAACCCCTAGACCATCAAAATGTCTAGTGTGTACATGAACACTCAAAACCTTGGTGAAAGGATCAGGTAGGTTATCCTCTGTGGGTACACGTTCTAACTCTATCTCTCTTCTAGTGATTATCTCTCTTATCAAGTGATAACGCCTCGGTACATGCTTGTTTCTGTTATTGGATCTCGGTTGTACCAGTATTGTCACAATACAATTTTATTGGACAGCTGGCACTCGGAACTACCCCTAGTTCATTTAAGAACTGTTTTATCCAGACAGCTTCTGCCGCAGCAATGTACTCAGCTTCGGTTGTTGAGTTCGCGGTAGTCTCTTGCTTGGAACTATTCCAACTAACCGTCCCACCATTGAGAACGAAAACATAGCCCGACTGTGATTTGTAATCATCACAATCGGATTGGAAACTTACATCAGCATAGCCAGTTGCAACTAGCTCCGTTGTCCTCAGAGACAAGAAACGGTCTTTTAAGACGTCTAAGGTACTTAAGAATGTTCTTGACAAAGAATCCATGAGGTTCACGGATTTCTTTGGTATCTACCAGTAGTGCTAACAACGAAGGCCACATCTGGCCTTGTGCAAGTCATGTCGTACATGATGGAGCCAATTGCGGATGCATATGGTATATCCTTTATGCGCCGGATATCAGCTTCTGTGGAAGGACAATCCTTCTCAGACAGCTTTATCCCATGACATGCCGGTAGAGAATCTCTCTTAGAGTTCTCCATCGCAAATCGCTTTAACACCTTATCTACGTAGGTTGACTGTGACAGTCCCAACATCTTCTTGGATTTATTCCTATGGATCTTGATCCCTAAGATGTAGCATGCCTCACCAAGGTCCTGTTGGGGAATAGTGTGCCCGGATCTATTCGGGATGAATTTAAATACAAATTTAATTCTGACAATTATTACTAGCATGAATTAATCCTATATTAATTCAAATAATAATAAAACAACAAATCATGCATACAAGTTTGTCACGTAAATCCTACGCATGCGGAATAACTAGGAGTTTACGTGAACTAACCTCTTGAAGTGGCAATCGTCTAGAAAGCGGATCTCGTTCACACGAACACACCAAAAAGCCTTTCCAAGTATTCCCAAGCCCTTGCTCGTCAATTCGGTGGAAGGACACTCGCGAATAATTAACAAAAGGGAAAAATAAATTTTATGTTGCACCACCTTTATGGATTTCTAATTTTTCCAACACATGGAATTGTCTTGGGGATGAAAAATTCATCCCCTGTTTATAATACAAGGGGGGGACGAAAATTTGGGGATTTAGGGAGATTGGGAAATTTCCTTGCTTCTTCTCGAAGAAATAATTTGGGATATATCCAATATATTCTATTTTCCAATATATCTCCCAAATAAAATCTCCTCCTCCTTAAGTTATGGAATTTTCGAAAATTCCTCTATGAATAGCCAAGGGGGGGATTTCTTGAATTTAATGAGATAATCTTGTATTCCAAGAATACTTATCTTTCATTCTGTTGGGGAATTATTTAACCGGATCTATTCGGGATGAATATTTAAATACAAATTTAATTCTAACAATTATTACTAGCATGAATTAACCCATATTAATTCAAATAATAATTTCAACAACAAATCATGCATATAAACAGTTCACGTAAAACCTACGCATACGGAAATACTACGAGTTTACGTGAACTTACCTCTTGGAATGGCAATGGTCTTGTATATGAAAACATACCAAAAGTCCTTCCCAAGTATTCCCTAGTCCTTGTTCGACAATCCGGTGGAAGGATACTCGCGAACAATTAAAAAAAGGAAAAATAAACTTTGTTGCACCACTTTCGTGGATTTGCTAATTTTTCCAGCACATGGAATTGCACACTCACAATTGACGTTTTTCGAAAATACACAATCTGTCGACGTTTCAAAATATTTGATATTTTATCGACGCTGATATTTTTCCGAAAAACCAATTTTCGTGTTCTGCTGGGGATGAAACATTCATCCCCTATTTATAATAGAGAGGGGGACGAAAATTAGGACTCAAAATAAGGTTAGGAAAGATCTTTTCTTGATCTCCAAGAAATCTTGAATATATCTCATATATTCTTCTTTCCATGTGTATTTTTCCACAAAAATCTCACTCCCTTATTTAACCCATATTTTCGAAAATTAATAGGAGACTTTTCAAGATTGGATCTTTCTTGAATTTATGAGATATTCTTGTATTCCAAGAATACATATCTTTTTCCATAAAATCTTTTCAAGAAAATCAAGAAAATCTTTTTTCCTATTATTACTCTATATATTTTGAAAATTACAATTAAAGAAACCAAGTGGGAGATTTCTTGAATTTATGGGATAACCTTGTATTCCAAGAATACTTATCTCCCTTCCATAAAATCTTTTCAAGAAAATTCTTCTCCCTCTTTTTCTTTAATAATTTCGAAATTCAAGGAAAATAAGCAACAAAATTTATTTTATTTTTAAACACCTTTTTCAGTTATTGGACTTTATGTTGGGCTACTTGGGGGTCCTTTAGGAGAATTGAGATTGGACCTTCCAATGGATCTTGAATTATCAATATTGAACCACAATATTATTCAAGCCCATAAATATTAATTAATCCCACTACATAATTAATATTGCACTATCCATCTTAACCCATATTACAGTTAATATGGCTCCTGGTTATTATTTCCCGTGTTTAAGATTATCTAGCCCATTAATTAATTCAAGCCACTGAAATAGCTTTCTATTAATTAATATCTTTTATCCTTGGTAAAGGAACGGTTCAACATATTATCCATACCTGAAACTAGTTCCACTTGCAAGATTTGGTATGATAAACCTTATGAACCTCCCAAGGGCAAATCGAACAAAGCGTGCTTTTGCACACGATTCTTCAGTATTAAATCTTAGCAATCGCATGTGACCAATAATATTGCCCAAGATATAGGGTATTGAATCTCACTGATTCTCTTCCCATAATAAGTCAAAGCAATAGTTACTAACCACACGCAATCCTATTTAAGGGGCGAAGATTAGAAACAACTAACCACCGAGGTCTAATTCTTCCTAGTTCGATTTAAGAAGAATTTATCCTCTGTAGGTCCTCTTCAATGCATCGGTCATGCACTAGTGTAATCTCTTGGTCAAGACAAACCAATGAGTCTTACACTACAACCTTTTCACGATGGATTGTTCATTTCCATCTAGGTCGTGAATGGTGTACTTTTAGTTACAAGGAACTGTTAATTTAATCTTACGTGATCTTGGTATCACTAAATTAACTAAAATGTAACACGACTTTATTTAATGAACGATTCTGTGCTAAATAAATATATGTAACATTCGATGATATTTAAAGCATCAGTGATAAACAATTTATTTCAGTAAATAAGTCCGAAATTCAGTTAGTATGATTATACAAAGTAAAAGCATACTTTCCAGTATAATTCCAACAATCTCCCACTTATACTCAAAGTTTGCTTTTAAGTATACATCAGCATGTCTCATGTAGTACGTGACGACTAATGCCACCTACACGAACCTAATAATGTCTCTCACTTATACTCAAAGCAGATTGGCAACGGTCTTGACATACATTCCTTTCACATGTCTCTCGAATGTATTCAGAGGCAGACCCTTTGTGAATGGATTAGCTAGGTTGTCTTCTGACGCAATCTTTGCCACCTCTATATCTCCTCTCTTAACGATTTCTCGTATAAGATGTATTTCCTTCAGTGTGCTTGTTTGACTCGTGGACTCTTGGTTCCCTTGAATTTGCAACTGCCCCTAGCAAATATTGCTAGACAAATTCGGAACTCCATCCAAGTCCACTAAGAAGGTCTAGAGCCAAACCGGTTCTTTTTCATCGCTTCTGCCTACTTACCCGGCTTCCATGGTTGAGTCAGTGATGCATTTCTACTTCACACTCATCCATTTCATGGATACACTTCCCAAATGAAAGCACACTAACTGAGGCAGATAGTTTCTGGAATCTATGTCTGATTGGAAATCCGAGTCCGTGTAGCCGATGGGGATTAGACTATTTGACTGATAAACCAGCATTCTATCTCGAGTTCTTTTTAGATACTTCAAAATGTTTTTAACTGCCGTCCAATGTTCCTTCCCCGGGTTACTCTGATATCCGGTCTCGTACACAACATTGAATACATAAGGCTTCCGACAGCCGAAGCATAAGGAATGTCTTTCATGTCATCTATCTCCTTTTGTGTCTTAGGGCACATTTCCTTTGGATAGATGGATTCCATGCCTGAAAGGTATGAAGCCTTTCTTGGAATCCTGCATGTTGAATCGTTTCAAGACAGTGTCTATGTATGAAGCTTGCGATAAGCCTATCATCCTTTTCTTGCGATCTCGAGTGATCTTGATCCCAAGGATGTGCCCGGCTTCCCCTAAGTCCTTCATATCAAACTGTTTTTTGAAAGTCATGCCCTTACGCCCGATAACACCTTTACATCGTTCCCGGCGAGAATGTCATCTACGTATAGTACTAAGAATACCAATGCAGTTCCGACACACTTTTTATACACACAACTCTCGAACTCGTTTTGATCAAACCCGTAAGATTTTATAACATGATCAAAATATTTGTTCCAAGCTCTGGATGCCTGTTTGAGTCCGTAAATGGACTTCATGAGCTTACAAACTAGGTGTTCTTGGCCCTTTTCAATGAATCATTGGGGTTGTTGCATATAGATTTCCTCATCAAGACTTCCGTTAAGGAAAGCTATCTTGACATCCATTTGCCAGATTTCAAAATCGAGATGCGCAGCTATCGACAAGAGAATCCGGATGGACTTAAGCATTGCTACAGGTGAAAAGGTTTCCTCATAATCGATCCCTTCTTTCTGAGTATAACCTTTCGCCACAAGCCTTGCCTTGAAGGTTTCCACCTTCCCGTCCGGTCCCCTCTTTCTCTTGTATACCCACTTGCAACCAATAGGTTTGACCCCATTAAGTGGTTTGACTAGCTCCCACACTCTGTTATGATCCATAGACTCCATTTCTGCTTTCATTGCCTTTTGCCAAGAAATCGCATCCTTATCTTGGATTGCCTCATCGTATGTCCATGGGTCTGATTCATCTTGTTCGGGAATCAAGTCCGAGGACTCTCCTATCCCCATGAATCTCTCGGGCTGTCTCACAACCCTCCCACTACGACGAGGCTCCGGTTGTGAAAGTGTGTCGTTTGGTATATCATCTTGTACAGTTGGCAATGAGGTTAGCCCCCTTAGCTCACTTAAGGTAATCTCACTTCTGGGTCTTCTTTCGTTCATATAGTCTTCCTCCAAAAATCTAAAGTGGGTGCTTATGACCACCTTTTGATCTTTGGGACCATAAAACATACACCCTTTTGTTCCCTCGGGATATCCTATAAACAGCCTTAATTCTGATCGAGGATCCAATTTCCCGGCTTCCTTGTCCAACACGTAGGCCGGACACCCCCAAATTCTCATGTGTCTCATACTAGGCTTGCGCCCGGTCCACAATTCTTTGGGAGTTTTGGGAACCGATTTGGATGGCACCAAGTTCAGAATGTGAGTCGTTGTTTCCAAGGCATGACCCCAGAACGACTTGGGAAGATCCGCATAACTCATCATTGATCTAACCATTTCCAAAAGAGTTATGTTTCTTCGCTCTGCAACCCCGTTTTGTAGAGGGGTTCCGGGTGCAGTCAGCTAGGATGCAATCCCTTCATCCGACAAGTAGTTCAAAAACTCATCGCTGAGGTACTCGCCTCCACGATCGGATCGTAGAGACTTGATACGTTTTTCCCTATGATTCTCTGCTTGAGCCTTAAATTCTTTGAATTTCTCAAAGGTCTCAGATTTATGCTTCATAAGGAAAATATAACCGTACCTCGAGTAGTCATCAATAAAAGTGACAAAATACTCGTAACCTCCTCTTGCCATGGTTGACATTGGACCACATACGTCTGTGTGAACGATTTCTAACACTTCTTTGGCTCTATTCCCCTTGGCTCCGAATGTCCTCTTGGTCATTTTACCCTCCAAACATGATTCGCAGGTTGGAATCGATTCAACTTGGAGAGACTCCAGTGGACCGTCCTTCACCAACCTTTGGATCCTCTTTGGATTAATATGTCCCAATCTTAGATACCATAGAAGTGTTTCGTTCACGTCTGATGAATGTTTTCTTTTACCGGAAATAGTTGATGTGTTATAGGATGCATTTCGTGAGTGGTGTGCACAATTAATTATATAGAGATTACTTGACAACGTTCCATGACAGATAAATTTATCATAAAGAGAAATGGTAACAAATTTATCAAAAGTAACCGAATATCCATCAAGGTAAAGTTTAGAAACTAAAATCAAGTTCTTTCTAAAATTCGGAACGTAAAGTACATCTCTTAAAATTAAAACTCTGTCTTCAAAAGACAGGTGCACTTTTCCCACTGCTTCAGCTGCCACTCTCGTGGCATCGCCCAGTGTGATGAGGATCTCACTCCCACTAAGTTGTCGGGTCCGCTTGAACCCCTGTAAAGTGAAACATACATGATCAGTGGATTCCATATCCACCACCCATAAATGGGAGGCATACGCCGCTAAGCAAGTTTCAACAACTAGTGCGTGAGAATTACCTTTCTTTCCATTCCTTTTGGGATTGGAACAGGCTGACCTCCAATGTCCTCTTTCACCGCAGCTTAAGCACTTTCTCTTTGGATTTTCCTTAACACCACAAGCATTCCTCATCTTACCATTGCCCTTGGCAACAGTTGAGTTTTATTGCTTACGGCTTTTGGTCCTCTTTTTTTTCTTGCCTTCCCTTGGCCTAGAAAATGAAGACTTACCACTTGCCGTTAAAGCTTGAGTTTGGTGCCTCATCAACATCTCTGCCGAGACCAAAGCTTGCAACAAATCAGCTAGCGAGGCAAAAATGCTCAGAAACTTTTGGGCAGAGAGTGAAATACCAAATTCATCTGAGTCTCCAGATTGTAATCTGCACTTAGAACCTCAAGTTTGTTCAGATGGGCCATCAATTTTGAGGACGTAATCCCTTACGGGTTTGTCCTCCACCATTTTCAGCGACGACATCTCTCGCAAGGTGATCTGACGGGTCCCGCATTTTTGACCCGTCAGTTGGCTCATTTGATTTTGGTGTGTCAAGAATCCACTTGTGCTTTTGTGCAGTTAGGACAATTATAATTTTTCGTTTCCAATCAATATAATTTCCATACATATTGTATTGACTTTAAGTATATTGACAGTGGATTAAAAGGTTGTGATATGCTGAACTGAAATAAATAATAATATGCATACGCACAAATATATCACAAAATTCGATCACATGTTTCATATTAAAATCTCCAAAAAATATGAACATGCATCGCCTAACATCTCAAAAGCAGTTTAAATAAGCCACGCGTGGGGTGGGTCATTATTTAAACACATTCAATGAGTTACAAACAAGAACGATTTACAAACCTTTAATATCCAGTTAATAGTTGGCTCCCCTTGACCAATATAAAATCGACAGAGACTTGGGGAAGTATATGCATATCAATTTTATACCTAAGTAATAACCATGATTAAATCTGAATTATTATTTCGCTTTTGAACGAGCCTCGGGGGGGGTCATCGCCGCCACTAGTAATAATCCACAATCATCCGTTAGGAATTTATTCATGTGAAAGCTATCTTTTGACCGTCCCGTGGGGGGAATTTCTCCAAAAGAATTCACAAATAAATAAATCATGGAGGTCAATAATTAATTCAATTTTATTATCCGGAATAAAATTGTCAATTAATTGTTTAAACATACTTAGTAATTTTCGAAAGTGAGATTTTTCAAAAATATTTTCTCATGCATCGCAAATTTAAACACAATTTAAATAAGCATAAATAATGCATAAACATCAAGACAAAAATTAAACATATTGGGTACATTTATCCAACTGTCATGGTTAATTTTGTCATGTCTTGATCTTGAGAAATCGTCTTCATTGCCTTCATCGTTCGTCTCGAAAAGCTCCCACTTGACCGTTTAAAAAAAAACGCCTTCTCAAGACACGTCATCAACCAGCTCGCGGGTCAGAGTGCCCGCCTAGCACTCCCCCGGCCGTGTCGAATGGCACTCCCCTACAAGACGTCACCGCGTCGCCCGAGCCCATCCGGCAGCGTCACCGCGTCGCCCGAGTGAGCCCCGTAAGGCGCCGCGGCGTCGTCGCCCGCCCCCGTGCCCGCGTTGCTGTCCGCGCACAAGCGTGTACCCCGGTGGCATCCCCCCAGGCCGCTGGCATCGTGGCGTTGCCTGTCGTCGCCCACAGCGCCCTAGGTAATATCGCCCGCCCCAAGCCATGGCATCCGCGTCGCTGTCGGATCCGAGCGCTCGGCCCTCCGGCCTCGCCCTACGACGTGGCGCCTATAAGCGTCGTCGCAGATCACGCAGCCTGCCTCCCCTTGGCACGTTTCACGCGATGCACGCTGCCTACGCCCGGTTTTGGATCCCGTCTTTTAATTCTTCGTCTCCGCCTCCGCTTCCGATCCGGTTACAATTTATTTACAAAAATAAATAAACCTAGAACTAGACTAGTCTATTACATTGATCAAATCAAACAAATACTAATCTACTCGTGGATTTTCTCACGAGGCAAAAACGAATCCTAAGCTAATAAATTAAAAACCACAATTTATATGCATGCATAAATAAACACATTAAATTCCATGACAATTGGATACCTGCAAAAAAGATGTAGCAATTCTACTATCCAATTTCAAAATTTAATGACAGGGAATTAAATTACAATTTAAAATTCAGAGCCTGAAACCGAGGCTCTGATACGAGTTGTTGGGGAATTATTTACCCGGATCTATTCGGGATGAATATTTAAATACAAATTTAATTCTAACAATTATTACTAGCATGAATTAACCCATATTAATTCAAATAATAATTTCAACAACAAATCATGCATATAAACAATTCACGTAAAACCTACGCATGCAGAAATACTACGAGTTTACGTGAACTTACCTCTTGGAATGGCAATGGTCTTGTATATGAAAACACACCAAAAGTCCTTCCCAAGTATTCCCTAGTCCTTGCTCGACAATCCGGTGGAAGGATACTCGCGAACAATTAAAAAAAGGAAAAATAAACTTTGTTGAACCACTTTCGTGGATTTGCTAATTTTTCCAGCACATGGAATTGCACACTCACAATTGACGTTTTTCGAAAATACACAATCTGTCGACGTTTCAAAATATTTGATATTTTATCGACGCTGATATTTTTCCGAAAAACCAATTTTCGTGTTCTGCTGGGGATGAAACATTCATCCCCTATTTATAATAGAGAGGGGGACGAAAGTTAGGACTCAAAATAAGGTTAGGAAAGATCTTTTCTTGATCTCCAAGAAATCTTGAATATATCTCATATATTCTTCTTTCCATGTGTTTTTTTCCTCAAAAATCTCACACCCTTATTTAACCCATATTTTCAAAAATTAATAGGAGACTTTTTAAGATTGGATCTTTCTTGAATTTATGAGATATTCTTATATTCCAAGAATACATATCTTTTTCCATAAAATCTTTTCAAGAAAATTAAGAAAATCATTCTTCCTATTATTACTCTATATATTTCGAAAATTACAATTAAAGAAACCAAGTGGGAGATTTCTTGAATTTATGGGATAATCTTGTATTCCAAGAATACTTATCTCTTTTCCATAAAATCTTTTCAAGAAAAAAATTTTTTTTCCTCTTTTTCTTTAATAATTTCGAAATTCAAGGAAAATAAGCAACAAAATTTATTTTATTTTTAAACACATTTTTCAGTTATTGGACTTTATGTTAGGCTACCTGGGGGGCCTTTAGGAGAATTAAGATTGGACCTTCCAATGGATCTTGAATTATCAATATTGAACCACAATATTATTCAAGCCCATAAATATTAATTAATCCCACTACATAATTAATATTACACTATCCATCTTAACCCATATTACAGTTAATATGGCTCCCGGTTATTATTTCCCATGTTTAAGATTATCTAGCCCATTAATTAATTCAAGCCACTAAAATAGCTTTCTATTAATTAATATCTTTTATCCTTGGTAAAGGAACGGTTCAACATTATTATCCATACGGGAAACTAGTTCCACTTGCAAGATTTGGTATGATAAACCTTATGAACCTCCCAAGGGGGCAAATCGATTAAGCGTACTTGCACACGATTCTCCGTATTAAATCTTAGCAATCGCATGTGACCAATAATATTGCCCAAGATATAGGGTATTGAATCTCACTGATTCTCTTCCCATAATAATTCAAAACAATAGTTACTAACCACACGCAATCCTATTTAAGGGACGAAGATTAAGAAACAACTAACCACTGAGGTCTAATTCTTCCTAGTTCAGTTCTGAAGAATTTATCCTTTTGTAGGTCCTCTTCAATGCATCAGTCATGCACTAGTGTAATCTCTTGGTCAAGACAAACCAATCTGAGCCTTACACTACAACCTTTCACGATGGATTGTTCATTTCCATCTAGGTCGTGAATGGTGTACTTTTAGTTACAAGGAACTGTTAATTTAATCTTCTGTGATCTTGGTATCACTAAATTAACTACAATGTAACACGTACTATTTAATGACCAGTTATGCAGTAAATATATGTAACATTCGATGATATTTAAAGCATCAGTGATAAACAATTTATTTCAGTAAATAAGTCTGAAATTTAGTTAGTCTGATTATACAAAGTAAAAGCATACTTTCTAGTATAATCCCAACCCATTCCATAACAAAATTCAAAGAAAATCTTTCTCCCTCTTTTATTCATATATTTTGAAATTTTAGGAAAAATTAGGCAACAATAATTTATTTTATTTTAAACACCTTTTTCAGTTATTGGACTTTATGTTTGGGCTACTTAGGGGGCCTTTAGGAGAATTAAGATTGGATCTTCCAATGGACTTTGAATTTTCAAAATTGAGCCACAATATTATTCAAGCCCATAAATATTAATTGATCCCACTACATAATTAATATTGCACTATCCATCTTAACCCATATTACTGTTAATATGGCTCCCGGTTATTTTTTCTCGTGTTTAAGATTATCTAGTCCATTAATTAATTCAAGCCACTGAAATAGCTTTATATTAATTAACATCTTTTTCCTTGGTTAAGGAATGGCTCAACATTATTATCCATGCCGAAAATAAATTCCACTTGCAAGATTTGGCATGATAAATCTTATGAGCCTCCCAAGGGGACAAATCAAACAAGCGTACTTGCACACGTTTCCCCGTATTAAATCTTAGCAATCATCGTGTAATCAATATCATTGCCCAAGATATAAGGTATTGAATCTCAATGATCCTCTTCCCGTCGTAAGTCAAAGCAACGGCTATTGATTGCACACGATCTTATTTAAGGGACGGAGATTAAGAAATAATGAACCACTGAGGTCTAATTCTTCTATTTTTTCTTTGAAGAATTTGTCCTCCCCAGAGGTCTATTGATTCTTTGAAGAATTTGTCCTCTTGGTCAAGGTCCTCAATCAAAGCCTTACACCTCAACCTTTCGTGATGGTTTGATGCATTGGTCTAATTCTTGGTCAAGACAGTGATGCCTTTGGTGTAATCGAGCTTGGTTACACCTCAATCTTTCGTGATGGTTTGTTCATTTTCATCTAGGTCGTGAAAGTGTACTTTTAGTTACAAGGGAATGTTAATTTAATCTTATGTGATCTGGTATCACTAAATTAACTACAATGTAACACGTACTTCTTATTGAACAGTTATGCAGTAAATATGTGTAACATTCGATGATATTTAAAGCATCGGTGATAAATAATTTATTTCAGTAAATAAGACAGAAACTCAGTGTGATTATACAAATAAAAAGCATACTTTCCAGTATAATCCCAACACGGTGTTCCGGGAGGAGTCCATTGGGATTGGATTCCATGTAACTTTAAGTAATCCATGAACTCGTGGCTAAGGTATTCACCTCCTTTATCCGATCGAAGAGTCTTTATACTCTTACCAAGTTGCTTCTCTACTTCAGCTTTAAACTCCTTGAATTTCTCAAAAGATTTGGATTTATGTTTCATGAGATACACATATCCATATCTTGAGAAATCATCAGTAAAAGTGATGAAGTAGGCGAAGTTACCCCTAGCTAGAGTGGGCAATGGTCCACAAACATCACTGTGGATCAGCTCTAGAACTTCTTTTGCACGAACCCCTTTCCCAGAAAATGGTTTGTTGGTCATTTTGCCCTTGAGACAGGATTCGCAATTTCCATAGGACTCAAAGTCGAATGGGGTTAAGTAGTCTAACTTCCTTAACCTTGCAATCCTATTCTCATTTGCATGACCAAGCCTACAATGCCACAGGTAAGTTGGGTTTTCATGATTACTAAGTTTGAGTCGTTTGTTTTGTATATTAAGAATATTATGTCCACAATGCAACAAATATAAACCATTCGATAAAAGAGCATTACCATAAACATCACCATTAAGCGCAAAATAACAATTATTTTACAAAATTGAAGGAAAACCCTTCAATGTCTAACATAGGAATAGAAATAATGTTGCGAGTAATAGAAGGAACGAAATAACAATTATTCAGTTCAAGTCTAAAACCAGAGGGTAAGTCTAAAACATAAACGCCAACACGTTCAGCGGCAACTCTTGCTCCATTCCCAACATGTAGGGCGACTTCACCCGGCCTAACTGCCCTGCTATGCTTGAGACCCTGCACATTTGTACAAATGTGTGAGCTACAATCGGTATCTAATACCCAGCAGTTAGTATCATTTGTGGACATGTTTATCTCAAAAACAAACATACCTGTTCCAGTGGCTGAGACACCTTGTGCCTTCTTTTCAGCTGCTAGAACCTTGCAGTCCTTCTTCCAATGCCCCTTCTGCTTGCGGTAGAAACATACATCCTTTTCCACCTTGTCCTTCTTTTGAATTCCACCTTTGGGCTTAAGGAAGTTTAGCTTGGAGCCTTCCTTTGCCTTGCCCCTTCGCTTCTTCTTTCCTTTCGGAGCAGAAGAAGTAGAGGCACTCACCATGAGCACGGGCTTTTCCTTAGCAGTGGAAGACTCAAAGGTCTTTAGCATGTTATGCAACTCGGGCATAGTCGATTCCGTCTTATTCATATTAAAGTTTACTACGAAACTCGAATATGAATCGGGAAGTGACTGAAGAATGGCATAAACAACAACATTGGTCTTGAGCTCAATGCCCAATCGACCAAGCTTCTCGATTAGCCTAATCATCTTCAATACATGAGGAGAAACCTTCCCTCTCTCAAATAGTCGGCATCTAAAAACATCTCTCATCACTTCATAAATCACAAAACGAGATTCAGAATCAAAGAGATCCTTCAGATGCTTAATCATCTCGAAAGGAAGCATCTTCTCATGCTGCCTTTGCAATTCGGGAGTCATCCCGAATAGCATAACACACTGAGCCTGGGAAGCATCCTCTTGATGCTTCTTCTGAGCCTCGGCATCAAACGCCTCGGCTCCTTCAGTACCAGCCTCCGAGGTAGCAGGGATTGGCTTGTCCAACACGTACTCAATCTTTTTTGCCTAAGCACCAAACGCACGTTTCGGTGCCAGTCGAGAAAATTTGGCCCAGCCAATTTGTTCGTTTCCAAACATCTTCTTAGTGATAAGTTATTCATTTCAACAATCCTAGAGAAATAAAATAAAATGGGAATTAAAACACATAATTCCTATGATCAATATTCAGCAATCAAAATAAACATGGTCTTTCAAATTTATTTTGTCTCCATTATTTTCACATATTCAACGACGTCATAGGGAGAATACGAATTTATATAATATAGATTTAATGGACTAGGATCCACATTCCTACTATCATAATATCTGCTTGGGCTAATTACTATGATAGCAGAACTGGTAGGTCTCCAAACCAATTGCAAAACTGCAATTCCTAGTTGATTGAACCTAGTTCAATCGGATGCCCCTTGACTTTCGTTTCCCTCTTGGGCTGGTGAAACAAAGTCAAGTTGATTTACAACCATCAAGCCGCGACATTTTGTGTCCCTATAAAAGTCCCGTTAGATGTAGATTCGAGCAAAAGACTTGGGCCTTAAATACTCATTGGAACGAAATCTCCGGTTTACTTTTAATTTTGATGGAAAGCATCGTTCAATTTAATGAAAATCATATTTTGGTGAGGAACATTTTAAAGGCGGGGTATTAATTGCTTAATCGAGATCCATCATGTTAATCTACATCACATTTGAGCACTTATTGGGCGCCGCCTACCCAAACATGACATTTAATCGGACTAACACTTATATGGGTGCCTTCTACCCAAACAATAAATACGGTCCGACAGTTATTGGGCGCCGCCTACCCAAGCAGTTATAATGCGGACTGTAAAGTGTTTAACGAATTAAAATTATAAAACAGTTAAACAGTGGGATTTAATAATTCCTCTTAAACCGAATTTTAAAAATCTAATTTTAATTCGATTTTAAATTATTAAAATAATTAATCCAATTAATTTATTAATAAAAGTCCAACTTTTATTCTAATTCTTAAAATCTCATTAGAAATTAAAAAAATTAGATTTTTATGTATTTGTTTGCCAAGGGCTCAAGTGCAATTTTTAAAATTTGCACGGAGGGGCCTATTTGAAATTCAATTTGCAAAATAGCCCCTCCTTCATCACAGCCCTAAAACCGTTTTCTAATCCGGACAACCGAGACCAACAATTCATCAACTATTCATCAGTTTTAATCCAATTAATCATCAAACAGTCAATGAAAAATTTCAGTTCACCAGGTTAATCGAAATTAGTCCAACCAAATCAGATAAATCATAGCATCGAAAAGAAACCCAAAACCAATATGTACAGACAATAATCAAAGCACACACAAGCATCAAACAGGCGAGTGCACCCGAGTCGCCGCTGCCGCTAGGCGCGCGCGGGCGACTCGATGCTGCAACCAGCACGGTATGGATCATAGACCCGCGAGGTCAAACCAAAAAGGTAGGCAAGCAGATCGACAGCAGTGCGGTGGCGCGTCGCGAGACAAGGGAACGGCGGACGTAGAAATGAAACTATGCGGTGGCGTTACGCAGCGTATCACACCAAAATAGGGGCTAAATCATCGAATCGGGAACAAAACGAAGATGTCACCGCCATGGACGGTGAGGCACGGCCAGCACCGAACATAATCGCATCAATTCGGGCAAAACGTCGCAGGTATAACCCGCTCGATCGCGCTCGATCGCGGAATCCCGAGGATGACATGAGTCGCAGTGTAGCACCGCCAACTCAAGCAAAGACTCGGTGCCAAGCTTTGGGCACGAAGATGACGAAGGAGGAGGTGGGCGGTGGCTGCTGGTTCTCGCAGAAAACCCTAATCGTGCGAGGGAGAAGAAGCAGACAAAACCAAAGAAAGAAATTGGGGATTTCTTATCTAATAAGCATATACCCACAACAATTTCAATTGGTGCGGTATTGGTCAAAACCAATTCAATACGCAATTAATCAAGAGCCGAGATTTGATACCACTGTTGGAATATAGAGGCACGTAAAACACGTAATCACATGCGCAGCGGAAATTAAAGTTCACCAACAACGAACAATTAGTTGAATACAAATTACAATAATCATAACGAGAAATCTTATAGTAACTCGAGAGCAGATTTCTCTACTACGGTATCCATGTAATCCCCAATTATGGATTTAAACGGATTTGCCAGCGTTGAATCCCGAGATAGATTTGCTAGGAAAATCCAAACTCTAGATTTTATGGAGAAAATATGAAGTGATACTTTTTGTGAATCTCAATAGCTTGTATATATAGGGAGGCTTAGCTTATTTCCCAAGCTAGCCCAATTAGGGAAATAAAATCCCTAATCTTGAATTAAATTAATTTCTTTTAATTTAATTCCTTAAATATAAATCTCTACGGATTTAAATGCCTTATATGAAAATCTCTAAGATTTATTTCCATATACATTAAATCCTACAATTATATTCCAAATATAATTATTGGGAATTCTTATTTAATTAAATCCAATTTAATTAAATATTAATAATAATTAATTCCAAATTAATCTATTATTAATTACTTCTCCATAAATTAAATATTAAATCCAATTTAACATTTAATCAACCAACTATAATCCGTAAAAGGGAACTACTTGTTGTGTGACCCATAGGCCCTCATATACCGAGCGATTAGTCAAACTAACGGTCTTAATTGAACCCTAGTCAATAAATAAGACATTCTCAATATATGAGGTACGTTGCGAGAAACATGCAACTACATGTAACTGAAACGTGGGCAATTGCGATTTCCTCCTTTCAATCACGAATACTCGATTAGTGTTGAACATGATTAAGTGTCTATTCAAATAACTTAATCAATTTATCTCAAATCACTAATTGATCATTAGTGTCACACTTAATCATAAAGTCCAAGTTGACGTGCATTGGCCAATGACTTAGATCCAATTATGATGAAACGATGAGTATTCTCTCTAAATCCACTTTGAGGAATGAATCCTTTTCATGGCTCAACTGTTGGAATATAGAGGCATGTAAACACGTAATACATGCACAGCGGAAATAAATAGTTCACCAACAACGAACATACAATTGCATAATTGAGTACATATAAACATAAAGAGAAATCTTACAACAGATCAAATGCAGATTTCTCAACTATGGTATCCACGTAATCCCCGTGAACAGATCTGCAAGAATTTGCCAGTGTTGAATCTGAGACGGAATTTGCTAGGAAAATTCATATTCTAGATTTTATGGAGAAACTAGGTTTTCTTGTTGTAGTAAATAATGAATCCCGGGACCTCATATATATAGGGAGAGATTAGCTCATATCTTAAGCAAATCTCTATTAGGAAGACAATTCCTAATCTTGAAAACCATATCTCAAAGATACGTTTTTCCCTACAGATATTTTCCTACAATAATATTCCATAATATTATTTTGGGATTCTTATTTAATTAAATCTAATTTAATTAAATAATAATAATAATTAATTCCAAATTAATATATTATTAATTCTCCATAAATTAAATATTAAATCTAATTTAATACTTAATCAACCAACTTTAATCCGTACACGGGAGTTACTTGTTGTGTGACCCATAGGCCCTCATATATCGAGCGATTAGTCAAACTAACGGTCTTAAGTGAACCCTAGACAATAAATCAGACAATCTCAATATATGAGGTACGTTGAGAGAAACGTGCAACTACCTGTAACTGTAACATGGGCTATTGCGATTTCCTCCTTTCATTCACAAATACTCGATTAGCCTTGAACATGATGAAGTGTCTATTCAAATAGCTTAATCGATTTATCTCGAATCACTAATTGATCATTTGTGGCACCTTTGGTCACAAAGTCAAGGTGACGTGCATTGGCCAATGACTTTGATCCAATTATGACGAGAAGATGAGTATTCTCTCTAAATCCACTTTGAGGAATGAATACTTATCTTGGCTCAACTACCACGCACATGTATTTCATGATGAACCCAATCCAAACCATATTTACCCATGGAAGGGTGCAAGCATCGGTCATGGTAAAAGTTCATCACTCCACACATGTCGTGCGTATTGACCTCAAATCATAGGAGTATCGCATCGCTCCCGCTAACCGAGACACCAGTAGACACATATAGTGGAACTACATCAAACGGTTGCTCGGATGGGTATACCAATACCCTCTAAGGTATTTGTGCATCCATCATGAGATACCTAGTATCTCGTAGTAAGTGGGATCTTACTACACTCTCTAAGAGTATGATGCAGACCGCACACCAATCTCCATTGCATCATCGATATCCCATTCTCGATGATCCTTGATCGGGGCTGTTTGAGAATCACGCTTAAGTCATCTGAGTTCTCACGTACTCAATGACAGCAAGGATTCAAGAAAACACAGATAAGAACAAATGCAAACAATCAAACATAATATTCTAATAAGTGTAATGCCTATTTAATATTAAATAAACAATAATATTAAACCAACACTGAATATTATCTTATTATTATGTCCATACAAAGGATTGTCTCTAGGACACTAACACTAACAATCTCCCACTTGAACTAGATCCAATCACCTACATGTCTAACCCCTAGACCATTGAAATGTCTAGTGTGTACATGAACGCTCAAAGCTTTAGTGAAAGGATCAGCCAAATTATCTTCTGTGGGAACACGTTCTAACTCTATCTCTCCTCTAGCGATTATCTCTCTTATCAAGTGATAACGCCTTGGCACATGCTTGTTTCTATTATTGGATCTCGGTTCCTTAGCTTGCGCAACTGCACCAGTGTTGTCACAATATAACTTTATTGGACTGCTGGCACTCGGAACTACCCCTAGTTCATTTAAGAACTGTTTTATCTAGACAGCTTCTTTGGCAGCCTCAGCTGCAGCAATGTACTCAGCTTCAGTTGTTGAGTCCGCGATAGTCTCTTGCTTGGAACTATTCCAACTAACCGCCCTACCATTGAGAGTAAAACATAGTCTGACTGAGATTTGTAATCATCACAGTCAGATTGGAAACTTGCGTCCACATAGCCAATAGCTACTAGCTCTGACTGTCCCCCGTAGACTAAGAAGTATTCTTTTGTACGTCTGAGGTACTTAAGAATATTCTTGACAGCAATCCAATGAGGTTCACCCGGATTCTGTTGGTATCTTCCAGTGATGCTGACAGCGAAGGCCACATCTGGCCTAGTGCAGGTCATGGAGTACATGATGAACCCAATTGCTGACGCATATGGTACATCCTTCATGTGCTTGATATCATTGTCTGTGGAAGGACAATCCTTCTTAGACAGTTTTATCCCATGACATGCAGGTAGAGAACCTCTCTTAGAGTTCTCCATCGCAAATCGCTTCAACACCTTATCTAGGTAGGTGGACTGTGATAGCCCCAACATCCTCTTGGATCTATCCCTATGGATCTTGATCCCTAAGATGTATCAGGATTCACCAAGATCCTTCATCATGAAGGTTTTTTACAACCATTCTTTCACAGACTGCATGAGAGGGATATTGTTCCCCATAATCAGTATGTCATCAACATACACAACTATGAAGATAATATTCTTCCAATGGCACTTTCGATAGACGTACGGATCTTCTGAGTTTCTAATGAAGTCAAATAATTTGACAGCCTCATCAAATCGGATATTCCAACTCCTAGAAGCTTGCTTCAATCCATAGATGGATCGTTTGAGCTTGCACACAATGTTAGATTTTGGCTTTGAGATAAAACCTTCCGGTTGAGTCATGAACACTTCCTTATCAATATTTCCATTGAGGAAAGTTGTTTTGACATCCATCTGCCAAATCTCGTAATCGAGGTGTGCTGCTACCGCAAGTAAAATTCGAATGGACTTGATCTTAGCAACTGGTGAGAAAGTCTCATCATAGTCAATGCTTTCGCGTTGATTATAACCTTTCGCCACAAACCTAGCCTTGTAGGTTTGTACCTTGCCATTTGCATCGGTCTTACGCTTGTAGACCCACTTAGCAACCTATGGGTTTGACCCCTTTTGGCAATTCAACCAAGTCCCAAACTTGATTGATGTACATCGAGTCCATCTCGGATTTCATGGCTTCATGCCACTTCTTTGAGTCAACATCTAATGTTGCCTCAGTGTAAGTTTTAGGTTCGTCCTTATCCGGGATCTCCACATCATCATGTTCCTCTATGAGGAAACCATAATATATGGAGATCGGATTACGAACCCTAGTAGACTTACGGAATTGTGGTTGTTCAGGCTGTACATTCTGATCGTGAAAATTTTGTGGTACAGCGATTTCATCGTTGACCGGAGGGGCCTCAAGATTGATGCTTTCGGATGCTCCTTGAGCACTTCTGGATACCTCTTGAGCGGGAGTTTGAACAATGTTATTCTCATTTAGCCTACTTGGAGTTCGTTGCTCAGGCATTGCAACTCCAATTACGCTCCCACTGGCTGAAAGAGGATCACTATGTGATAAACTTCCACCATGTGAGCTACTGAATGCTCCCACTGATTCTTGGTCAAGTTGCTTTGACAAGATATCAGTCTCTTTGTTAATTTGTGGTTCTTGAATTTCTTCAAGTTCTATCGTTTTACGGCTTGTCCCTTGAAGACATAGTCTTCTTCAAGGAATTTGGCTTGCCTAGAAACAATCATTGTTTGTTTCTCAAGAAGATAGAAGTAATATCCTCTAGTTTCCTTAGGATATCCCACAAGGTAACCATTTTCACCTTTTGATTCCAACTTATCAGTGAGCATCTTCTTCACAAACGCGGGGCAGCCCCACGTTTTCATGTGACTGAAGTTTGGCTTCTTGCCATGCCATAGCTCGTATGGCGTATGCTCAACTGATTTGAATGGAATCATATTCAGAATGTAGATTGAGGGTTGAAGCGCGTATCCCCACAAGAATGTCGGAAGAGAGGAAAAACTCATCATGGACCTTACCATGTCTAACAAGGTTCTGTTTCTCCTTTCGGACACACCGTTCATTTGTGGTGTTCCGGGAGGAGTCCATTGTGATTGGATTCCATGCAACTTCAAATAATCAGTGAATTCATGGCTAAGATATTCTCCTCCTTGATCTGATCGAAGAGTCTTAATATTCTTACCAAGATGCTTCTCTACTTCAGCCTTAAATTCCTTGAATTTCTCAAAAGATTCAGATTTGTGTCTCATAAGATACACATACCCGTACCTTGAAAAATCGTCAGTAAAGGTAATGAAGTATCCGAATTGAACCCTAGCTAGAGTGGGCAATGGTCCACAGACATCACTGTGGATCAACTCTAGAACTTCTTTGGCACGAACTCCTTTCCCCGAAAAGGGTTTATTGGTCATCTTGCCCTTGAGACAGGATTCGCAATTACCATAAGACTCAAAATCGAATGGGGTTAAGTAGTCTAACTTTCTTAACCTTGAAATCCTATTCTCATTTGAATGACCAAGTCTACAATGCCACAAGTAAGTTGGGTTTTCATGATTACTAAGTTTGAGTCGTTTGTTTTTTTATATTAAGAATATTATGTCCACAATGCAACAAGTATAAACCATTTGATAAAGGAGCATTCCCATACATATCACCATTAAGCGAAAAATAACAATTATTATTTGCAAAATGGAAGGAAAACCCTTCAATGTCTAACATAGGAATAGAAATAATGTTGCGAGTAATAGAGGGAACAAAATAACAATTATTCAGTTCAAGTCTAAAACCAGAGGGTAAATCTAAAACATAAACGCCAACATGTTCAACAGCAACTCTTGCTCCATTCTCAATGTGTAGGGCGACTTCACCCGGCCTAACTGCCCTGCTATGCTTGAGACCATGCACATTGGTACAAATGTGCGAGACACAACCGGTATCCAATACCCAGCAGTTAGTATCATTTGTGGACATGTTTATCTCAATAACAAACATACCTATTCCAGTGGCTGAGACACCCTGTGTCTTCTTTTCAGCTGCTAGAACCTTACAGTCCTTCTTTCAATGCCCCTTCTGCTTGCAGTGGAGGCATACACCCTTGTCCACCCTCTCCTTCTTTTGAATTCCACCTTTGGGCTTGAGGAAGTTTGGCTTGGAGCATTTCTTTGCCTTGCCCCTTCGCTTCTTCTTTCCTTTCGGAGCAGAAGAAGTAGGAGCACTCACCATGAGCACGAGCTTTTCCTTAGCAGTGAAAGATTCAAAAATCTTTAGCATGTTATGCAACTCGGGCATAGTCGATTCCGTCTTATTCATATTAAAGTTTACCACGAAACTTGAATATGAATCGAGAAGCGACTGAAGAATGGCATAAAAAGCAACATTGGTGTTAAGCTCAGTGCCCAAACGACCAAGTTTCTCGATTAGCCCAATCATCTTCAATACATGAGGAGAAATCTTCCCTCCTTCAGACATCCGGCATCTAAACAGATCTCTCATCACTTCATAAATCTCGGAACGAGATTCAGAATCAAAGAGATCCTTCAAATGCTTGATCATCTCGAAGGGAAGCATCCTCTCATTCTGTCTTTGCAACTCGAGAGTCATCCCGAGGAGCATAACACATTGAGCCTGGGAAGCATCATCTTGATGCTTCTTCTGAGCTTCGGCGTTAAACGCCTCGGCTTCTTCAGTACCAGCCTCAGGGGTAGCAGGGATTGGCGTGTCCAACACGTACTCAATCTTCTCTTACCTGAGCACCAAACGAACGTTTCGGTGCCAGTCGAGAAAGTTTGGCCCAGCCAATTTGTTCGTTTCCAAAAAGCTTCTCAATGACAAGTTATTCATTTCAACAATCCTAGAGAAATAAAATAAAACGGGAATTAAACACATAATTCCTATGATCAATATTCAGCAATCAAAATAAAAATGGCCTTTTAAATTTATTTTGTCTCCATTATTTTCATATACGTGACGACCTCATCGAAAAAGTACGAATTTATATCAAATAAAATCATAATGGACTAGGATCCACATTACTATTATCATAATCCCAGCGAGGGCTGATCATTATAACAGCATAACTGGTAGGTCTCCAAACCAATTACAACATCGCAATTTCCAGTTTGTCGAACCTAGTTCGACTGATGTCACTTACCCTTTGTTCCCCGCGACGGCTAGCGAAACAAAATTAAGTTGGTTTACAACCATCAAGCGGCAATATTACATGTCCCTATAAAAGTCCCGTTAAATGTAGATCCGATCAAAAGACGAGGGTCTTTAAGTACTCATTGGAACTAAATCTCCGGTTTATTTTTAATTTTGATGGAAAACGTCTTATCAAATTAATGAGAAAACCATATTTTAGTGAGGAACGTTTTAAAGAAGGCGGGGTATTAATTGCTTAATAGAGATCCAACATGTTAATCTATATCGGGCGCCGCCTACCCAAACATGATTTACACGGACTAACATTTATATGGGTGCCGTCTACCCAAACAATAATACGGTCCGACAATTATTGGGTGTCGCCTACCCAAACAGTTATAATGCGGAATGTAAAAGTGTTTAACGAATTAAATTATAAACAGTTAAATAGTGGGATTTAACCATTCCTTTTAAACGAATTTCAAAAAACCAATTTTAGTTCGATTTAAAATTATTAAAACAAAATTAATCTAATTAATTTTAAATAAAAGTCCAACTTTTATTACTATTTTAAAATTAATCCAATTAAATTTTAAATAGATTTATTTATTTGTTTTATGAGGGCTCGTGCAAATTTCTAAATTGCACGGAGGGGCCTGTTCGAAATCCAATTTGCGAAACAGACCCTCCCTCAACACTGCCCGAAAACCGTCTTCCAATCGGGACAACTAAATCCAACAATCCATCAATAGTTTATCAGATTTAATCAAATTTAATCATAAACAGTCAATAGATCATTCAAGTTATTTGCATCAGTCCAACCAAAACAAATATCTCAAGTGTATCATCCCAAATCAAACTGTACAGATGCAGCGATCAAACAGCATTTGGCGCGTGCATCCGAGTCGTCGCTGCCGCTAGGCGTGTGCGGGCGACTCGATGCTGCAGCCGATTCATAACACGTGTAAAGGAAACCCACGACGCCATCCGTTTATCAAAACAGAGACGATGAAAATCATATCAAGAACGGTACGAAGGCGCGTCGCGAGTTTCGTCAAATGAAATAGCACGCAGCCCCGGGAATCGTCATAAATCGAAGATGAGGAGGCGATGCGGTGGTGTTCTACCGCGAATCGCACGAACCAGGGGAGAAACCGATGAATCAATCATTGAAATGAAGACCCCGCCCCTTAGGACGACGAAATGCGACTAACTCCGAAGCGAATCGCTAAGAACTAGGTCGCACAGCCGCGGGTCTAACCCGCTGGGTTCCGCCCATCGTGGTATCCAATGAGCGTCGCGAGCCGCGGCGTCGCGCCGCCGGCTCGAGCGAAGTCGTGGTGCCCTTGCTCTGGACGCGGACAAGGCGGAGGACGGAGGTGGGTGGAAGCGGCGGGTTTGTACAGAAAACCCTAATCGAGTTGGAGCAGCGAAGTTAGGGAGACGGAAGGAACCCAATAGGGTTTTAATCAAATAAACCGCATAAAACCCAAACAAACACAATAGAGGGATGCGGTCTGTTAGTAAAACAGCCATGCCCTTAAAAATTTCATCGAAAAATATTTTAATTATGCAATTTAAATAAGAGCCTGAAGCTCTGACACCACTGTGGGAATATAGAGGCACGTAAACACGTAATACATGCGCAGGGGAAATAAATAGTTCACCAACAACGAACATACAATTTCATAATTGAGTACATATAAACATAAAGAGAAATCTTACAATAGATCAAATGCAGATTTCTCAATTATGGTATCCACGTAATCCCCGTGAACAGATCTGCAAGAATTTGCCAGCGTTGAATCTGAGACGGAATTTGCTAGGGAAATTCCTATCCTAGATTTTATGGAGAAACTAGGTTTTCTTATTGTAGTAAATAATGAATCCCGGGACCTCATATATATAGGGAGAGATTAGCTCATATCTTAAGCAAATCTCTATTAGGAAGATAATTCCTAATCTTGAAAACCATATCTCAAAGATACGTTTTTCCCTACAGATATTTTCCTACAATAATATTACATAATATTATTTTGGGATTCTTATTTAATTAAATCTAATTTAATTAAATAATAATAATTATTAATTCCAAATTAATATATTATTAATTCTTCATAAATTAAATATTAAATCTAATTTAATACTTAATCAACCAACTCTAATCCGTACACGGGAGTTACTTGTTGTGTGACCCATAGGCCCTCATATATCGAGCGATTAGTCAAACTAACGGTCTTAATTGAACCCTAGACAATAAATCAGACAATCTCAATATATGAGGTGCGTTATAGAAACATGCAACTACCAGAATCGTAATATGGGTTATTGCGATTTCCTCCTTTCATTCATGAATACTCGATTAGCCTTGAACATGATGAAGTGTCTATTCAAATAGCTTAATCGATTTATCTCGAATCACTAATTGATCATTTGTGTCTCCTTTGGTCACAAAGTCCAAGGTGACGTGCATTGGCCAATGACTTTGATCCAATTATGACGAGAAGATGAGTATTCTCTCTAAATCCACTTTGTGGAATGAATCCTTATCTTGGCTCAACTACCACGCACGTGTATTTCATGATGAACCCAATCCAAGTCATATCTACCCATGGAAGGGTGCAAGCATCGGTCATGGTCAAAGTTCATCACTCCACACATGTCGTGCGTATTGACATCAAGTCAAAGGAGTATCGCATCGCTCCCACTAACCGAGACACCAGTAGACACATATAGTGGAACTACATCAAACAGTTGCTCGGATGGGTATACCAATACCCTCTAATGTATTTGTGCATCCATCATGAGATACCTAGTATCTCGTAGTAAGTGAGATCTTACTACACTCTCTAAGAGTATGATGCAGATCGTACACCAATCTCCATTACGTCATCGATATCCTATTCTCGATGATCCTTGATCGGGGTTGTTTGAGAATCACGCTTAAGTCATCTGAGTTCTCACGTACTCAATGACAGCAGTGATTCAAGGGAACACAGATAAGAATAAATGCAAACAATCGAACATAATATTCTAATAAGTGTAATGCCACATATTTAATATTAAATAAACAATAATATTAAACCAACACTGAATATTATCTTAGTATTATGTCCATACAAAGGATTGTCTCTAGGTCACTTACACTAACATCAACTACCACGCACATGCACTTCGTGATGAACCCAATCCAAGCTATATCTACCCATAGACGGGTGCAAGCGTCGGTCATGGTCAAAGTTCATCACTCCAAACATGTCGTGCGTATTGACCTCAAGTCAAAGGAGTATCGCATCGCTCCCACTAACCGAGACACCCGTAGACACATATAGTGGAACTACATCAAACGGTTTCTCAGATGGGTATACCAATACCCTCTAAGGTATTTGTGCATCCATCTTGAGATACCTAGTATATTGTAGTAAGTGAGATCTTACTACACTCTCTAAGAGTATGATGCAGATCGTACACCAATCTCCATTGCGTCATCGATATCCCATTCTCGATGATCCTTGATCGGGGTTGTTTGAGAATCACGCTTAAGTCATCTGAGTTCTCACGTACTCAATGACAGCAGTGATTCAAGGGAACACAGATAAGAACAAATGCAAACAATCAAACATAATATTCTAATAAGTGTAATGCCATATATTTAATATTAAATAAACAATAATATTAAACCAACACTGAATATTATCTTAGTATTATGTCCATACAAAGGATTGTCTCTAGGTCACTTACACTAACATCAACTACCACGCACATGCACTTCGTGATGAACCCAATCCAAGCTATATCTACCCATAGACGGGTGCAAGAGTCGGTCATGGTCAAAGTTCATCACTCCAAACATGTCGTGCGTATTGACCTCAAGTCAAAGGAGTATCGCATCGCTCCCACTAACCGAGACACCCGTAGACACATATAGTGGAACTACATCAAACGGTTTCTCAGATGGGTATACCAATACCCTCTAATGTATTTGTGCATCCATCTTGAGATACCTAGTATATTGTAGTAAGTGAGATCTTACTACACTCTCTAAGAGTATGATGCAGATCGCACACCAATCTCCATTGCATCATCAATATCCCTTTCTTGATGATCCTCGATTGGGGTTATTTAAGAATCATGCTTAAGTCATCTGAGTTCTCACTCACTCAATGACAGCAGTGACTCAAGGGAACACATATAAGAATAAATGCAAATAATCAAACACAATATTCTAATGAGTGTAATGTCATACATTTAATATTAAACAAACAATAATATTAAACCAATACTGAATATTATATGAGTATTATGTCCTTACAATGGATTATCTATAGGACACTAACACTAACAGGATGCACAAATACCTTAGAGGGTATTGGTATACCCATCCGAGAAACCGTTTGATGTAGTTCCACTATATGTGTCTACGGGTGTCTCGGTTAGTGGGAGCGATGCGATACTCCTTTGAATTGAGGTCAATATGCACGACATATGTGGGATGATGAACTTTGACCATGATCGACGCTTGCACCCTTCCTTGTGTAGATATGGTTTGGATTGGGTTCATCACGAAGTGCATGTGCGTGGTAGTTGAGCCAAGAATAAGATTCATTCCTCAAAGTGGATTTAGAGAGAATATTCATCTTCTCGTCATAATTGGATCTAAGTCATCGGTCGATTCACGTCAACTTAGACTTTGTGGCTAAGTGTGACATACATGATCAATTAGTGATTAGAGACAATATGATTAAGTTATTTGAATAGACACTTCATCATGTTCAAGACTTAATCGAGTATTCGCGAATGAAAGGAGGAAATCGTAATAGCCCATGTTTCAGTTACAGGTAGTTGCACATTTCCTCGCAACGTACCTTATATATTGAGAATGTCTAATTTATTGTCTAGGGTTCAATTAAGACTGTTAGTTTGACTAATCGCTCGATATATGAGGGCTTATGGGTCACACAACAAGTAACGGTTGTTTACTAATTATAGTTGATTGATTAAATATTATATTGGATATTAATATTTAATTTATGGATAATATAATAATTATTATATTTAGAATTAATTCTTATTACTATTTAATTAAATTAGATTTAATTAAATAGGATTCCAATAATAATATATGGGATTTGATATATATGAAAATCAAATCCGTAGAGATTTGATATACATGGAAATCAAATTTGTAGAGATTTTATGTGTGGAAAGATTTATTTTATTAAGATTTTTCCTAATAAAGGTTAGCTTAAGATTTAAGCTAAGTCTCTCATATATATATGAGCTCTTGGGAATTCATAATACGTGAGTTCATATTTTCTCCATAAAATCTCTAAGTTAGAATTTTCCTAGCAAATTCATCTCGGGGATTCAACATTGGCAGATCTGTGCAAATTAGCAAACGACTATTACGTGGATACCATAGTTGAGGAATTCGTGTACGAATTGTTGTATGAATTATATTTACATTTACTCGTATTTAATTGTGTAATTGTTCGTTGTTGGTGAACTTTTTATTTCCGTTGCACATGTATTACGTGTTTACGTGCCTCTAAACTCCAACAAAACCTTCCATAAGGATCTGCTCTGAAAAGTATATGTTGCCCTCCGGGTTTCAATAAGTACAGTGGCTGCAAATGGAAAATTCTTTCACCCTCCAACCCTGGATAACCTGGAGATAGCCTCAAACGCACCCAAGTATCACTATTCCCATATTCATTCAGTATCCAAATCTCACATTCTTCGGATGATTGACAGAAGGATGAATAAAAACAGAGTTTTTCATCATCCAATGAACACAGATTAAAACACCCGTAATTCTCAATTTGTGGCACAGGAATACTTATACGACCAAAGTTCTCAGTCTCACAATTGAAATTACAAATTCAATAAATCTGAAAATCATCATGAATTTGCCAGTTCAAATTACCACTAACATACACACCTGGTGTCCCAAATGGAAACTCGCACGGAAAATCACAAATTTTTCTCCAAAATCCATTTTTTAAAGAAAAACATTTCACTTCCGATTTAAACTCCACCCCATTAAAAAGCGAAATCCTCACTATCTTGTAATATTTAGTGGATTTATCATAACCCAAGCCAAAAAATACATTTGCAGTCCTTGAACCTATTGGAAACTCAATTGGTGTTGGAGGTACACTTACAGTTTCATTTGTAGAAGGGTTACACAAGAAGAACTGGTTAGCCCTGTTCGAAAGACACATTAAACCTCTGCAGCAACACAAGATGTCTATGTAATTATTAGCATTTGATATTACCCCGCCGTTTGCATCTGCTACATATCTGTTGTTTTCCGTAGACTCCATAACACTAGAGTTGTACAATATTGGGTTATACCCATGTCTTTTCCTTAGTATGAACCCTAATTTGTTGTTCATCAGGCTGCGTTCATAATGTTCCTCATCCGCGAAATTATGAGACGAAATTTTTGCCTCCCAATGCTTACTTAGAAGTTTGCACTTAATGACATCCTTTGGGGGTAATCTCAAAAGTATTTCTCCGACCATCTCGTCCGGCAATTGTGGAAGCCATCTCTGATCCTCTTGTCCTTGAACCCTCATTTCCATTATTTTATTTTCTTTTTTCTTTCTTTTGTTTTATTTTATAAAATATAGGAATAAGATGATAGAAGATGGATACTTCTATATCTAATAAGATCTTTTGGATGTGTTGATCTCAATCTAGTATTTATTTCTTCTCAGTAACTGTCTTTTCTTACAATCTACATCTGTATAGAATCTCATTTCATAATCATTATCTTCCTAAATAATGAAAAATAAACATTTATTATACATTTTGTTACAATCATTCACAATCTGAATATATAATATACAATTATATAATGTTCAAAGGAGGTTTTTTTTAGACCTTCAATTGTACATTCCTTTTTCATATTAGTATTGTCTATTATTATGCATTATGCTACTAAAAGTAAAAATTGAATAAGAAAAAACATTTCACAATGTAGCTAAGAATTTCAAAGTTTACGATACATTATAAAATAGTACTAGTATCATATAGTTATCTAATTCATACAGTCCAGATATCCCATCACACAGGCAATAATATAATTATTACATAGACAAATTCTGTTAATCCAAACCCTACAATATCCAAACAATTCCATAGAACCTTACACAGACTACCATCTATTTTCCTTAGTTTCTTTGTTGGTTTAACATTAACAGAAGTTGGATTAATGAACCACTCCACAATATTTGCACGGTATTATCCCGACTTTGTTTTATCACACACACCCTTCAGTGTCGGTCCACCTGTAATTATATTCTCAATGTGTTTGCACACTACAAGACCACAATCAACTGATGCTGCCATCTGTTGAATTGAAAATACAGGCCTTGGACTTTTAATGCATCCTGTAACAGCTGAGTGATCTGGATTTGTGTCTTTGTTATTATTATACAGTCTTTCCTCCACATAGTTTACCTGAAAAAAAGTAAAATATGTTCCATACATAAAAATCAGGCTATCAACTACACATATAATTAAACGAACATCTTACCACAACATCTGCGCCTAGTAAATGTTTGTCAACAACTCCTTTTTCTCTTGGCTGTAAAGAATTATAGAACAACCACTCATTGTTCTTCATGTCTAGGATAAGTGTTGTCCAATGATCTCCAAATCCTCTCTTACACCCATCATAAAACCCTACGTTCATAGGGAATGTCAAGATTTTATGTATACTTTTTAACGAGTCAAGTGGTTCTTCTATAGCTGTTTTCAATACCCAGGCTACATACTTTTCCGGAGTTGCTATAATATTCTGTACATACATCTCAACAATGTCAATCAAACATCAAAATAGTGAGACATTAATCTTGATATCAATTATTTTTTATTTTCATACCCAACACGATGTTGTAAAAACGACCACTTCATTTGCAGTTGGATATTCTTCCTACATAACCTTTAAAATGTCTGCCCATGAATCAATCACCTGATCAATTAACTAAAACATTACATTCATATTTCAAATTTATGTCTCAACTTTATTATATTGCAATATATGTTACATGAAATACTTACATTTCCAGGTATCCTATCATCATGCAATACATCCATAATATGATGGATCGACAAATGTGAGATTGGACTGTGCTCACCATAGACGCATTTCCTGAGGTGTAAAATGTGTCATAAAAATTGTGCTTATATGTATATGTTTATATTTTTTTTTCTATATTAATTCTTTATATTAACCTATTTATAATTAGAAACCAAAAATTATAATGCTTACCCACCACCATGCTTGTCGTACAGTGTTTTTATTGTCTCTTTGATTTTATCCTTCATCATGTGTACTTCCTCATGCTTATCATCCAGTTTAAAAGGTTTCCTCTGACTCACCTGTATATCCAGTACATCATCCAACTCATGGACCTGTATAATTTCAGACGTGTTAAGTTGTTGAGTCATCGAGTTAGGTGTAATATAATTCAAGACTCTCTTTATCTGGCATCTCACCTTCAATATTCTCCCCGTCATCCATTATTGTTGTTGTTTCCTCTGCGATTGTGTGTATTAATCTATCAAAAAGAATCGATAGCATTAATCATTCATGTTGATCCCCCTGAATTTTTTCCAGACTCATGAACTTCACTGAAATCACCAATGAGTTGTTTAATCAACCTTGCACTATCATTATTTGGTGTTGTAAATTCATTGTTTGACTTAGTTAGTCTTGACTTATCGTTACTCCCTCTTTCAATGTGCATTTGTGTCAACTTCTCCATCTCATCTAGATTTCGTGGGTCTGAATATATTTGTGTCATACTCGGCCCATCCATATCATCCAGTCGTTCCTTCAGTTGTGCATTCTCCAATGTAAGTACTTTAATCATTCCATCCCTCTCTTTTTGTTCCTTCTCTTGATCAATCTTCATACTCTTCATGTGTTCTTCAATTAGATAACGCATCATTTTATCGAATTGTGCATCCTTCAACTTCAATTGTTTGCTCAATCTAGCAACCTCTTTCTTCATTATTAACAATTGAATTTCACCTGAATTCCCAAATCCATAATCTGTTGCTAAATTGATTGCAACATCCATTCCATCACTGTCCATTTTTCCATCAACACCATCATTCTCATACTGCTCCACATTGTCAATATTCTTACCTCGTGGAGTACCATCCTGCGTAATATTTAGACTGAATGATGGGGCATCTGAAATTTTTTTTCTGTATCCTGATCCTCAAATCAACAATGTTGTTGTCACATTTCTTAACAGCCGAATCAATTTCCACACCTTTCTTTGAACTTCTAGTCCTTCCTCTCTTGTTGTTGCTCCACCTCTTTGAACTAGATGGATCACTGTTTACTTTCAGGTCTGTGCTCTGTTCCTTGGCAGCGCAATTGTACTCAGAAGGACCCACCCCATCACTTTCCTCTGTATTTTTTGTTTCAGATGATGACACATCATTTGTGTTTTATG